>VYXH01008172.1:13389-23810 GCA_013397275.1 Burhinus bistriatus
TTTTTTTTTTTTTTTTACGTTGATTGACTGACTCAGTCATAACACCAATACAGAACTTCTGGGTGGTTAAGGAGACTATTCCACATTATAGCAATTATTTCAAACTAAAGGTCCAGGCTTAGTTGTCTCTCTTAGGGATTAAGACAAAATTCTGGGGGAGCAAGTGACACATTTTTCCTTGTTTCCTTAGTTTAGCTCCCTCTGCAGCAGCACCTGTCAGCAGCTGCGGTGGTATGACAGAGAAGATGTACCTCAGACCTCAGCCTATCTGGTGCCACTGTGCTCCCATGCAACAGGAGCACCTATGTATGGACAGAGAGAACCCATGGTGGTGTACAGCTGCCCCTCTGAAACCAGTGACATTATACAGCAGCTGAGGATTGATCCTGTGAACCCAGGAGGCACACAGGTAGAGTTTTTTCATGGGGAAGGGTAAAGAGAAGGACTGTGTCAGAGTCTCCTGCAGGCAGTCACCAGTGGGGAGAAGGAAGAGAAGGTGGGAAGGGGGTGGAGCATAGGACCAGCCTAGGTTAAGGGGTCCCCTGGCAGGCTGGGCAGGTGCCAGGGTCTCATCTAGAAGGGACTGGGTATTCTCACTGCTGAACCACACACTTTGCCCGTCAGATGAGCAGAAAAACTTGTGTTGAGGGACATTTTGTCCATTTCCGTGTACATGTTCATCAAAACTAAAACCACAGCTTCCACAGAGGAGCTGTCAGTTAATATCATGCTGTTGTTAGTCACAGCCAAGCTCTAGGAAAGGCGAGCACTTCAAACCAACCCACTCTTTGGTATCAACAGAAGCAGAGGACTCCTAGAGGCATAAGAGGTGGGCAGGGTGTCCCTGGTTTCACCAGGCTACAGAGTTCATGGCTTATGCAATGCTGGAATTGGGTCTGTATGTTTAAAGTGGTGATGATCAGTCCTCATAGAGAGCCCATTACCTACTTGTTCCTCCTTCTAGAGAGCTATAGGTTCTGTCATCTTCTTATCATCTCACAGAAATGGCCACACTTTGAGTTCTTCAAATTTCTGCTTCAAGCACATCACTGTCTTCTCATCAGGTTTTGCCAACGGATATTTCAAAGGTTCCTATATGAGGTCAAGTAACTTGTAGTTAAAGTGGACAGGCTAGCATAACAAAAATACCACATTTCATTAAATAACGCAAGGTAGAAATGCAACTAGTTTGATTTTCTAGTCCCTTTTAACCCTTTAAAACACACCATACCCCAAAGTATTATTTCATTTATTGCACACACGTGCTGCACTAAAACAAGAACTGAAGGCCCCTTTCATGGAACATCATCTGGGAGGCAGTTTGCTGCAGGCATGTTTTCCTTGAACCACCCTCTTCTGCTAACTAGAGTCATGTAGAGTGGAAAAAACAAGCAAGATGTATGTGGCTATAATATAATAAGACTTTTTATTGTCTGTGTATCTTTACATCCCAAAGAACTCAACTAGAGTACATGGATAGCAGCTGTAACACAGTCACACAGTGCTCAAGCAGTCCCTTAATAAAGGGTTTAGGAAGGGGTAATACATGCTTAACAGATGTTTTAATAAATGCTTAATCGATTATTATAGACCAGGAGATCACTTAAAACCATTTAATTCTCAGAGCTGTTGAATAGCAGACAAGAGGGAACAGTGTATTAGAAATACTGATTTTCAGCAGCAATCTCACACACCCCCCCAGCCTACTGACCACAGTTAGTGTGTCCCCAGCCAATATGTGTTGTCTTGGAAGCTCGAAGGAACACTGAAATCCTGATACACCTCCTACGTGCTACTCCTAGTAGTCCTGAGGGTACAATTCTTGTTATATATACATAAAGCAGAACATTAGCCTTGGACCTATTTGCACTACCATTTTACTTGGGCTAAGTAGTCCCTTACTACTCTATTATGTCACCACTTTTGTCCATCATTCACCATGAGAGATTTGCAGGACAAACTGTATTACAGAAAATGAACATATTCACTCCCTGCTATTTGGCCTTCATTCATTCTGAACTGAAGCTGCCTGATCAAGAAATGGGTATCTTGCATGCCATGCAAATTCAAACCCAAGGTAGTACCCTTAATTTGAAAAGACAATGCCAGTGTTCGTGTGGGTCGTTTTCCACTAGGATACATGGGCAATTCCAGGCTGACTGGCAGGGTGTGCAGCAATGCACCATCAATACTCAATGAGGCAAGCACAGAAAGATAGATTGTAGAAAAAGATTTGACCTCTGCTGCGTATACAGCATGGGCTATATCCTTGAACATCTCAGAAATCCCTTTCACAGATTAAAATTACTGGTCACCTTTTTGTCTCCCTCCTTAGCATTTTTTGTAAATTTTTACATCATATATGAACTTTCCTGCTTTGTACTCCTGCCACTTTTTTGCAATCTCCTCCTTCTGTCCAGCCTGCTGATGTGGCATGAATCCCTTCAGCACAGAGGAGGAAGGTTGGGCTGAGGAAGCTGTTTAGCTGTGCCAGCAGAGGTTCAGTACATGCCTATTTGCTTTGTGAAGGAGCTGTCAGCGTAACCACCTCTTTTGTATTTTAAAATTTAATTCCAGCTTGCAACAAATGATAGTCCTTTGTGTGGGAGCTTCCCTTTCCCTGATCCCAGCTAATGCACTTAAGTTGTTCCTTGTTGCTAGTATCTGGAGGTCTTATTGTCGGGAATGCATTTATTTTTGAAATGCTCGGCGGAGGTGGGAGCAGAGCTATCTTAGAGGGAGGAGTGGGGTTATGTAACGCCCCAATCCCTGCTGCCTGCATATGTTTGACTATTTGGATCTGCATGATCTGCCCTAGGTCAACCAGGAGGTTTGTGCTTGCAGGAAGAATATAATCTGGTCACCCTAGTGAGGCTGTGATACCCAAACCACTAATGGTCTGTTATCTTCTTAGTCCAGGCTTTCTAGTCTTAGTCTTTGAACTCCTCGGGGCAGAGATTTCTCCTATGCCAGGAGAGCATTTTAGCTTCTCCACAAACAAATACGATGCTTGTAAAACAGCTGTACTACTAGTGCACAGATGATCAGAGACAGAGAAAGGCTTAGAGACGAGTTTGGCAAATAACACAGGCCTGAAAGGGGAAAGGAAATAGGCTGAAAAATATGAAGGACATAAAAACTTCGAAGAAAGTCACACTCATTCCTGGGAAATTTCTTATTATTTGTGTATTTAGAAACAAAGCAGTTTGGAAGCACATGTTATGTTAGTCAAAGAATGTTAGTTCAAAAATAAGATTCTCATTTTCCATGCCAACAGATGCAACACATTTCGTTAGCAAGACTCCTCGGTTTTAAACACAGACATTCAAAGCTGCCAACAAGAGTCTCTCTCTTGCTCTCCCAGTTCCCTTTAAAATGAACAGAATGTGGCCATCTGAGTCCACAGCGGGCTTTGAGACTTTACATCTTGAAAAAACCACACTTGCCTTTGAGGCAGCACTTTGCAGTGTCCCAGAGAGATCATTTCCCAGTCCTGAAGCAAATGAGGACCTTTGCAGAAGCTCTGGTCTCCAACAATTAGTGCCATAGACATCCACTCGGATGTGCAAGGAAAGAGGACAGCTCTGGTAGCAGATGGGACAAGCTGAGACACTGAGGTATCCCCAGGGAATGAGCTCCGTGGAAGGACTGTCCACATCTCAGTTCCCCAGTTAGCATGTTTGCCAGAGCTTGTGGAGGAGCCAGAGTATATTTTGCCACAGGTTGGCCAGGACTGTGGGCTGGATTGCCACGGACAAAGGACAGGCAGAGAGCAAAGAGGACTTCCTCAAATACTGCCTTTCTAATGAAGAGATCAGAGTTTCTTTTAGAATTGAAATAGTGTTAACAACATGGAATAGGCAAAGAAACAAAACAAAACAAAAGACACAGACGTATTATTGTAAATTACATTATATCTAAGAAATTAAATTCAGATGTTCTAGAAAAGATTATGTAAATCCCAGTAATTGTAACAGCAACATCCAACATTTCACTGAACACCTTTAGCCAGCATAATATCCTTAAAACAAATTGGTACAGGGGACAAAACAGTGATCTTTCCCTTGACTGTCATGTGCACTGTGTCAGTGACTCATGCTATACGAGAATCTGGGCCAGAATTTTTTTATTGCAGCATCAAACATGACTGGTTCACAATTAGCCCTGACAGTCTGGCCTCTGATTTGGACTCAAAACTCTGCTGCTCTGAGCAGCAAGTTGTGTCAGAGAGAGATGCAGCAGTTGAGAAACGTGTTACATGTTACTGAGAGCTGCCACCTGGCTCCTCGGCTCTTCAGAGAGCAGGGCAGAAGGGGACTGGTCAAATGTGGAACATGTTATTTTGTGCAAAGTTCCCCACTGAAGACACAAAAGTCAAGCTAAACCAAGCTGTGACATGGAGGCACCACGGGCAACCCTATGCAGAGCAGTCACGTTGGAAGTGTTTGGGCTCAGTATTTGCTGCCTCCAGTGACATAATTTTTGTGGAGGCAGCCTGAGCTTCCCTGCCACATGCTGGGGACTGACCCCTGTGAGCCTACCAAAAGACCACATTGTGCCAACACTTTCTGGTGTCAAGGACAAAACAAGCAGTATACCGGTCTGATTGGACCCTCTACCTGGAACAAGAGGGGAATAACCATGCTAAACCAAGCATGTTTATATTGCTAGAACCCTGCTCATGGCATTTTTATTATTACAACCATCTGGCTAAGCACTTTGCAGCGTTTTCCTGCAGACAGGCCTGTAAGCCAAAGCAATGTGCTTCCTAAAAATTCTGATGGGAACTTTGTCTACCTTCACCCAGGCTGAGTTCAGCTTTTAATGTGTTTCAAAAAAGGATTTGAACACATAAATCTGTAGGAACTACAAGAATCATTGTAAAACAACATGGAATTGAATGGGATTGATCTGGGGAAGTCTGTGAGATCATCTAGACTGCAGCCTATAATGCTCAGTTCCAAGCTGCAGTTAATACTGTTATGCTGGGGCTTTTTTTATTATTGACCAACTCTATAAAACACTGTATTTCAAGGGAGCTCAGTACACATTATAAGTAGGCCAGTTGGTAGTCCCAAGCCTGCAGCCCCTGTTTTCAGTTGAGAAGAAATATTCTTCTCACATACAGTAACACTGGAAATGATGGTTTTCAACTTCTAGGGAGTGAAACCAAGGGTAGGAACAGGCTACTTCTAAGAAGGCCACAAAAAACAGCTACTAGGTTGTAACCTTCTGGGAACATGTCAGAAACATGGCCAATTTTCCAAACGCAGAAAAAAAAAATCAATTTTCAGTATTTTAGTTTTCTAAAACTAGAAGATAGGTCTCAAATCCTGATGCTTTCGCTGTAGATGGGATTAATGACTGCCATTCTCTGCCATGCAGCTGCCTTCTAGCACCCCCTGAGCTCTCCCGTCCCATCCCAAAGCCTGGTACTCCCAGAGAGGAGAAGGATGATGGTGTCCCTCACCCCCAGTCCCTAATTCCCAGCTGGTGTGGCATGTTTGGCCTGGGGAAGGGCTTTTGGACCACACAATATCACATATCCCAGCAGACTGGGAGATACCGTCTATAGTTAAGGCACTTCTGACCCATAGTCTGCATTAACCACTGCCTACAAACAACCACCCTGCAGGACCATCTGCCCCAGGACCCAAGGAAGCACCATTCATTTATCACCAGTGGGGCTGGATGCTGCTGTCTGGATGCGCCGGCAGGCCATCACCCTCTCCCAGCTCCTATACACATGAGTACAGCACACACCACCTCTGCCATGCCTTCCTCTGGGCGCCTGTCCAGCCCCTGGCAGAGCCCACCCACCCTCTGTTAAATTTGTCTATTATATATTCGGACCTGCAATTTCCATCAGAAAGAGAATCAAGTCCTGTGCAGCAAAACCCCCGTGCCTGTGCTGAATGTTAAGTGTGGGATTAAGCCTGATTGCTTGTAGAGGGTAGTTTGCTAAACAAGGAGGGGCCAGAACTACTTGACTGACCCGAAGCCATGCATACATTGATGTTTAAGCTCCACCAAAGTGTTTTGCACACAGCTCTTAGCATACGATCACTCTCCTCTGCACAACTCAAAGGTGGCCCTTGCCCAAAGAGCTGTATAGCTGGAGAGAAAACAGCTGGAGAGAAATACAGAGGGGGAGAAAATTACAGCAAAAAAACCCTTACCTGTTACAGAAAGCAGAGTTATCTCCATCATTACTTTGCTATTACCAGCACGTGCTGTGGAGTTGGGAAGCCTGCACAAACCTGCGAGTGATGGTCTAATTGATAAAAGTTCTCACTGCACACCAGCAGATGCAGAGTTTATTGCTTCTGCCACATCAAACCCGTGCTGTTCTCAATAGGGTTTCTAAGACAAAATCCTCACTATTGATGTCTGCTGTTATCATCCAACAGATCAGATGACAGAGGAATGAAGAATACTAAACGTCAGTAGATAAAGCAATCAAGAAAATACACAAAGAAAACAGGACAGACTGATAGCAAGCTTTCTAGCCAGTTAGGTTACAGTTAAAGATTAGGCAGCTGTTGTCATTTTTCTTTCTCCTGGTAATAAACAGGGAGAGGAAAGTGGGTTAGCAGTACTTTTTGAAGAGGACGACAATAGCAACAGCAGCAATGCCCTTTGGCTGCTTCCTCTTCAGGGACAGCACTTCAACAGGATAAGACCCAGTTCTACAGCTTCAGCCCTCTACCCTGCTGGGGTAACCCAGAGCCTCTGCACAGACCTTTAGCTTCTCCTTTTTACAAGGATTGGCCTAGGCCTACTCAGTTCTCTTGTTTCATCTGGCAAAAATTGATTGATTTGGTCAAATAAGCAATCCCAATGTTTACAAATTACTACAGCATGCAGTGGAAGTAAAGCACATTGATCATAAGAGAGGACAGAATCTTTACAAATCCTTTTATTTTTACAAACTTTCAGTAGTAAACCCTTCCCACTAGGCTTACAGATGATGCCTAGTACTGTATACGCATCCAGTAGAAATGCAAACTCTATCACAAATGGTGCCTCTTGCATCAGACTGGCATAACATTGTACACTTTTCAAGCTTGATACCATGAAGAAAGGCTACAAGAGTCTGTAAAGGCCATTTTCTCAGCTGCATGCTTTCTGCGGACAGTGATTTTTTTTCCTCCAGACTGAGAAGTCTGTTATAATCCAACAGGCTCTGAACAAATTCAGACTCAATTTTCCTCAGGTGCAGCCTCACTACACAGGGCAGAGCGGAGGGCATTCAGCCCATGGCGCAGAATGGAGCTCCCAGCTTTGTACTAGGAAGGAGCCTGTGCAGACAAGGGATGGGCGCTAATGGAGCTTATTCCTCCCCTATTCTTCATTTGCTGAACAACTGCATCTTTTACAGTGCCTAAAGACTTAATTTATTGTATCTTTTTCAAAGGTTGGACTGAAGGACTTCCAGTGTTGCTAAATTAGTAACATAAAGGCCTTAAAGGAAGTCGGAACAGCAGAGAAAGACTACGGCAACCAGTACTTGTAGGAATAGGCCCTCCCTGTGAACATTAGTAACACGATTAATATGATGGCATGACTAATAATCATTATTGATTTGTAAAACACCCAAAGATCTTTAAAAAAAGAAAAAAAAAAAGCAAAAGCAGAAGGTGATTTTGAGACAAGCTTTCAGTGGGGGATCCCTCTCTAAAGCGTTTGGGAATGATTAAGAGACTTGCCTTGTGGGAGACAGCAACAAGCACAATGTTACGGATGGGTTTAGGGACCCAGCAACTATTGATTAAAAGGTTGTGGCCCTTCCCACTGTCCTTACTGATAGCCCTCTGAGAGATATTTATAAAAAGCACCTGCACTCTCACAAAGTGTCACATAGGCAGAAACAAACCAACTTCTGATGTGTTGCAAGATCCAAGTTAGCCCATATTGGGCCAGTCTACATCCTCGAAGGCTTTGATGAATAGAATTTATTGTATTAAAAGGCTTCAACATCACCTATCATTTATCTACCATGTGCTAGGTCTGATCAGCTTTCTTTTCCTTTTACCACTTAGAGAGAGTTGTGAAGTTTGCACTTCACAATGGTTTAGAGTTTTCACAGAATGATAGAATGGTTTGGGTTGGAAGGGATGTTAAAGATCACCTGGTTCCAACCTCCCTACCACGGTGTCCTGGTTTGAGGTAAAATAGAACCATTTTCTGTTCAGTAATTTTACTTCTCAGTTAAGCCTCTTCTAACTAACTGAACTCTCTGAAATTAACACCATATTGTTCAGACACTGTTCGCTCCCAGAGCGATAAGACCTGATGGTTTATAATTTATGCTAAGGAATGGTATGCAGAGAGCCTCTTGCTTATACTTATTGCTATAACAACCAAGGCCAGCCAACTTTATTATTTGCCCTGTTGGAGAGTCAGAGGCAGAAAAGCTTAGAACGGTCACACCTGCGGGGAGGAGCGGACAGGACAGGTGACCCAAAACTGACCAACAAGGTATTCCATCCCATCTGCCTCATGCTCAGTAGAAAAGCTGAGGGATCAAAGGGTCAGCCCTCTTTCTTCAGTGGCTGACATCCAAGGAGGACACTGTCTATTCATCTGCCTTTGATCCTGATCTGTGCATTCCTGAATCCAGATACGGAATCCAGTTCCCGTCCATTGCTGAGTCCAGTCTGGTACTTTCCCAGTACCAGCCGGTGATGTGATCATCATCCTGGGAGTGTGACACGGTTTTGTATATATTGTATATATTTCATTATTTTCTNTCATGAGAGCAGAGTAGAGGGGCAAAATCACCTCCCTCGATCTGCTGGTCATGCTTCTTTTGATGCAGCCCAGGATGCATTTGGCTTTCTGGGCTGCGAGTGCACATTGGTGGCTCATGTTGAACTTCTGATCAACCAACATCCCCAAGTCCTTCTCCTCAGGGGTGCTCTCAATCCATTCTGTCCCCAGCTTGTATTTGTGCTTGGGATTGACCCAACCCATGTGCGTTCTCCCAGTACTTTGGTCTCCCAAGCACACAACACACAGATGTCCTGCGATGGATCAGGGCTGCGTTTTCACAGCCACTAGCATCACGCAGGCCTGCTCCATAATTACATTTCTAATGACTGTGGCAGTAGCAATATATATGAATAAAACTAAAGGATTACAAGCCAGATTTTGGTCCTGTAAGGCTTGGTAAGCATTCCTTACCTCAGTGGAGTGTGTCAACTCACAGCAGCTGAGGACACGACCTATCTCTCTGTGCTTTTGCTCTCTGCCATATTAATTTGATTTAGAGTGGCAAGGATTATGGTTTGGGGACTGTTGCCTAAACATGAGGCAGAGGGCAACAGCAAGAATGCATTTATGGTTATTTTTACACAATGCCATGGCCAATGAAAATTTCTGAAGTCTTTCTAATGCTTTTGATCCAGGGTAACTGATGTACAGAATCTCTCAGACCTTTAAAACCTGGAATGCCTCAGGCTTTGTGGCACTGTCTCTTCCCTTTACCCCTGCCTTTTTCCCAGTCTCGTGCAGTTCAATCCTTGCATTTCCCTCACCTCTGCTGAACAATTTGGCTCCAATTGCACTAAGCCCCAGAGGCCAATTCTTTGTAAAAATCAGCCAATAGTGCCACTGGGCAGCATTAGCTAAAGAGCAGCTTCTTCCAGCTTTCTGCCACAAGAAAATATCCCTGTGTAACCCAGGCCTAGGGAGCAGGTTTGCGTGAATCTTCCCCTGAACCTCTGTTAGCAATCTGGGAAAGGTGAGCGAGACTATATACTTGACATCTACTATGTCATTGCATCTGTCCTATTTAGAGGAGAGGTGGTTCCCTTTGCAGGTAGGCAATCTTGCTCCTGCAACACGGAAATTCATTTTCTCAGTGTTAATCAGATTTTGAGTCCTTTTTAAGTCATGGAATGTAATTTTAATAGCAGACAATTATCTGTTTTTAAAGAGGCCTCTTAAAACCATGCCTTCTCAGGTCTTTAAAATCTCCATGCTGGTTTATTTTACTTTTAATAACATGAAAGTTTTCTTGAACTCCTGCAAATACTCCACAACATTTCTTGTTGCCTGCCACCCAGAAAAGATGAAGTAGAGATGCCTAAGAAGATAAGCACTATTTTCCCATGTGGGACCATGGCAAAGGACAGGGCAGAGCTGGCACTGCCGGAGCGCTCCTTGTACTGGCCTGCAGGGGACTACTCTGTGCCTTGCAGTGCCCTGGCCACAAGGGCAACAGAGACGGGCTGGTATTAGCCTGCCCTCAAGACATGATATACTGGATGATTATTTGCAGATTTTCTTGAAAAGTCAGGATGTCTCCCGTTCTCTCTCAGTGAACAAACCTGGCACTGAATATATGTTAACTTCATTGTTTTTAGAGATTCGTGGCAGGTGTTCTAAAAAGGGAAATAGGGAAGAGGGGAGGGGAG
>VYXH01008173.1:1273-41675 GCA_013397275.1 Burhinus bistriatus
CAGATACCGCTGTCTATTGCTCCCATGGTTTGTTCAGTCCTCAGGCAGCCTGGCTTGACACCCAAGGTCTTTTTATGCCTTCAAGACTCACTTTCTCATAGTTGCTTGACTCGCTCTCCACAGGTCACCACTAAAATATGTCAGAGCTGACCGTTCTTCACTGACTGTCATATGTCAGTTATAAAACGTACCCCCAGCTTTATACTGGGGAACACTCTCTAGTGAGAAAGAGTATTTTTAGGATGCTATGATCAAGAATTCTAAGTCCTTTACTTATCTGAATAGTTGCTTAAGCTGGGGGGTGGGGAAGTGTAGAAAAAAAAATCCTAAAGGCAGTGAAACAATATACAAATATTGTGTATTGTTGAAAAAAAAAATCAACAATATACTACTGTAAGTCAATAGGTAGATATTTATCTCCAGTAACAAATTGGACGTGAAGTATATCTATACAATTGTATTTTTATGTATACACAGTATAAGGCATCTTTATATGCTTGTGTATAGGTAAGTTGCATATGTTGTACACCAAGCAGTAGAAAAGTAAGTTCGCAAAAATGTTGCCAAGTTATGTATACTATGTATACTGTAAAGTTTGCAGTAATGTAATAATACTGGATGATCTGTTAGATGTAGAATCACGTGATGTAGAGTCACATATCCACAGAATGTGTCAATGATATTTGTATTCCAAGAGCAATATATATTTCCAATATTCCATTTCCAATATAGTAATAATCACAGAAAACAAGAAATAATAGAAACTGCAGTGATATCCATATACTTCTTTCCCTTTCCATTCTCGTTTAGTAGTGCTTGCCTTTATAAAATAGTTAAAAGTGGGACATTAAATTCAGCTACAAGCATCTTGGGTAACACTGCAGTAATAGCCAGAAAACTTGAACATCACTTTTTAAAGATACACTCCCAAATCAATCCTCTGACACTTAATGAAAATCAATATACATAGACATACACACAGGAACTTAGCTGCTATGTAGATTTTTGGAAGAGACTATTAATGTAATTTTTCAATGTCTCTGTTTTTGTGTGCCCAGCTTGAGATTTATTAATTGGGCTTGCTTTCCTGGAAACTCTGAATTGCTGAGCACCCATCATTGAAGGCTACTGTTCTTTCTGGTGGCATACAGATATGATAGGAGCACCACATCCCTATCTAGAATGGACCCACTACTTCATCCAGCCTTTAGCAGATTGGGTCATGGTCGTGTATGGTCCTCATTACTGTCCAAGGAACAGTGTATTTAAGGAAAAGAGACTGTATTTAGAACCAATACCATCAACAGCAATGTGCTATGTAAAAATCTTTATTTTATTTTTAAAATCATTTACCAGGAGCTGACACCGATTCATGCTAATGCATCACTTTCAATGCCCGTATGCCAGCACCAAAGACTTTCCATCATGGAAATCTTAATAAACATCTGACATCATGAGACATGTGTTGGGGGTCTTGGGTCTATAGCTGCAGAATATCAGAGGATGTGGAAAGCTCTGGAAAATTGGTTGGCAGTGGGGGTCGCCTTGAGACACAGGGCGGGAGCTTGAGGCAGGGGGGAAGAGGTTTGGAGTGCACTGGCGGGGTGCAGGGGTCAGCAAACAAAACACTGAAAGAAGAAACCTGTACATAAGCCAACCAATCAGCTTTGCAAAAAGGGCGCGTGCTTGCCTCATGTACAAGGCGAAACAGCCAATAGAAACTTGCATGGTGTGCTCGTGCCTGCGTGCACAGAGTAGGATGGAGATAAATAGCGTGTGCTAGACGACAATAAACGGAGCTTGTTAACTCACATCGTATCGGTGTGTTTCTCCCCTTCACCTGGCCGCGACAGACATGGCCTCTTTTCTCCCTCTACCATGATTGTGGCCGGCATTTCTTACCTGTGAGTTTGCAGAATGCTGCTTGCCTGGCTGCAAAGAAGCTGAAGATAGCTGTCTCCCCTTTGCCTGGCTTGTGTAGAGGCACTTCCACACTCTGCCGAAGCAAACAGCAGTGGGAACTACACTGCTGTGATTTGCGTGGGCTACCTGGGAGACTTCTGAACTTCATAATGCAGACAAGACTTAATAAGGCACGATGGCTCTGTCTTCAGGAAATGGGAGGCTTTGCCTCGAGACAGGACAGTGCTGCCTTTCTGTCCATGGACAGGACCAGCAGCAGTTCCTGGACAGCAGTCTCTGCTGTCAAATATGATCTGCTGTCAGTTCACCACGCACTCAATGCTCGGGAAAACCCTCACCATTATTTCAGCATATGTCTTCACTTCTCTGAAAATATAGTTTACCTTTCAAGGTGGGAATGGAAACTGATGACAGTGCTGATGTATATTTAAGCCTGAAGCACTCTCCCACACCTCTTGCTGTGGAAGCACAAGTCAGCGCAAACCCAACAAGTTGTGGCGGTATAGCAGAGCCTGAGGTGCTCACACTAGCAAACTCCCAGTCAAAACCTTTCAAAATACCTGACATACACAGTTTCATACACACAAGGCAGGAATGAGAGATCTATTAGCAAAAGTGGAATAATCCTTATGACTTATACAATCTGGAGATGGACAGTATGGTACTGTGCAAATCACTGTTTTAGAAATTGGTATATGTTTTAACAGGAATTAAAACATTAAAAAAGAAAAAAAAGAAAAAAGGAAATAAAAGGGAAAGGAAAACTTGAAAATATTTTACTACCCTCTAGTGGCAGAATTGAGATGGACAAGAACAGAAAAAGTTTTAAAGCTTGTACATATATTTCTTCAGCTGTAGAGAAGAAATTTTTTAAAAGCCCTTATTTTTTATCTTGCTGAATCATACATTGATTGAATCATTGTGTCATAAGACACAATATGAAGACAAAATTCATACCAATTTAATTCTTGTAGTTACTAGTGTAGAACGCTTCTTACCATGAGTTTGAGCTTAAGAAAATTTGAGATATCATTGAACAATGGGGTTACTAAAGATACTTTGAATTTTTCATTTAATATTAATCAATGAAACCAACCCAAATTTTAAAGCCCCATTTTATAGTTCACTGAACACAATCTTTATATCTTGGTTAAGGAGCAACACAAAGTTCAGTCAAATTACTTTTTTATCAGTTTTACACATTTCACCGATTTAAAAACTTGCTAAAATATTTCAGAGCTTAGAAAATAAAATACGTATGCATAATGTGTCAAAGCACAGAACAAGTATGGAGGCATATGAACCTCAATGAATGTCTGCAAATCTGCCCCATCCCTAGTTCAGGCAATGGATTCCTATCAAGTCTGCTAGGATAACAAATTTTAGCATGATTTGAGATATATAATCAGTTGTTCATTTTGGGTTTTATTTTTTTTCCAACTTTTTTTTTTTTTTAATAGGTGGATAGATGGGAGCCTCAAAAACATCTTTTGATCTAACACAGAAGGCTGAAAACACTGGACTATACTGATGTAAATTAACTGAACCATTACACCGGACATCAAAGCATCTCCGTGTGCACAAACATTGTATCCTCATGCCAATGTGCAGTCAGAAGGTTCCAAGGAAAGGTCTAAATTGTTAATAATTGAAATACAGGCTGACCTTAGCAAATACTTCCCATAAATCAATGATACCACACTATTTTTTAGCTGACCTTTTACTATTTTTAATGTGGTCCCTCCAACATTTAAAATTCATCCATACTAATTCTTCATTGCATCTAGGTCACTAGGTATATCTAGGTAGCCATTCAGTTAGCAAATTTGCATCAGACTGAAAATTAGCAATATCTTTAAATGCCTAATCAAGTAGAAGTAAAATAAAACAATATATTATGCCCCTCCCAGCATCTCTAAATGCACCAATTCCTCACTAGAATAGTGGACACACAGATACTGTGGAACGTGGGGAAAACATGCAGCAGTACAGATCTCAAAAGACATGGTATAATGTGCTGCACAAACACCTGTGCAGCTCTGCTGGAAAGCAACCTAAATCCCAAAAGGCTGACTCTTGCAGAACCAGGTCAGATGGCTGGAGAAAAAAAAAAAACACACAAAAAAACCCCCACAAACCCAACAGATGAAGCCAGTGAAGCTTTGCAGAATGCTAAATAGTACAGTACAGACTGAATGGTCTTTGTGCTGCTATTGCAGCTTAGTGTAGGGCCTAGGAGAAAAAGCCTGGCTAGAACAGAGCTGCCTTGGTGCTACTGGTGTCCAGAAATACATACGACACATGGACATTTGAGTTAGCCTTGCATAAAATCTGTTTGTCCTGCAGAGTATATTAATTTTTCACTCAGTTGAGCAAAAACATCTATATTACTTTCAACCCAGGCTGTGAAATGGCCAAGAAAACAAGTCTTCACTTCTCTGGGAAAGACCATACTTCCTTTCCTCAAAATGCTCTGATGCCCCTGCTTCAGGGGATACTCCACTATCGCTCTCCTTCTGTTGAGACATATGACTACAAACCTGCTCTTCTCACAAGCAGATAAATGTTTCCTCTCAATCACAGTAGGCTGTGTCTGTCAGCTGCTCATTTCCTCACAGTAGTTCAGTTTATATTTTGTATTGAATTGTATTTTTGCATGAAATTTTCTTGCCTTATTTTAAATGAAAAAACCCCAAACAAAACAAATCACTGAAAAACCCAAGGAAAATCACTGAGCTATATGATTACTATAGTCTCTTGTTTCGATTAGCAGCTGCATTTTACAAATAGCTGAATATCTGTATTTTTTTTTCAGTCAGCTATCAGGACATACCTGCAAATATTTGACAAAGTCAGTTCTTCTGAGCCTGAACTTCTCTGAAGCACTCTGGACCTGGCCACTCTGGAAAACAAAGGACAATTTCTCATTTTGCGCCTTTGTTATGCTCTGCTGTTCCTCCAACAGCTCCTGCACTTCTCTGACTGGGCCGCTGCTCCCTCACAAATATCCTTCTATTGTTCCCAACCATCACATTTCCTCACCTACAAACTATTCACAACTGGTTCACTTCATCACCACTCTTGACACCTACAGTGTTACCGTCTCTACCGTTTCTGCTTCAAATTGATCATTACAGAAATCTTACATTTTTAAGTCGTACTTCCTTGCCTTGTTACTGTGCTCCTGCCCTCCATTTTTGGAAATTTCTGTCTTTAATGGAGAATTTCCTTTTAAGGAAATTCAAATAGGTATAATATACTTCTTGACAAAAAGATATTAGGGAATATAAGGAGTGTGTACCTTCAAACAACTTCCAATAAAACTACAAAATATTGTACTAATTAGCTACCTGCAGACAGCGATCAACTGAAGTCTTTAATTTGCTTGATTCCCTGAAGATTTCCCATTGTTGATATTATATGCAGTTTTAACAGAAAGTTGTGTTTTCAAGCAATTTCTGAATCAATTACACATAAGAATTGGTCTGAACTTTTAAATTGAAATTTACTTTTTGGGGGATTCCACCCTCTATAAAACATGAACTATGGAGCAGCAATTGCTAAAGTTCCTTTATCAAATCTCAGGCATTACTGTAATCCAATAATATCACACACAATATTCTACTGCAAGCAAATTACTGTATGTTTTCAGATACTTCTTTTACAACTCCAGCTATTTGTAAAATGCAGCTATTAACAGAAATGAGAGACCATAGTAATCTTTGTGTCTCAGAAGTAATTAATCCTTAGTAATCTTATTGCTATTGTAGTCTATACAACAGATCAACTTTGATTCTGTACAAATAATTTTTCTGCCACATTTTTTCTGCTCAATCAATTTGTCCTTGTGGAAATGACAACTATCAATTCCAGCTGGCTAATAAAGATGTGCTTGAGGAAAACAACAGTGTCGCTACTGTCAATTACAAGAACAGACAATAAACATCAACTCATTATAGATTACTTAAATCTTGAATCTAAACTTACTATGAATTACTTTCTAAATCTAAATGCCAATATTATACTTAGGTTTTTTGATTTAGACATATAAACCTATTTACCTTTCTGGGTCAGAGTTTGCTTCTCTTTTGTGAGTAACTGGTAACTAAGGCAAGGATACGGTAGTAGTTTTGGATAATAGAAAGAGTTTGCGTCAAGTGTCCAGCTTCATTAGTAGGTGACAAAAGCCTGTTTTTGGTTTTGTTTGTTTGTTTTTTTTTCAGTTTTTGTGTCATGCAATGCCCATGGCACTTCAATGCATACCAGACCATTTTATATCTTACATAATACTTGAGTCTGAAATTAGATGATGAAACTCCAATTCAAAACAGCACTTTGATGTAAAGGGACTTAAGAATATGCTTGAAGCTAAACAAGTTCTTCATTGTATCGGGGCTTCAGAGAGGCCCTCTCTAAATTCAGTTAATTGGGCAAGAGTCATTGCATCAAAGACAAACCCACACAATAGCGTTCACATTTCTTAGTTACTCTTTTCCATTCCTTATGTAATTACCTGTTTTGCAAATTCTAATGAGAATCCTAAGTCTCTAAAAAGACAGTTTCTGTCTTGCACCACTGTAGCCCACCCCTGCCGATGACTCTGCTAAATGGGCCACAGCTCAGAAATGACAGTGGTAAAGGCTCTAACAATTCCCTTTAGCATTTCAGAGATTTTCTCAGAAGCCCGGGAAAACCAGATTACTTTCCTGAAGCCCTACAGACAAAACTTGCTACTAAAGCCCAACACTACCAAAATTTTATACAATAATAACCTTAGCAGCAGGCAGAAGGATGAGAGAATAAACTTCAAAAACCCAACAATTAATGACTATCTTCTAAATAAAACTGATACTCACCAGCAAGTCTCCTTCCCAGAGCTGCTTGTACCCAACACAACCCTGCCATATGCTGAAGTGCAAATAGATTCAACCCAGCCCTCAGCCAAGTGCTGAGCCCCCACCTGCCCCTCAGCAGAAGGGCTGCTCTGAGCTGCCCCAACACCTGGCAGAGCTGAAGGAGTGATGCCCTCACAGCTGATGGTGGGACTGCAAATAACACCATTCACAGCTGCTGGCAGGAAAGCTTGAGGAGCCTTTATCAGGGTAATATTGGGTGCAGGTGTTGGACTAGTGATGGACCTACAGGGGCGGCCTCTGCAAGGAGAGGTTGGGGCTGCTCTGTGCCAGTCATAGCCAGTTCCAACTGGTTCCAGCTGGTCCCACCACAGGCCACAGCTGAGCCAGTCAGTGAAGTCACTGGTGCCGCCGGGAAAGCACATCTGAGGAAGGGCAAAAGGCTGCCTGGCTGTGAGGGGAAAAGTGTGATGAATGGCGCTGGGAACAGCAAGGCTGGGGAGGGAGGAAAGGGAGGAGTGCTCCAGGCCCGGAGCAGAGACTCCCTCACAGCCTGGGGGGAGATCATGGGGCAGCAGATACCCACACTGCAGTCCGGAGAGGATCCTGTGCTAGAACAGGTGGATATTTCCTCAGAGAAACTCTGGCACAGGGTAAAGACGTGAGGAGAAAGAAGCAGCAGAGATGAACTGTTATGGACTGACCACAAACCCCACCATTCCTCCTGCATTGCTTGGAGGGTGAGGGGAGGGTAGAAGAGTTAGAAATGAAGGTGTGAAGCTGAGCCTGGGAAAAATGGTGTGTTTGTGTGCAAGAGGAAGGTGTTCTTTTACATTCTCTTTGTTTCACACTAAGTAAATCTATTTTAATTGGTTATAAATTGAATTAATTTTCCCCAANCCATTCCTCCTGCATTGCTTGGAGGGTGAGGGGAGGGTAGAAGAGTTAGAAATGAAGGTGTGAAGCTGAGCCTGGGAAAAATGGTGTGTTTGTGTGCAAGAGGAAGGTGTTCTTTTACATTCTCTTTGTTTCACACTAAGTAAATCTATTTTAATTGGTTATAAATTGAATTAATTTTCCCCAAGTTAAGTTTGGTTTGCCCATGATGGTCATTGGTGAGTAATCTTCCTGTCTTTGCCTTGACCCACAAGCTTTTTCATCACATTTTCCCCTCCTGTCCTGTTGAGAAGGAGGAATGAGAGCAGCCAGTGTCTGGCAGCCAGTCAAGTCAACCCACCACACTCAGCTAGGCTTCACTCCAAGACTTCAGTGTAGTCCTTGTAAGCATCGCTCTCGTCTGGCCCTTCTGCACGTGATTGTCAGCAGAGAATTCATTTGCTGATGCAGCTTCTCTCCATCCATACTCTTCAGATGCTCCAAAATGCCTACCTTGTTCAATAGCAAGTGGTAATACTCAGTTTCCTACTTCATATCAAGCATAAGAGCCATGCTTTCTTCCCTACCCGCTTATAAGGGAAGCGGTAGATGATAGAAAATGCGCAACACAGAGCCGCTAATTTCCCCCTACCTTGCCTGCTTCCTAGTCCCATAAACAGCCTAGGCAAAGAGGGATGAGGAATGCGTTTTCATCCCCATAGCACTTGCTACCACATGCTGAAGGAGATGTTATGTCAGGCAGGTCTCTGGCAGTATCTACTATATTTACTTATTTTCCTCAGTATTTGTTCCCCTTTTTGCTAGAAACACCAAATGATAAGTAAAGAAATGTACATTTGGAGAAGTACTTGGCAACATTCCAGGTATTTTAGTTTAGCCAACTTTTCCCCCAAAGGGCAACATTACCCAGTATAACTGAACAGTGCTGAGGAATCTTTACACCCACACGCTGCCATGCTGAATGTCTCAAAGGAACATTTTAATGAGCATCAACCAGTTTTCATGATCCACCTCTAAATGTAAACTCGTAGGAGACTTAACAGAATGGCATTCAGCTTCTGCTGTGCAATCAATTGCTGCTTCCTTCTGGTATGTTCCTGCCCTCCCAGTAAATTCAGGTACAAACACTTCAAACAGCAGGAACTGAATACTTATGATGGAGATTAAACAAAGACAGAGTGGCACTTTCCTTCTGGAAGTTCTGAAGCAAAGTAGGTTTTTCTTCCTAAATGCTGTGGTGTTTTCGTTTTCTTTTCCAACGAGGAAGAAAATTATAGTCTACCAGTAATAACTAGTGTTTACTCTAGATGTCTACTCTGATTTATGTGTGACAGTTAGGTTTACAACTGACTTCAAAGCATCTCTCCTGATTGAAATCGTAACCAGCCAAACAGTGAGCAGTAAAAATGCTATGTTTTTGTTCCTATTACATATTTATGATACCAAATATCGTGAGTAATTTCAGAGTGGAGATTATCCACACAAAATGGTATCTTGAAACATATGGTCTACAGTAACCAGCAGATTATTTGCCGTGCTATTCTGCAGTATTTCGAGGTTGGGATACAGAATCCTTTTTTGCTGTCAAGGTAAAAAGTCTGGAAATAGCAAGAAACTGATCGGTGATCTAAACAGCTGAGATAATGGCACATACTGATCAGTATAATTGTAATTCCATCCAACCTGAACCTCCTTTTGACCTTTAGTTTTATAGGAAGGATAGAACAGAAACATATAGAGGTGATGGTTTTCACGCAGCAGAAAATTGCTGGAGTTGACGGCGGGGTGGAAGGGGAGTTTCTGCATCTACATGCACTCTGGCAGGTTATTTACTCTGTGCAGTAATATCTAGATAAGAGAATCATCCAAACTGCTCAAACACCTCCTGTGATCTACTGCTGAGTTGATTCATTTTTGCTTTCACCTTTCCCACAATATGAAGAGCTAACAAGCTAATTTAAATTTTGGTGCTCTACAGCTAGCATTTTTATAGAAGTAGAATGGGAAAACATCTGACAGCATAAACCACAACTGTCATGCTATCTGTAAGCACACAGAACAGTCTGGTAAAGAGCACAGATGCTGAGATGTTCTGTAGCCTATTTCAAGTTCTTGTCTTTGCACATCCTAATCTGGATTGGAGCCAATAATAATTGGGACAATAAGGTCAGGAAGAATAAAGGACAAACATACAATACTGTATGCTATATATGAAAAAAAAAATCAATAAAAGAATCTTTTTATGAATGGGATTTTAGACACCAGTTATCCAGGATGGGGAGAATAATAACTTTGTGCACCAGAGCTGTGTATGTAAAGTGACTGTACACTTTGATCCTTGGGTCAAGATCCTCACAGACCTGGAAAACAAAAATGACAATGAGAAGCAAAACCTATCATCAGTCATATGCACCCTCACTTTCTATACATTTCAGACAATCTGCAAAAGACAGAGAATCAAGGGTGAAACACACAGAAATCTTTCAAGACTTTTCAACCAGAATGGTACCCGACAGAGATTCCTTACCCTGTTTTTTAGCAAGATCTGTGACACTATCTTTTGACCCTGGGAGCGAACAAACTTACTGCCAACTGGCTCTATTTGTGGGAGCTGTCTGCTCACATGGATGAGGATTTCTGTTGAAACTGCTTACAAGAGAGTTGGAAGAGATGACTATGGGAATCGATTAGATGTTGGCTTCGCTGATAAAATTCTACACTCACAGCATTGTTGCTTCTCAGCAGACTAGAATGAACTTGCTTTCCCTTATTAGTTTCATAATACATGATGGTGGAAATGTCTGCGATCATCTCTACATGCTTATCCAGGAGAATCTCGCATCCACTGCAGACATAACAAAGTCTGAACATCCTGATGTGAAGAAACTGCTACTCAAAAAACCTCTGACCTGAGACAATTGCTTGTCTGAAGAGACTCCCAAGCTCTGATGAATGTGTTCACTGTGAGTATTCTCATCAGTGGAGTATATAATTGTGTATATCTGACACACTCCTGATACTCTACATCAAACCTCCAAAGAAAAGAATGATAGTTGGGTAGTGTCATTTGCTGAGAAGGTGACAGTCATTCTGACAAGTAAACTGTATAAAGCCACAGTTGCAGGACCCAGAGATGAAGCCAGGCATTAAATGTCATGAATACGCACAGCTCCATATGCTCCATCAGAGACTGGCATGTTTATAATGTAATGGGCTGTCATGTTGAATGGAAGGTGATTAGAGGACCTGTTTAGAGGAAGATAAGTCTTTACAGAAGGATAGTGTATGATTGTCCCAATGAACTCTGTGGACTGAGCCAGAACAGGACGAGTTTTTAGAACTGTAGCACTTTTATTACTGGCCCAAAACGTATGAATAACAGCAATTAGGGCTCAATTTCCTGAGCTAAATAAGTAAATAAAAAATATACTTGAATACTTATCATACACAATATGAAATTGCTATGTGGTTCATTCAAAATTCCATAATCCTATTTTTCAATAAAATTCATTCTTCAAAGGTAACATTTTCCATCAAAAGAAGTTGCACTCAAATTCTTAATATGGTAGTGGGAAACTACGTAGCAGTTAAAAATGTCAACAGAAATCCTTATGTTATTGAAGCATTATCTACCTAATTATCTATGCATTTCAAGCATTATTATTGGTATTTTAATGCTTTTTACAGAAATTCTGATGAAAACCACCGAAAACTGAACCTACATCTTCAAAATCCCAACCCAGTGCCGATATTCATATTTAGAACAGCCCTCTCATATTCATTAAAAATATAAATAATACTTATAAACATTACAATATCATGTGTTACTCTTCTAAATATCTTTGACAGATTTATAGGTAATCTAACTTCTAAATGGAATTAGGCTCTAAACAAAGTCAGGGACATTACTTCATTCAGGTAAATATTTTTATCTTAGCATTCTGCTTCCAAAACAGAATTTTCTAAAAAAAGGCCAAAAAAGAGTAAGCACTTAAAAGATATTATCCTCCTTATAATTTTCTTCAAATATACTTATATTGTATTTTATTTATCATTAAAATATCTTTAGAAAAAGCAAATAATATTTTTCATCAAAATGTCTTTGTAAATCTAATTTCTAAAATCATGTGAAGACAAGTGCATTCACTATGTAATGAATATCTATTTGCTTCATTATGAAAATGCTCTATATTACTAATGGTACACATATTTCAAACATACACCACCACCCCACCTCCCGTGAATTATGAAATCATCCAGCAGAGGGACCCCTTCAGTTAAAAATTAAAAATCAGACATGAATCAACCCTTGAATCAAAACCCACACAGTCCCAGATTGTGCCTAAATTAGTAAGATCACACAAAGTGTAGCAATATTTCTTATACAAGACAGGCAGATTTAAAACATAATAATAAATTCTCTTTTTATGTTTATACATTTCCAATAAAAAGATGTATAAGGTTACTTTGCCATGTGATATATTAAGAATACCATTCAATTACATGTTATTTGGTACTGGTACCACCATCCCCAAGTTGCTAAATAAAACTATGTCAGTATTTGAGGTAAGAAAATTAGCTAGACAAATTGTATGGTGTTACCTGACAGTAACATAGGAAAAAGTGCTATGGTAGGAGCCAAAATTAACATCAAAAAATGTCTCTTCCTTAGAAGAGCCTTCTTAGAATTAAGTGCCTTCCTTAGAATTAAACAGGATATCCATTGGAATTTGGCCATATGAAAACAAAATCAAACTGAAGTAGCACAGAAGAAATGTCTGAATTCATAAAGCATTCTATGATGTTGTAATTGAAGCATGTTGATGACCGGTACTGAAATACATATATTTAGAAAGTATGGTTCTGAAGCAAACACTTCCTAAATGTATCTTTAATTTGAGGGGAAATTTTATCAAGGAACGTATCTTTTGCAATAGTTGCCATGGCAGCTTACCCAGTCATGCCATTGTAGAAACGATTAATTTTTCCCATTACAGGAACTTGAATATTATTACTACTATTGGTATCTAGTGGTAAAATCTTTGTAACCAATGCTTATTCGCACTGCAATATGACAAACCCCCATGCTTCTAGAACATTTATTCTAAAAATAATGGTAAGCTATGAAATTCTGCGAATGCAAATTCAGAAAGATAGCTTATTTTGCTGTCTATTTCACAGTGCTTTACAACGTCCTAAGATATTTATTACATGTAAAATGCTGCTTTACAATGTGGGCCATAACATAGCTGTGGTATTACATCAAGACTGAAAAGTAAATCAGGTTCCACCCACTACAAATTTAACCAGGTTGTATTTCTTTGATATGTACTGATAACACTCAGATATGGTTTTGAGACACAAAGTAGCTGTGGGGAAAATCATTTTGTTTTATAATCACTATTACTCTTTCATAAATTAGGCTACTTACATGTGAAAAGGTAGCCTGGAATCTGTAAACCCCTTACCTTTAAGGGTATGCCTCTTTCATTAATAGACAAAATTCACAATCCAGCAACTTACTGTGATTAGACAGAAAATTGATGGCAGACTTATCTTTGAACGTATTTATTAATGATAATATAAAAAGACCAATTTTTCTGACTATAACGATATTGTAATAATAGCAAGACACAAAGAAGCCATTTCCCTGCAGACAACATAATACTTTCCCTTTGTCTGTGCCCGTTGTCTAAAAATTCATCTCCTTCCTCATCAGGCTGTCTTGAAGCTTCCTTCCTTCTCTCCCTGCAATTCTCACCCATTCCCCTACGTTATCTTAATAACTCAAGTCCTCCTTCAAACATCTTACACTTGCATGGCCTTGCAGAATAAAGTGATTGTCAGGATGTCAGCATAAAGTGATTATATTTTTTTCAACTTTTCATCAATTTTGATGGACATGTAAAAATTTACCTAGAGTTAAATAATCATTTGGGGAAATATTTTTTTTAATTAAATATGCCAAGATGATGGAGAAGTTTATAAATGTATCAGAATAGCAACATGGGAAATAACAGAGAACTGTTTGCAGAGAATTATTTTATGAGAGAACAGTATTGATAATTTTTCATGTTAAAATTTTCATTTAGTGTTTCAACAAAAGAGACAAACATTAAAAATAAATGCTCTTCTCTATTCACAGGCTATCTTGATCTCTAATTTTCACATTCTTAATACTTTTTGCATTCTCCTTTTCCCAAGCACTGCTAGAAAGAAATTAAATCCAGTTGTATCTACCAATACAACACAGGATTATTTTTTTTTCCCCACATAAGAAGCAATGTGATGACAACTATCACACTGAAGACAGATGGCAGATGATAATTTCTACCTAGTTGAGACACAGTGAGTTTTTGGTCACCATGTAGGGAAAGAATACAACAACTTGTAAGTTAGTTTGAAAGCCTCATTAGATGTCCTGAATTTGCTGGGCAGAAAGCATATAGTCAGCAAAACTAGAAAGAAATGAAAAGATATGTGATTACTTTTCCTGTCTTCTCAAACCTGCCTATTTGAGTGTATTTGACTATTTCTACAGAGCTTTCTTACCTCATACATATAGAGGTAAGTAACTATGAAGCTGAGGAACTCTAAACAGTATGTATATATATATATAAAATCTCAATATCTGTGTAACTATATATATAACAAATTATATTACAATCTCCACCCATGTTTCTAATTCTTGAAGTTTTACAACACTTACACAGTAATAGTGGCTAAATTCTTAACATCTTGGGATTACAGTAACTCCTCACTACTCATTTAAAAATGCTACATTTCTGGAGTGCACATTTAAAGAGAGAGGGAGGAAAATATAAATTCAGAACTATAGGTCTATAAAAATATTTCTCATTTTTTAAAGGTTATGGTCTGACTGCACTTCATGGCTGAACACTTAGTTTGCAGTAGTGCTCAGCTCTACTGCACAGAAAATGTATGCCACATTTCGTTTACTACAAACTGAACTCACAGTACATCAATGCACTTGAAGACTGTATCAAACACTGTGGTTCCTATAGCACAGGTATAACAAATTTACTTCCAAATGCACTTAAATATGGAATTTCTTCTTGTCCATTATCTGTACTATAAAACTATCCCTACCATAAAGCGTTTATACCAGAACACTAATGTCTATCTCTCATCAGCAGGTGGCTTCCTTTCTCCTACGTTAAAAGTTCAAGAGCTTAGTCTTACAAGACACCAAGTATTTAAACAAATGACCTTTATGAACAAGTAAAATTTGCTTTAACTAACAACTAAAAAATGTCTAAATAAATTTTTAATATTGGGGAAAAATTAGGGTAGAGAAAGTACAAAATTTCAGAGTTTGTTTCTTAGAGAAGTCAGTTGTATTGTGTTCTCACAACCTGAGAATCTAAAATGCAGTTTCAACTCCGTTTGTGTAGGTTATATAAAACACATTTAGCGTATTGCTGTAAGATGGATAAGCAGTATATTCAGGTAGATAGACATCAGTACAGAACCGAGATACAAAGTAATTCCCCAGCCTACTCAGTGAAGTGTTTGCAGGAATGACTTTGGATATTGCATTTCAGGAGGAACATGGAGAGCGTCTAGAGGACAGCAATGAGACTGATTCACGTCTACAGTATCTTGTAAGTGAGGAAAAAACATGCAAAAAAAAAAAAAAAAAAAAAAAAAAAAAAAAAAAAAAAAAAAAAAAAAAAAAAAAAAAAAAGACTGCAAGAATCTGGTTTACTCTAGGCTGAAAAAGTGAAAAAGAGAAGATAACTTTAAGTCTCAAACACTTCCATGAAGAAAAAGGGAATAATCTACAAATACATAGAGGATGACCAATAAATAACGGGCTTAAATTACAACAAGAAGGATTTCTCTAGCCCTTGAGAAAAAAAAAAATATTGTTAAAGAAAGACAAAACTATCATGGAAGAGACTGTGGAGCCTCCACTAGAAGAAGTTTTTGAGAACAAATCAGACATCATCCATCAGTAATTACAGTATTTGATTCCTCCTTGGGAACCAATCGAGATGCCCTTTAATCGTAATTTTCAAAACCAGTAAATAGCTCCTTTATGTAAACAAGACAAACATCACTGCATTCCCAGCTTAGTAAGAATTTAGAAGTATATACACGCTTGTGTTTGCTCAGCAAACCAAATATTTTGTACGTTCTCCAGATGTAATCTTTCTCATAAATTATCTCAGTTAATAACACATATCCAAAACACTACAATAAGTAAACAGAAAGAAAGAAACATGGACATAGGAGACCATGAATTCACCCAAGGGAACCAGGAAATTATAAATACTTAATTCTGTACTTTCAAATCAAAATCATGAAATCCAATAGTCTGATGAGCTATCTATAGAAAAGATATTCATTCCCGCCCCCCTCCCCCCCTTCTTTTTCTGTTCTTCAGCTCTGGATATTTGTATTTTATTAAAATCTAGCTATAAGCTCCTATATATCACCCTCTCATGTCTGCATATTAGATCTTTTATTGATTGGACTGGCAGCCCTGAGAATTGCCAGAAGTTTTCTTCGTAGCAAAATAAGCCAGAAGACAGTGAAGACATCATCACCTTATAGCAATGCTTCGTGCTGTTTTCAGGATCAAAAGCATTCTGAAGAATGTTAAAAAAAAAAAAAAAAAAAAGAAAAAAAAAAAAAAAAAAGCTAACTACCGGTAGCACAGATAATAAAAGCTGGACAATTAGTAAGATTAGACAATTATTTAGGGAACCAATGATGAACAGTGATGAACACGTGGCTGGCATGCTGTGAACAGAGGGAACAGCAGCATCTTTGTTTTTACTGGTAAAGTCTAAGCTTGTGGCTATCTCCAAACTCAACATCCAAAATAAATAAGACATCAAAAACATTAAAAAATCCCAAAAGATGGTGAACCACCAAAATAGAGAACTGTACCTGTTCTTTTTTGTAGTGTCAATCTGTACTGGCGTTAAAGTTTGTGCAGTATTATCTATACTACACTACTTTGAATCTAATGGCAAAAGATTTTTTGAAAGTTCAGCTGGGGAGATGAACTTGCTGTAAGTTATTTTCAATGGTATTGTTTGACTTTTTTTGTTTTTATTTCAATGCATTTATTTTTCCCCAAAGCAATTTCAACTATTGAATTACATCGCTTTTATTTAATTTAAAACCAATAAAACAATGGACATATGCCCTTGATATTAAAAAATGACATTTATTCTTTGTTTTTACAGCATGCAAACAACAACAAAAAATCAATACTTTATCTTTCTACACTTGAATAAAAAGGGTAATAAAGCAGCAGGCTCACACTGCTATATAATATTGACTACCGAGTCTTTCAAGATAAATTACTAAGATTGAAAAAAAATTCTTGGTAAGCCAGCACTACAATTTTTTTTATCAGTTGCCACAACAGTTTGAGGGAATACGTGCATCAGTATAGGGGCTAAAATACATTACATTAGGTGTAATTCTTTGTAACAACTCTTCAATGAAAAATGTACTTGTAGACCACATTTAAAAGCAAATACATTTTACATTTTTTCTGTAGGGGAAAATGATGCAAGTTGCATGATAAAATTCATTGATGACAGTCCACTGCTTATGCAATATATGGAAAACCATATCTAACAGCACAGATTAGCATTCATCTGGAGTCAAATAGTGGTTATTAGCAGAAGAGAAATTTAGGTAGAGAAAAAAAGGTTATTCTGAAGGCATTATTACTTTTTTAGAAAAAAATAATTTTTCAAGATAGGCCTTTTTGGTGAATATTACAGCACAGTCAGGATCTACCTTAGTATTATTTATAAAGTAAATTTTGGAGATAAATTTAAGCTAACAGATTTTTATGTGTCAGCTTAAAGGTCAACCTTTTATACGTTGTCTTGAAAGGACTGCTCTAATAGATTTTTAAATTTAAGCTCATTCCAATATCAATGTAGCTCACTTACCAATTTTTATTTTCACAGTAAACCTCTAATGAATCATTAGCTGCCATTGAAATATGCACCTAAAACCTAAATTTTAAACATTGTAAATGCAAAGTTATTAAACAGTTTGACTCAGAGGACAATGAGCCTAAACAGAAAATGGTTTTATCAGACTAGAAGCGTGGTATATTGCTGAATATTATTCTGTAAAATAAATGAAACCTGTTATCAAACCACCTCACTATAATTCATCTTAATGTGTTCTCTGGTCTCCTAAAATAATAATTGCCTACCAATACCACAGCATAAAATATATAACATTATACCATGTGCTTTATCTTGATCCTCATAGGACATTCTTAGTTTACACAGAAAAAGTCCAGCTGTAACTCTCAAGAATTTTTTAGCTTTGCAACTATCTTGTAGGAAATTTTTCTATCATTTCAAGGAGGCTTAAGATTTCTGGAGAAATTCCCTAAGGTATTTACTCATTTTACTTGAAAACTGGTTTCTTCCATTTATATAGGGTAGTGTTGCTCTTCTCACTAAGTCCCATGGCTAAATAAAATTTTTACTGGATAAATTGCTGTAAAATGTGATGATGGCCAAACCTGGCCTACAGTTTTCACTGCTAATTACTGTATAAACTCAGAGGCCAGGTAACATTTCTTGCTAATTTCCTTGAGATTAGTGCTTCCAACTATTTTGGAGCACATTATGATTTGATTGAAAAGCATCACTAACATCGACCTTAGGACTGATATCAGTGCCACAGCAGTCAAAGAGATACCATGCTAGACTGCACCAAGGCTGGCGTGCTCAAAACGTGAGTGTATAGCCTCTGACACGTCAGGCTCAGGAACTCAGATTGTCTCAGCAAGATGCAGAGCTCCTCACTTATCTATAGGAAGCCAACGGAGCTCAGCACAGTAGTTCTGACTTTATACCAGTTCCTTCTCACAGCTCGATGGACACACCAACTATAAGGAACCTTTCGCCACTTTCAAAGGGGTTGTGTGACCTTTTACAAAGCTTACCAGTGCACACTGAGTGTTCGTAAAAGGCATAAGTAGCTATGCAATGAAATTTTCCACTTTAGCTAACTCTGAACTAACTCCTCCAGACACATATGTCATCATAATATTCTGAACTGCAATGTAATATGCGAATGTTTCTCTGACAGAAAGGTTCATGTTCTACCAAGAACTTAACATTTCTTCAAGGTTTTCTCTCAACAGTCATTGTGGGTTCAATCCAGATAAGGATTCCTTAAGTCAAAATCCAAAAGCTTACTCACTTTTTCCCTAGAAAACATAAAGACGATACTAAAAAATAGCCAAGAAGTATACCAAAAAAGGTGAGTTTAATAAAACTCTATTCTGCTTTGAGACTTAAATATAAGTCAACATTGATATCAAATGAAGGAATGCAGAATCAAAACTTCCAGATTTCTGGAAAATAAAAATTTGAATAAAAATTGACAGAATTTAGACATCTAAATCCCAATTTCAGAACACAATAATTTATGGAATTTAACAGAAACAGTAAGAGGGGATTTATCTTATTGAGTTTTGATGCTCAAGCAACAGGAAGCAAGCAATCCAAGTGTCTGGTAGACTCTTCACTCTTTTCCAGTGTAACGTGATTAAGAATTTTATTTTTAAAGTATTTACAGAAATTGTCATTCTTTGTCATCACTGTTGGCTTCTGACTTAAAAAAATAAAAATTTAAATAATCTCCACATTTAAAGAAATGAAAATTGAAGGAGACAGACGACACAGCCTGCCATGCTGATTTCCAGCAATTTTCTGTTGCAAAATTCAGTTTACACATGAAGCTTTAGAACAAAAGATGAAAAGAAAGATTCCCCATTTCTCTAGGTTTTTAGATACAATTTTAGGAAAAAAACCCCAATAATAATTTCCAGTACCCTTTTAGAGTCCTTTTTTGAGTCTGATAACTTGAACTAAGGTATCTGGCCCCCTGACCTTCACTAATGCTTAGCTGCTTTTCTTTTTTTGATATATGCTTTGCAGAAAGCAGGAATGAAATTCAAGGCTATATTTACCTTTCTTACCTGGCTATGTTAATCCAGATGACAATTAAGTAAACAGATAAAAAAAGTCAGAAGTACACACAGTATTCTATCACATTTCTATTAAAATCACCTCAGCTTCTGAAAAAATCCCCCACACTGTACTTTACATAGCTTACCACTATTACAGCCCTCATACAGAAAGCAAGGGAAAAGTAGCGTCATATTCTTATGGAGAAATTTAGCCATGAGTGGTAATGCTAAAATCTATACAGCTCAGATAGTATTTAAGGGATTAAATCTAGTTTGATAAATTTTGACTTAACTGTATCCTGTTGGAACATGGTTCCAACCAGACTGGAAGCATGCAATAAAAATTAAGTCGAATTTTCTTTCTGACATCATCCTGTTTCAGCATTTTCCAATTTAAGTATCTCCATTGTTAGTTCGAAAATTTCCACTGATCTTTCATTCAGCATTATAGGCTTAGTTAAAAGGTTAAATTAAAATTGAATTAAAATTAAAGTTAAAATCAGTTAGCCTCCACAGAATAGTAAGGTAACAATTTCTGGAGCAATTTCTGAAATAATCATATTTAGAGACCGGAAAATTTCCTGCAATCCTAAGTAACACACAGTGGTAGTAGGCAGGCAGGACACAATCTTGAGGCTACATGTTGTTCAGAAAGCAGAAAGCAAAGACCTCAGGAAATGATCCTTGGCAAAGGCGTTGTTTAATGTAGATGCTGGATGAAGTTAAACGGAAAACATTTATCAGAAATTTCCGTCCAGAGAGGAGATATGCTGGTTTAGGGCAAAATGCAAATATTACTCAGCAGACCAAGGGCAAAGGAAATAGGAAACAGGCTAAAGAGTTCTCTGAAATAATCTGCCACTGAAATGTGAGAAAACATACTCGTGTGTTGGCAATTCTTTTATTTTTAAGCCTTCCACAACTCAAGATCCTTTTGCAGCATTGTGCCATTATCTGAAAGTTGGCTACTTCCAATTCAAACTCCTTAAAGGTAGGATAAAAAGCTTAATTTGGTTCCTATCTTGATATATCATTTGCATGTTTATTATTTGAGCCTTTGGAATAACTCATAGGAAAACCATGAGCTTATCACGGAAACAATACATCTTGGAAACGTTGTAACAGTTCACTTTGCTGCTTTTTACAGCCTGCAGAGAAACACCAGTGATTGAGTCAAAATCTTTCAGGAGTCTCTCTAGATAAAGGGGCAGATTACACCTCTGCGAAGGGTGTCACCTCTGAGCCTGCCAGTGTTCGGACAAGGGGTGGAGCAGTCCTTTTGGTAGCCGATGCAGAGGAGAGGAAATGTACTCCTCATATGCAACACTAAACCTGTATGTGGGTAGAGAAAAAGATTGTGCTTTGAACTCTGCATTTTTAACCATGAAATACTTGACTATACAGGCACTAAATATCAAGAATACCTTAAATACAGGTAATGAAGCTGCCTGTACGAGTGAAGACAAAATAGATGCTTATTAACATTTAACTATTGACATTTTAATCATATTATTGGTCAAATGAACAGAACAGTAAGTCCTTATGCAGAGGAATATACTAGTAACCCTTTCTTCATCTATACCTTTTATTTTCCACTTTGATGAAAAAAACAGTACTTTCTCAGGGGTAAAGTGAATGTTAGAAACCACAGCTGCCGCAATTAGGGTTGCATTATCTTTTGGACTCTAGTATCCTTGAGTTCTTATTCAACCAAGTATTACTGGAATTGTAGTAATGCCCTCAGTTGACAGATGCTTTCCAGGCTTATCTGAAAACATGGTGGGAAAGAGAGAGAAGAACATTATATGGAATATTCACGCTGTTTAATTCCAGATGCCAATAATATGAAACAAAACTCTCTAGATGCCTCAGCAGAAAAAGAGAGGCTCCTCCAGAGGGTGATTTAGGGCAATTAAATTAGGCCCGTTTTTCTGAATTGCACTCGAAAGGCTCATAAAGCTAGGCAAAGTAAATATGTCCTACAATGTCTGCTATCAAGAGTACAAAAAAAAAAAATAAATTTGCAAGCCAGGAAGAAGCAATATGCTAGGAAAATAATTAACATGATTGCAATCTTGTACTCAGCCGGGTGCTGGTCTCTGTATATCTGCTCTCCTGTCTCCATTGTTCACTGTTTGTATCTTTACCCTCACACTACTTTCTGGTTTAAACTACAGTACCATGTGTTCCTCACCATTTCCTTAATTTATAACATAGATAAATAAATGACTTCATCAAGAAGGATTCAACTAGATAGTGTACTCACATGCCTAAATGCTTACAATATTTCTAAAGTAGGCTTTAATTTATTATACACGATCAGAGGAAGTGGATCTTTATAAAGCATCTCCTCAGTGAGGAAAAAAGTTTAAAAGTATCTCATTCATAAAGCTTGATAACATCAAGAATGCTGAAATGACCACGGCTGTTGCAGATAAATGTGACAATAAAATAGTGAGAATGCAACAGAATTGAAGAGCAGGGCACAAGTACAGAAGCAATTTAAGCTTGGTTTTGTTGAAAGAGAAAAGGACAAAGAAATTACCCAAATTAGTTGGGAGATATGATCACATCAGAAAGCATTAAAGATGTTCTCAGGAGCTTTGTTTTTATTTCTGTAATTCATTATGCTTCACTTGGCAACAGTGGGAGGACTGCGAGGGGTTCTCCAAGTTGTATGGCTGGATCTCTGGTTATGTACCAATTTTGCAGGGCGCGGATGCTCTGCAGTGAGCTCGGCAGCCCTGGCTCCAGGACGTACATCCTGGCGGCATGTTAAAAGCAGAACTGAGAGCCCTGCAGCCCTGAACCTGCCCATTGCACACAGCAGGGGACTGACTGGAGTATTATAGTACCGGCTTAATTTCCAACTGTTCCTTTGAAAGGAAACCAGAGTGCACAATAGAGCAGGGCACCGTGTGGTTTCCTCCCGTGCGGAAGCAGGATGCAGCAATGCATGCCTGGAGAGCAGCATGGGGAGTGCCTCAAGAACTGCTCTAAAGCACAGATTCAGCCTGTATTGCAACATGTATCATAGCTCTGCCACATCAATAAATGAAAAGGATGCTGAAGTAATTTGTATACTGCACTTATATTTTTATTAATAGATAAGTCAAATGGCCTGGCAGGGAGGAAGGAATTAAAAAAGGGAGAAGCTATAAACATGAAGAAAATAGTCCAGTTACCTCCAAGTTTCATGACATTTATCTATAATTTGATAGTTCTATGTTTTTTTAAACACTGGGTATCTTACAGCTATGTAGGTAGTGATGACAGCTAACTATTCATGTGCCTGTGTAAAGTGAGGGATCAGATTCAGATTTCTCTAGGAGAGTTCGTTTAAAAAATCCCACCACCTTGCTGGTAGTGTTACTAGAAAGCACTAATCTTGCCTAGTTCACTTATACAGTAGAGCTGTCCCCCATTGGATCAGGTTTGGGGAATAAGTTTGGGAACATCAAGGGGATGAGGAGGTTTGTAATCCCCTCACTCTTCCTCTAAATCCTGCATGGATAACCATAAGGTTTAGGTTCCACTGTAAGAACCACCAGTCTGGTTGTTTGTTTTTAAACAGTTCATTAGTTCTACTGTTATTTGTTGGTAGATATATTGTGTTACCTACTGAAAAAAACCCAGTATATTTCTTGCCTTTTAGCCCTGAAATTAAGAGATTTATCTATTTTTGTTAAAATCTGAACAATTTCAGACTGTAACAAGAACATATCACCTTTAGTCACACGTAGAGCTTTACTGTAAAAAAATTAACAAACAAAAAATACCCCTCAGAAAACACTCAGCATAGAGCAAGCTAATGCATCATTTTAAGTATCAATTTCTGCAAATACCTTATCATTAGATAGTATTCATATGCAAGTCTTCTGCATTCGTATGAGCATACTCTGAGGCAGGAAAACAAGAACTGAGTAACTAACTGTCTCTAACTCTTGGGGAATCGATAATTTTCCATTTGGAAACTGGCTGTTAACACAATTACAGCCATGCAAAGCAAGGTTCCTTAACATTCTCTCTGTTCTGATGAGACATAATTGATTTAAACCTCCATGGAGTCAAATATTCTGTAAATACAGAAGGTCAAAATAGGCAGTGATGTCAGGATGTGTGAAACAACTGAATCCACAGATGTCCATTTTAAAGAACAAGAAACAAGTTATTCCTGGGGCACCGAAGACATGAGTAATCTCTATATAAAATACACATATGTGATATACAGCTATTATAAAATTCCCAGTTAAACTCCTTTTACAATATGGTGCTATCCTGTAGTGGTACTAAATAAACTAACCCAGAAAACATCATCCTATAGTTGTCCTATAATGATATATCTAAAATATTTTAAAAAGTATTAGGTGGTGCTAAGTTGTCATGGCATCCTACTACTTTATGTTGGAGCAAATTGTGCAACAACTATTTTGCACAGTTTAGCAGTACCTACTTTGCCAGAGAGCATACGAGGATAAATTAATCTTCAGTCTTCAGCAGCTATATTCAAAAGTTTGACTCAATGAGTCTTCAAAAAAAACCATACAAGGCAGGATTTAATTATTTGACTTTGTCATGGTTTAACCCCAGCTGGCAGCTGGAACCACACAGCCGCTTGCTTCAATATCCAGAAATGAAATTACACAATCTAAAGTGTGCAACATTTGAATATTTGGATCAGAAAGGCAACAGGATTGTCTACTTCTGTTTCTCTTAAGAAAATATAAACTCTTTACATAGAACCTTGTTTACTACATGCTGGATAATTATCTTGTCAAATAATAAGACAGTGTCAGTTTTGTTCCATTAGCTGACGATACTACAAATTACATGGAAAATGTCCAAAGAATAATATCATCTAGTAACACCATGCCTTGGAGGAGTTTTGGTGTTTTTTTTCCTCTCTCTACACACTGCATATTCAGCATAGAGAATTTTTAGACAGAAAAGCCCCCAAATTTAGCCCACAGACTGAAGTGTAAATACCCAGAAGGGGAAATCAGCTCCATCAAGCCTGTATGTCATATTACATTTGCAACCAGGTCCAAGTGTATGATGATTGCTATAACATAATCTAGATCAGGCTCACTGAACAAGGTCAATGAGATGGAAGAATTGGCATCTCACTTTCTCTTACCAAAGAATATATATGTGCATCTGTTATAGCAGCAGATAGTCTGGCCGATGGTCTCATTTTTCCCTGTATGTAAATCCAACATAGCACCTTCTCTCAAAGACTCTGGAGTCTGTACTAAAAACAACTCTGTACTATAAATAACCTGCTAAAATATGCAGAAAAAAATTTCACTGTCTTAAGGCAGCAGTCTGCTTAGTTTTGATGAAACTCTAGGAATTCTTGAATATATGACTTACTCTCTGAACTGACCAGTGGGCTAATTTTACTCTGCAACTTTAACTCAATTTAAAAATGGCCAGTGCTGGAGCAGTACAAATAAAATAAGCAGATAAAGGATAATTAAAGATTACAGCATTTTTAAGGCTCTTTGTAAACTTTACTGTTAAACAATAACAATATGCATAAATGAGTGGATTCAAAAGTCACTGAGAAAGGGATAAATCCCATTAATTCCAGCAATCCTGCAGGTCCTGTTTCTCAGAGCAACCCTGGGTTGTCACAGTGTATTTCATGGATCTTTACAGTTACATTTATAACAATGTAGAATCACAGAATAATTCAGGCTAGAAGGGTCCTTTGGAGGTCCTAGTCCACCTGGCCCAACCTTCCTGTCAAAGCAGGGTCACCTATGAAATAATAGCTAAAATTAAATTTGAATAAAATAAGATACAGAAATATATATGAAAATAATGGCAAAAAGATGACTTTGCAGTAGATATTTACATATCAGATTTTCAATTAGCAACCTTTAATGATCGCTGACAGACGTTTACCAAAATTAGGCATGTTTTCTCTAAAAAAATTGAAGTAATTTTTTTTTCTGTTTATTTATACTTTTATGAGCATAAGAATTGTAAAAGAGAACCACCAGTCTAACTGGTTTGCAGTCTTGCAGAAGAAAGCAATGTGGTATCACATGGTTGAAACTGAGGTATGGAGACTTACATCTTTTTATGACTTAGACACATATCAGCCACCTGGTTTATCAATATTGTAGGAAAAAGCTAGACAATAACACATTTCAGATGTGGGCAGAAAAGATTGCTCAAAATTTCTACTAGACTAAAATGTTCTCCCTGTTCTTTGAACTCCCTTAGGTCATGCGTTTGAGAGAGCAAAACAGTTCATGATTCTCAGAGGCAACCTGGTACCATAGGATTTAGTGTGTCTTTACTGTCTGACATGGTTAGATACAAAGGAACATCAACCCCTCCCACACCCCAGAAAAATCCAAAGAGAAAAGCAAAATGCAGTGCAAATAATATTTCTGCTTTTAGTTTAAGGATTTAAGTATCTTAATCTTATAAAAATGTTTTTAAAAATTCAGATACTAAGACCTTGTCTATTATAATCCAATATCCTCTTTCAGTTCCAATTTTTGGTTTGTTTGTTTTTTGTTTTGGTTTTTTTTTCCCCTGTGCCTACTGTTCATGCTGTCAACATTTCTTTGATTCATTTTGGTTGTATCAGCATCCTTAGAATTACAAAATAAATGTACTGTGTCAAAAAACCTGAGACATAGAAACTTGTAGAACAGCTTGTATTACACTATGTGAAAATGGAAAAGAATATGTGACACCGTTATCAGCTTGCAATAGCTGATATAACAGACATTAAGGCTCTAGAGATACCAGGAGCATATTGAAGATACTCATGTAATACAAGCAGCAAATCATATGCTATCATTTATGAAGCAGGGAGCTAGTGATAGTCAAAGAAAATGGTTTAGAGCATGCAAGATAACTTGTAGCAGATAAATAACCTACAATGGCTAGGAACTTTTGTATTTGTGAGGATATCCTATTCAATTAATTTGAAATATAATTAGATCCTATTTTAATTTCCATTCTTGTTTTGGAAGGCATAATGAAAAATATCCTTTAAGAAAGAAGAAATCTGCTCGCATTCCACTTGCAAATGTTGAATTAATCCAGTCAGTAAGTCACCAATGTGCTTTTTCACTATTTAGTGGGACTTCAGGTTAAACATATTTGAATGTTTTGTGAGGTGAAAATCATGATGATACTTTTCCCTAATTATTTAGTTAAAGTGGTTCCTTTTTCTAAGCATACAACTAACTGGTTTTTTGTTCAGACTTTACAAAAATCCTTTCCACTCCACTGGCTCAAAGCCTTGTTGTTCCAAATCACTCAGGACATCACTTCCTTCAACATGCCTGGCTGTAGTACTGTAACATCTTCCAATTTACTGTCTTTCTCCACCCACCTGGCTCATTCTCTGTATCAGTCTTGCAGAATCTTTCCACCTTTCAAGCTGCTCCTCAATGGGAACAAGCAGCTTGCAGAGAAGTAGAAAAGGAGAAGAGAGCTGGGACAGAAACCTAAACATTTTCTGCACACTTCGCAGTTTTACAAACTCTTGACAATGGTAAATCATTTGGTATGACTGAAGCACATGGGGATGATGAGAGTGATTGGCAATGAGTATCTAATTATGTGACAGTGTTAGGAAGAAGAAATACTGTAAAGTTGAGCAGAGGTAGAAAACACGTAAGAAGTAATTCTACATATCCTTAAAAAATGTCTGGAGGTTTTTTTTGAAACATGGTTTCCAGTACTTTTTCAGAAATTTTGGGTTTTTTTGCTGACAGCAATATTTTCACTGTTTGGAGCACAGCATTTATTATTCATCTTTTACTCAGTTATTCTGAATTATTATTATAAGTTATTCTAAGTTATTCATATCTGGTTGTTTATTCATCTTGTAAGGATTACAGTCTTTCAGTAAATGTTAAGTAAGAATTTGAATATATCACTTAGTTTCTTGAGTACATATCCAGTACAAAATGTCTATTAAAGAAAGAAAAAGCTGCATAGTTTTAGAGAACAGCAGATCAAAGCCGCCTGTGAAAACGAATGGTGTCTTAATAGGAGAACTGGGATTGCTTTCCAAAGGCCAGCCTTAATCCTTTCATATAAAATTCATATATGGAAGTAAACTCGGGTCATACTTCAAATAAGTTATTTCAGCAATTAAATTATGAAGTCTAACTTGAGTATTTGTCTAAAAATATTAAGCACGTGACCATAAAAAGCTTAAAACTGAGTTCCTATAAGTCCTAATGTATTATGGAGTATTATTTGAGATAGTCAGAAAAAAGGGCCATGAAAATGAATGCAGTATTGCTCACAGTTTGATGACAGATATTTTTTGTTTAATATACTGACTTTAAATAATTAATTTTTTGAACTGTGACTTTACTGCACTAGAAAAGCTGTACACAAATTGAGATCTCTAACTATGCATCGTGCAAGAGCTCATTTATTCAGTCACAAAAATTTTCAAGACTTACACATAAAGACGTTATGGTAGAACTGGAAATCAGAGGAAATAAAACTACTATCTGTCTCAATTTCTATTCCTAGTAGCATAAAATCTCCAGCAAGAAGTGAGATCAAACACAAAATTTGTGCCATGATGTAACCTACTAAAGATACTAAATGCTTTAACAGCAAGTTACAAACAATTATGTGTGGCCCTTGGATACTTATTCTCATCCTAAAATTGTTGTTTTTTTTTTTTAAAGCCATTAAGAGTTTTTTGCAGGACTAAGCCTATTTGTAGTATAAAATATATTTAACTAGACCTCTAGTACTAATGCCATTCTTACAAGCAGTATTTTGCTAAATAGTGTCTCCTGTTCAGTGAGTATGTAACCATAAAAAAATAAAAATCAAGCCTAAGGTATGGAAAAGAAACAAGCTTCTAATCTATCCATTAAATAAAAGATAGCACTGTAACTACTCCATGAGTTTCTACTCATGCTTTCACTTTTGTCCTGTTAGATGCTCCAACTAATAAATGGCAATTTGCAGATGAAAAGAATGGTGTTCTATCACTCTTTTCATACTGTAATGATGTGCAGAATTAAACTGCTTTCCACTGCAATTATTTTACACTCAAACTTCTTTATCTATAGGTTCTTCCCATTGAGAATTTAGCTGGTGTTATTAAAGTCAGGTAATTATGTTGATCAATTTTTACCAGTAAAGTGTCTCATCTCAGAACTTTGAAAATTTGTCTTAGTAAGTGCTTATACTGTGGAAGGTAAAGTGCACAATCTTTTAACAGCCTTAGGTTAAGCCAGATAAAAATGATAGTAATTGAGAAAGGCTGTGTTTCCTTATTCAAAAAAAGGCCGAAGTAGAAGGAATCTATTTTATATGAAATTTGCTTCCTCATTATAATTGAGTTTGGAAACGACTTCGTGAAGAAGGGAGATATTTAAGTACTGTGTTGCTTAAACAGATACTGAAACTTTTGCTGGTATCTCTTACTGAATTGCTAACAGAGAATTAGCTTCCAAGAGGAATCAAATAGTGGAGGCCTTATTTGAAATTATAAGAAATAACAAGTCAGTCATTTAAAGAATCTATAAATTTTGCCTCCATGTAAACATCTCAGTGATTCTTCTTTTAAATACATTTTATTTGAAGCAGTATTTCCTAGATAAGAAATAATAATTACACATCTTTCATCTGTTTGGTTCATCTGTTTCTATAGTTAATTTCTCCTTCAGCTTTTTTATTGACTGTCGGTACTCCTCATGCTGTGGGAAGCATTAAGTCACAATAGACTTATAAATCTTCCAACTGTATTTTAAGAGAGACCAGTAAGGTTGTTATTATTATTATGTTACAATGGCAAAAGAACTAGCTTATGTTTAAATGGATTTGTTCAGTTTAGAAAACTCATTGTTTGGGAACAACCTATTTTAATGACTTTGTATAATGCAGACCCAGGAAATGGCAGCATGCTTATGAAACCATTACCATGTGTCCCATGGTTCCCCTCATCTCGTTCATGCCCTGCTCTGAGAGTTCATTATCATCACACAGAATTAATGTGCTCTGTTCTGCTGAACTCACAACACAATATGCTGAACACAAAGCTCTGTGAACAGCTCATGGCTGAGCTAATAAATCCAGCCTTTCAGCTGTTCCAGTGTTTACAATATAAACAAAACCCAACTGTCCCCTTGTCCTTGCTTTGACAAAGGATGTTAAGCATCAATACAACTATAACTTCTAAACCTCATCTCGCTCCTTGGAGAGCTTTTTCCCTAAAATGTGCTCCTGCTTTTCTGTAAGCTGTCAGAGTTCCTGTACCTCCTCCAACCTCGCCTATTTTTGAAAGCCAAACAGAAGTTTCTGTCTCACACTTTAGTGGACCTTTGTGGTTTTTAAAGTCATTGCTGGACAAGCTTACTATCTCTAGAAGGCTGTACAACAGCTTCCTGACAGCTTGTTTTGAAGAATTTTCTACTTCCTGCAATTTTTTCTCAGCACCTTGGTAGATTTATTTCTTAACTGATTACATTACTATGTAATAATGTCCAATACTCAAAGCGGGCCTACAGGAAAGATGGGGAGGGACTCTTTCTCAGGGAGTGTAGTGATAGGATGAGGGGTTACGGTTTTAAACTGAAAGAGGGGAGATTTAGATTAGATACAGGAAGAAATTCTTTACTGTGATGGTGGTGAGACAGTGGCACAGGTTGCCCAGAGAAGTTGTGGATGCCCCATCCCTGGAAGTGTTGAAAGCCAGGTTGGACGGGGCTTTGAGCAACCTGGTCTAGTGGAAGGTGTCCCTGCCTAGGGGAGGCAGGGTTGGGACTAGGTGATCTTTAAGGTCTCTTCCAACTCTCACCATTCTATGATTCTAATATAGATGCTTCAAACAAAAAAAAAAGTTTTGTTAGAAAGAATTAACTTTCCACCAAATCTTATACAACAAACATTATTACTGTGCTGAAGGAAAGTACAAACCTGTCAACAATTCATCTGCAACTTATTGTCCATCTAGAATTATACTCCTTTGAATCTGAAAAGGTTAACCTAAAACGTGTGAGAACAGACTGCTATTTCTTTCTTGTGAGACATACATAATTTTTTAATATAAGTGTAATACTTTGGGAGAAAAATTGTTTTCAAAATGCAATATATATATATTTTACTTATATGAAGTTCCTTCCAGAAACTAAGACAAGCTTTTGTATTTGTTCCAAAGGCATTTGTATTATTTAAACAAACATTAACAGCGAGATTGTAATTTTTGTGTTTTAAAAAAACCTCCAAGTTGATCTCACAGTGTTTCTTATTTAGAGAATCACATAATCATCAAGAAACTGTATTTATAAACAAGAGTACAGTTATTAAGATGAAGCATCTGCATGTTATTCTATTGAAATGCACAATATAGCTGAAGTCTGTTTGTTTTTAACTGTCACTGGAATGAAACCGAGAGTACAGTCTGCCTCCTTGTTGCAAATACTAACAAATAGGTACAGAGATGTACTTTTTTTCATTTTGTCTCTGTTTTATCCACCTGTAAATGGAATGCCCACCTTTGATCTTTTTCTTTGGAATGTACTGGGCTAGTGACACTCTCCTTTAGCGCTAATGACTTTGTGAAATATTTCAGTACTACAAATACTGCAGAATGACCTTTATGAGAACCAACTGAAAACCCAGGACCATTCAGTCATTACATCCCCTCGAGGACTTTTGTCCTCTATTTCAGTCAGCTTCAACCTCAGAGAATATCCAGCTCCCATGCCAGGAGGTGGACAGTTCTGCAAATGGAGCTCCAGCAACCTCCAGTTCAAGAGATCCTTAAAAAGAAAGGGCAGGGCTTAGTTGACAGATAAAGACTCAAAGATGGTTTCAGGAGTTCTAGGATTATTTGTGCTGTTAGTGCTATTAGCATTGCTTCCTCCTGCCTTTCTTTCCACCCTTGGGACTGAAGGAATGGTAATAAGGGCAAAATTATTTTATTCAGCCAGGAATATCCCTAAAGTAATCCCAGAAAATAACCTATTAAAGGACAGAAAATCTGACCTTTTTAGCTGATGTTTAACTTAAAGCCATTTAGGAATACTTTGTCCTGGGAATAGACATAGCAGTGGACGCATCAAAAGCTCCCCTCACCATTAGGAATTTGGCAGGCTAAATGAATGCCAGACCACAAGCCTACTAGATGAATGCCTACAGAAAGCCCCAGTAATTGAATAAAAACTATTTCTCAGATAGCAAAAAACCTGTTCCCTGGTCTATATTTTTGGCACCTGTCCCTCTTGGCATGGAAAAAAAAAAAAAGATATTGGTGTATGCTGAATGGGAAAGGGCATGACAAGCAAAGCTGAATGAGTCCTGTGAGCACAGGACTGCTAAAAGTCTGAAAGCAAGAATGAAAATTGGTTACGATTGGAAACCTTAAGTATTTCTTGAATGGGGTTCATATGAAAATTTGAAAATATGAGTCTTGCAAGCTATGAGCTACAAACCTAGTTCCCTTCTGAAGGATCTGGTAATGACGATAGTAACTCGGATTATCATCCTGAAATCAGTTGAAATTGGATCTCTTCACACCGCAGAACAGATTAATGGTTTGCAGCAGCAAAGCTATTTCTAAACCCCTTCTCTAATTTACATAAAGTGATTAATATTCTGAAAGAATGTTGCCTGTTATACTGGTGGAAGTATAATTAACAAAATCAACATAGCATTTACATCAGTATTTGTTTTGATAAACAACAAACTGTGCTGAAGACAATGTTTTTGGAATAAATTGGTATTTTTATGGGTGGCATGAGTTGGCCTAAAAGCTTGATTATCATTCAGGATTTTAATTACAGCCATAACAACGAATGCTTGCAAATTCCAACAATAGTTGTTGAGTCTTTTAGTCTTAATCACTCTTCCCTCACTGTAGGGAATACATTTTTTAAAGTATTTATTGTTTAAACAGCAATTCACGCTATAGTGCGGGAAAACCCTCAGGAAGACCAATAAAATTTTAACCCTAAGGGGCCTGACCAAGGCTGACTAGCAGACGATGCTCAGAACCAAAACCAGGTTAGTACAAAAAACTAAATTTAACTTAGAAAAATCACAGTAAGAATATTGCCTCTAAAATTCTATCTGCTTTAAGCTCCTTGGAGAATTAATGGCATTCTACTCCTGAAAAGCAACAAAAGCTTCTCTCATTATCTTAGGTAAATCCATAGAATATTTCAGTCATGTACTGTTTTCAGATCCTTTAAATGTCTTTCTTTTGTTGGCATCCATAACAATAAGAATTTTCAATACTGTTCATTTTATATTAAAAACTGCTGAAGTTTAATATTCTCCACTAAAAGTATATTCATAATTATTTTTTACCAGTTGATACATTTTAACGCTGCTTACAACATTAATCTTTGGACTCAGCTGGAAGTCAAAAGATAACAGGAATTCTTGCATTAGTACTCCAAACTATTTTGTTTGCCATCCTTCTGATTAATTTGGTTTTGTTGGCTTGAATAATGACAATGTAACTAGAAAATGAATTATAAAGAATATTTCTGAAGTAAAGGAAGGAAGGATTTAAAAAAATAAAGAAAACCCTGATATTTCCTTTGCTACATTTCTTTTTTTTTAACTTAAATATGACACATTTGTTGCTTTAGTATTTATTATACATTTTGTGCATAGATCTCTATGCTTGACCCAATTAGTTTTTGACAAAATATGAATTTATAAAATGTACATGGCTTACACCCAGGGATCTCAGAAGAACTATAAGTTCCTTTTTTCTTAAAAGAATTCAACACGTGGTGGGGTTTTCATGGGTTGTTAAACTAGTAGCTCTGCACAGTGAAATCTGCCTTGAGTTCCTCTTTTCACTCCATACATTTCAGTCTAAAATTGGACAGAAATGTAAGACTTTCTCATTTACTTCTGTTCTTACACTATTTTTGGTTTTTCTTATACTGGCCTGCTTTAGAGTTCTTGTCTTATTCAAGTCTATCTTCAAACTAGTGAGCAACTCCATAGCAGGATCTGCCAATGCGAGAACATAAGGATGGTCACTGGGGGCGAGACCAAAGGTTTGCTCTCGCAGTGACCAAAAGCAGGTATCAGGACAGAGTGCAACAGCAGAGCAAGCCTACAGCAGAATGTCCCCAGAGCTCGACATGGTTTCTTGTATTTAGTAATCCTAATGATTCTCTATCTGTAAACTCGTCCAATCTTTCCTTAAGCCCATGTTAACTTTCAGCATCCCTCATACCCTTTGGTAGGAGTACTACAGTATAATTCCTTCTCATATAAAAACCCCACTTCCCTAGTTCTGAAACAGAGCACTACATAGTATTCAAGAAGCAAGTGAATCATGAATTCACTCATTAGCATAATGTTTTCTTCTCGATTTCTTTTCAAATTATTCCTAATTATGTAGAAATTAATATTATTAATGGTGTTATAGATTTTATCTTATTTGTGGTCATTTTTACATTTTCGTGGGACTATAATCATAACCCAGGATCTTGCTCCTGGGTGGTAACACACAATTCAGAGCCTGTCATTTCGTCAGTGCATAATTTGACATTTCTCTGTATTGAATCTCATCTGCCATTTTATTGCCCAATCACTGAGCTTTGATGACTTGTTCAAATCTACAGTGCTTCACCGTCAGGCCCTGACTTTGCTATCCTGCTACTGACCATCATCAGGAAACATTAACGACTTATAATTCAAATTCTTTTTCCAATTGTTATAAATATTCTGGACAGCAAAGGTCCAAGCACAAAGACTCATATAACTCTACTAATAATTTCCCCCAAGGTTAAAAATGACCTTTTACTCCTACCTCTTGTTTCCTACTTTAGCCAATTATTTATCCATTTATGTACCTTTCTCTTAGCCCATTGCTGTATAGTTTCCTTAAAACATTTGATGATGATCTTTGTCAAAAGCTTTTTAGGAGTCTATGTAAACTACATAAACAAGAACATGCTTTCTGAACTCATCGAAAAGCTCATATGTATTTTGGGTCATAACTTCCCTTCTTCTCAAATACAGCAAATTTATCCATGTGTGTACTAATTCTATTTTCAGAAGTAATACATCTGACAAAACCATGAAATATATAGGCTTGTATTTCCCCAAATCTAGGTGGTCTCAATAAGCCATGAATAAAATAAAGACTAACTGTGCAATAAGGAGTGGAGAGTATGATAAGCAGCAAAGTAGTGGACTGATTAATAAGCAGGATGCCTGTTGTCTAGTTACAGACTGACATAGTTCTCTACAAGACTTTTTCTGTTATTACATACAAGAGGATACACAGACCAGGAAATATCCAGATATGACACCTGGAAACAGACAGCAGCAGCTGTAAACACATGGATTAAATAATTATTGGTGCTTGTGTTATGCTTAATGTAAGTATGAAACAAGTAATTGATCAGAAATTGAGATGCATGAAAGGTAGATAGCAGATAAGAAAACACGGGAAATGAGGAGTTGTAGCTTGGTTTCTCTGGCTTATAGATGAAAAGTAAGACTTTCAATGCTGTTCATCAGTCATTGTATAATTCTTGCTATCTCAGATGCAACATCAGATGAATGTATTTCCATGGCAAATCTAACCTTGAATCAGGTTCTGCTGTTTTTTAAAGCCTGCCTAGGCCTTTCCTTGAAAAATATTCTGGAAAAAAACCTGTCATATTTGAGTACATGTTTTAATAATGCTTAATACTGGCACCTAGATACTTTTCAGGACTACAAAAAGAAAAAGATTTGTTTTCAGTGCTATGATGCCGCATATGGGACAAAAGGCTCTATTAATTCACTACCAAGTGACTTCGGGAATATCTTAGAATACCCAAAGAGACAAATCCAACTAGAAGTGTTTTTGTTCTGGGCTCTTTTAGAAAGCTGTGTTGCCCTGCTCTCCCTAGCTACAGAGTTACCATCCATTATTTTGTTTCCAGCTTTGTTCCTTAGTCTCTACTGACATTTCTATAAGCAGCAAACAGAAAGATTTTTTTTTTGTTAGACATCCTTCCTAAATATCAATTAATGTCAATTTCTATTTAAACATTTGTTTTGAAGAAATCAATACTGTTTACATTTTTACTCAAAATGATGTGATTGTATTTAAAAATGTCAAAACTTCTACAAGAATCACTCCTCTATAATTAGATCATTTCTAAAGTGTCAGTACTCATCAGTGCTTCAGCAAATATGGACTGGTACAACTATCACCGTTCTAAGTGCTAATGCTTTTGCTGGTATTTGATTACCAAATAATTTTCCTTTGGTCATAGGAACTACTAATCTAGAAACACATTTACGAATCATCTCATGTTAATATTCTCTGGCATGGAGGCATTTGAGCATACTTGCTCAAATCAAATATGTAAATAAGAACTCAGGACAACAGTATTCTCAGTTTGTCCTTTGACTTTCATGTGAACATGGTTAGGTTTTAATAGCTGAATTTTAAAGAAAAAACTGATGGTCAGAGCTGCTAGCTTTATTTAGTTAAAATTATTCCTACTGAAATATAAGACCTGCTTCTTCTAGTTACAGCCAGTATTTAATTTTTGTACCTTTTAGCCAGTTCTCACTCTATTGTGTGCAAATGAAATACAGCTTATGTATGTAATTGAATTAACATGAAATTCTCATCAAATAAAAAATTACTTTTAGTCAGACTTCAGAAGAGAGCCCTTGGTAGAAATGCAAAGACAGCATGTCGAACACTTGCTCTGAAGTACACGAGGTTCTTACTCAAAGTGCTATTTTCCCACCGATCTGAAACTCAGGATTCTCTATCACACTGAGAGATGTCTGACATGTATCTACCCAAATCCTACTATAACACTACGTACCCCATTTATAAACTTTTAATTTTAATTTAAAACATGTTCCTGAAGAAAAGACTTCTTTTTATCATGCCAGTTTTGCTAAGGCTGTGATGTTTCTTTCACCATTTATTATTGAAATTGAAATTGAATAGCCTACAGATGCATCATAATGAACAGTAGCTATAACCAATCTATCTCCAGGCTGTCCAACAAGGTGACACTGAAAGACTTTAATTTTAAGTTGTATAAAATTGTCTTTCTTACTGAGCTCTAAGGTATGAAACACTTCATGTTTTGACAGCTTCTTTAACAGTCTCTGCTAACTTCACAGGCAGTTTTATCTTTGGTTGTAAAGCAACGTAACTGGAGTCAACCAGTTCCACAAGGAAGAAAATGACTGAAAAAATTATATAAAAAATGGTAAAAATACATACACTGTAAAAAGAAAAACAAAAGGCTATTTTATAAAATAAAATAAATAATTTCAAGTTTATGCTTTGCTTTTACTTCTGCAACAGCTCAAACATTCAATGCAATATGCTGAACACTCTTGTTATTCTAAGGCACATACCATGACTGTGTCACAATTTTCCTGTCTAATTAAAAAGAAACAGCTTTCTGAGTCATATCCAAAGAAGCACTGCAGTCTTGCTAATACACTCTCACATGGGCACATGTTGGAAAGGCTTTCACTCTAAAACAGACTTTTATCTATTCTCACGTGGCTAAATATCTCACATCTCTGCATTTCATTTTTGAGAATTTCCCTTTAACTTCGTTCAATATTTCATATAGCCTTGAAGAGCAACTTTCAACATTTTCTTTCATGGAAATTTTTGTATTCTGTATATGACTTAAACAGGAAACTTAAGGTTTTGAAGGGGGGGGGACGGGGAAGGGACTTGAACAGAAAAACTAGTCTATAGTTAAATTAATCCAAAAAGTCTGTTTCCCTTGTATAAGAGGGAGTATTAAAGAAAATATTTGTTAAAAGAAGGGGATAAACATGGAGTTATCTCCATCAGATAAACAGTATATGAAAGAATATCAGTAAGAAGTAGTATACTACACCACAAAATATTAGACTTAATGTTCAGCCTAGTAACTACTCTTCATGATTAAAAAGCTTTGCTCAAAACTCTTAAAATCTAACTATTCAATTAGCCTGTGTATTTTGATTTTCTCTTTAGTAATATTTCAGAGTTTATGAGAATTTTCCCTGAATGTTTCATGCAAATACAACAAAAGGTTGTATTTAAAAACATATTCCTATGCATATGTTCTTGAAGTTGTGATGCTTTTATTGCATACACAGTACAGGGTTTACTGCAAAAATATCACCAGAAAAGGGGGTGGGTGGGGGGAAAGAAAAGTATAGCTATGAAAATAAATTAAAAAAACCAAGCCACTTTATAACTAGAGAGAGTTATTTTATGCAGTGATTTTTTAGGAAGAACAAGGAAAAATTATGTGTATTCCACTTACCGTTTCAAAACTGAGGTTCCCTACAAATTTCAAATATTGCTTTGTACACAACGTTTTAATCTGTCCTCCGTGAAGGAAGAATCTGGTACTAAGAACACACCAAACATAACATCTATGTTTGTGGATACAGTGCCCAGAAACATTCTCATTAAAAAAAAAGACCAGAATAGGAAAAGCAGTACTTGTGCCTGCTATTCATACAAAACTAAGTGGTTAAAGTATTCCCTCCAGGTGTGATGACCCATTCTATGCTGTACTTAGCCTGATGCAAAGCCATCTTCCTAGGAAAGGGCTGTATATAATCATCAGATGTTATCATCATCAGACTACAAACTGCTCTGGGGTAAACGTCACTAACTTTCCTGTAGCTAGATCAATGCACAATCAAGTGCATTAAAGGGACAAAGAAAGAAGCAAGGCTTACATCAGTCATGGTGCTTATCTTGGAGAGGAGCTGGACCTTGTCCACATTTGCCTTATGATTATTTAATAAAATACACATTCTTGGAAAGTGGGTAGGAATCTACATAACACTTCCAAGACAAGTGTCCTATCCACTGAATCAGAGAATTACACTTTTCAGTTACACGCTTTCTCTGGCCCAGCATTGCTTATTTTCAGTAGTGGAACTGTTTTAATTGGAAGGTATCTGAGACCAAATCCAATTACAGTACTTTACTTTTGTAGGAGAGGAGAAATTAAGAATTCTAGTTGATTACCAGCTCAAGGCTGTGACTAATTACTTACAGTCTTACATGATGTAGCCAAGAAAACAGTCTAACATGTTAACCGGCACAAGGAAAGAGTTCATCCGGTAAAACTCTCTCTTATGTAGCGCTCCATCTGTATGAAAGCTGCACTTTGCAGTCCAATATTTAACAGGAATAGACTTTATCTGAAATGAGGCTAATAACAGCTTCCAAGGAACTGCTGCTTTCATAGAAAAATGAGACAGAACAGCAAGATATGTTCACTAACTGAAAACTAAGAAAAGCAGGATGAAACGACAGTTAGGTGTTTGTTTTTTTCAAATATGTTTCCATGTTGTATAGCTTCAGAAAACTTGAAACATAACAGAGGAAATAATTGATGAATTTGCAAAAAATATGTTGACCTTTCTCAGCTAACCAATTCCTTTTCCAAAATAAAACTAGATTTTTTTTTTTTAAACTAAGAATCAATGTAACATACAAAAGGACTAAATCAAAGTTCTAACAACATGGAAGATTCATGTAAATATCACAGAATCACAGAATGGTAGAGGCTGGAAGGTACCTCTGGAGATCATCTAGTCCAAACCCCCCTGCTAAAGCAGGTTCACTCAGAGCAGGCTGCACAGGATCACATCCAGGAGGGTTTTGGATATCTCCAGAGGAGACTCCACAACCTCTCTGGGCAGCCTGTTCCAGTGCTCTGCCACCCTCAAAGTAAAGAAGGTTTTCCTCATGTTGAGATGTCAGTTTGTGCCTGTTGCCCCTTGTCCTGTCGGCAGGCACCACTGAAAAGAGTCTGGCCCCATCCTCTTGTCACCCGCCCTTCAGATATTGATAAGCATTGATGAGATCCCCTCTCAGTCTTCTCTTCTCCAGGCTAAATAGACCCAGGTCTCTCAGCCTTTCCTCATAAGAGAGATGCTCCAGTCCCATGATCACCTTTGTAACCCTCTGCTGGACTCTCTCCAGTAGTTCCTTGTCTTTCCTGAATTGGGGAGCCCAGAACTGTATACAGTACTCCAGATGTGGCCTCACCAGGGCAGAGTAGAGGGGGAGGATAACCTCCCTTGACCTGCTGGCCACACTCTTTCTAATGTACCCTAGGATACCATTGGACTTCTTGGCCACAAGGGCACTTTGCTGGCTCATGGTCAAGTTGCTGTCCACCAGGACTGCCAGGTCCCTCTCTGCAGAGCTGCTTTCCAGCAGGTCAACCCCTAACCTGTACCGGTGCATGGGGTTATTCCTCCGTAGGTGCTGGACCTGCCCATGTTGAACTTCATTAGGTTCCTCTCCACCCAACACTGTAGCCTGTCCAGGTCTCACTGTATGGTGGCACAGCCTTCTGGTGTGTCAGCCACTCCTCCCAGTTTTGTGTCATCAGCAAAGTTGCTGAGGCTACACTCTGTCACCTCATGCAGGTCATTGATGAATATCTTGACCAGGACTAGACCCACTACTGACCCTTGGGGAACACCACTAATTACAGGCCTCCAACTAGACTCTGTGCTGCTGGTCACAACCCTCTGAGCTCCGCCATTCAGCCAGTTCTCAATCCACCTCACTGTCCACTCACCTAACACACACTTCCTAAGCTTGCATATGAGGATGTTATGGGAGACAGTGTCAAAAGCCTTGATGAAGTCGAGGTAGACAANAGCAGTAAAGACTGAAGCAAAGAACGCACTCAGTAACTTCGCTTTCTGTTGTGGGATGGAAGTACCAGACACAGTTATGATTTAGCAG
>VYXH01008174.1:0-26517 GCA_013397275.1 Burhinus bistriatus
CTTCCCGGGGGCTGCCGGGCCGGCCTGGCGGCGGCGGGGCGGCCTCCGGTGCCTCCTCCCCACAGAGCGGTGCCCGGAGAGCGGGTGTGTGGCGGTTGGGGGCGGCAGGCATTTTCCTCCCCGGCCTGTGGTAATTTTTGCCAGATCAAACAAGGTGGGAGACGTGTTTTGTTTTTTTAAATATATACACACACACACACACACACTTATCATTATATAATTTATATTTTTATTATTTTTTTAATGTGCTGGCTTTTTACTTGGGTCCCTGAGCGAGACGTATGTAGGTGTCTCCCGAGCGTGTCGCATGCGCTGTATTGAGAGGGCTTCGGCTGGCGTTGAGCCGCCAGAGTTTAGTCATGCCGCCGTGAGATGTTATTTTATGCCCCGTTTCACCGCCCTGCCTGCCTTCTCCGCTCCTCAGTTGGAAAAGAGGTGGGAAACCTTCTTCTGAGGCACCGGCCCTCACTGGCATCGAAGTCGTCGGCGTTGGGAGCGAGTTCCTCCATCGTACGTGTCACCCTTAGAGTTACCGGACTAGGAGGGACACGTTGAAGCGATGCTCGAATAGAGTTTAGGGAAGTGTTTTGGTGGGGTGTAATTAGTGGGAATTAAGTCAACTGAAATGATCGTTGTAAGCAGCTTGCCTCATCACAACAGTCATATCTCCGCAGTTTCCTTGGGACGACAGTATTGTAACTCCCCCTGCCCTGCACAGGGCTGCGTTCCGTGCTGGCAGTTACCAAGGTGGGGCTGTAGTTTGGAAAAATAACCAACCACCGAATCTCTTGGGCCCTGTGGATTTGAGTGGAAATCACAGAAGAGGTAACTGTAAACCCTGGGCGTTTTTTGACTGTCGTTTGTGCAGACCCTGCAGCAGAGCAGAGTACTGAATTCAATCTAAAGCATCTCAGTGAGTTGATACAACAAACAGCAACGTATGTCATGCTTGTGAAGCTCTGTTTTTTTTGGATTTTTTGCAACATATTGGGGAAATTGGCATTTTAAAATACAGTTTAGCATGGCTTCTAGCACAACCTAGTTTAAGGGCATGTAGCTTCTATGTCTTGCTAAAGTTTTTCCCTTGTCGTTCTGTTAAACAATTTTTCAGAAACTGGTTTTATGATAGTATGCAAATATTTACACTTGTTCATTCTTACTATAAAACATATATAAAAAACATCTAGTGTTTGCATTTGGACATTTATATATTTCAAAATTGTGTGGTTAAAATTTCTATGCAACATTCATAGAAACAGCAGGAAAACTATGTGGGATGGAATGAATGTAACAGAAATAGCAGTGCTAAATTTCTTTTGTATTCCTGCTTTTGTCCATTATGCAGTGCTCAATACAGAGCATTGTGCACATTTTTGCTTCTGTGAAAAAACAGTTAATCTCTTTTTCTTGGATAGAAAGCAATCGCTGGAGTTGTCAATGCAGAGAGAACAAAGTTCCACAAAAAGTTAAATTCTTCAGAGGAGCTATTTGAAGACTAAAATGAAGTCATCATTACTAGAAAATTAGTCACCGGATGTTAGCTTAAGAATGGGTTTGTAAAATAATTTGCATTTTAAAATATAGTTTCCAAAAATTTGGACTCTGCTTTTGGAATCCTTCAAGCTCTCCCACCACTTTGTCCTGTCTGTTTTGGGGTTTGGTTTGTTTTGGCTTTTTTTCTTGTAGTGCAGACATTTTCTTTTGTATTTTCTCAGCCTTGATAATTCTTGTAATGGTATGGAGACCAGAGAAAAGGAGAGAACATTCTCTTCCTTTTCTTGGGACTTAAAGCTTTTATGACCCACTGGGATTTTTGTTTTGGTTTTATGCTTGCCCATGTTTAAAAGGGCATTCATGGGGTCCGGTGTTTCTGCATGAGACTTACATGGTCTCAGAGGGCCATCAGGACTGCAGAGACTGTTGAGGCTTTCGAAGTGCAATTGGCCAATTCCTTTAGAGACTTGACCCAACAGCACATACAGATGCTTCTCTAAGGAGTATTCCAAAATTTGCAGGATAGGTGGCATATGGTCTTCTGTGGCATAGGTGACAGGAGCTTTTTAAAGTCTGCCCAGTCAGGAGTTGGGTGATACAATAATATACCTGGAGCTTAGAGATAAGAGCCTCCAAGTGAGCTGGCTCCTAGATGAGCCTAGGTATGTCCTTCAATTCATGGGAGATAGGCAGACTGTTATTGTGATGGATGTACTTCCACCAGAACTGCTTTTTGAAGTTTTTTCGTTCTTTGTTTCCTGGTCTTATGCTCAACCAAGACTGGTGATGGAATGGTCTAAAATATAACATATGTTCCTTGGCTTAGGTTTTTCCTATCCAACAATCTCAACTGATGTTTAAGTCACAATTCAGTGATGAGTATTTGTCATTCTTGAAGTGTTTCATGTTAATAACATAATAAAGACTGGAACTCCAGGAAACCCATATTATGTTGACTTTAAGAGACAGCCCTATCTTTCAGCATTTTATCTGCATTTCCATACTGACATTTCTCATCTGAAGAAATGAACAAGTCATGAAAATATAATGCAAGAGAGCATCTCAAGAGGCCTTTACCTCACTTGCCCCCAACACACATTCTGAGGAAACATAAATATACTTGGACTATTCCTAAGTGATGTTTAAGCTGTTTATACTGATTTAGTGACTGAATTTCTTTACTTCACCCTGCTCATCTGTACCAGACAGTGCTTGTTCCTCTTACACTGGAAATTAAAAGAATTGCATCTTATTTTCAGTGGCTGTGGAGAATGTGATCACTATCTCTGTAAAACTACGTGTATTTTCCAAACTGTTAGAATAGCTGTCATCTTGGGGTCACAAAACTCACATCTGTTTGATCTGTGTGGAAGCACATCTATGCAGAATGTTGAAGGAAATGCTGATGACATGCCTGTTTGTGCAGTCAGGTCACTAAGCATCCATAACATTAGAAGCATGAACAAACTTGTGGTTCAGTGAGCATTTCATTTCTGTTGTTGGAGACAGTTCATGTTTTGTGCCACTCGGTAAGGATGGCCAGGTATTCTGGAGTATGCTGTGATTTATCTGCTGGTGAACTCTCTCAATAGTTTGTGAAATGGCATAGTTGCTTCCTTTGTGGTCCTGCCATCTACTTCAGGACTGGCAGAGTCAAGTCTAGACTGTGCCAGGGTTATGTGGCATGTGCACAGAATAGATGGTCAGCTTTTGAATGAAAGTTTGAATCGATGCTCTTGAACTCTGTTATAGCTTTGTTTGTGAGGTCTGGCTTCCTGACAGTAGCAGATGGGTGTGTGTAGATTCTGAGCATTTCTGGGCCATACCTCTACCATGTGCAATGAATGAGGCAGGAGTCAGACTGAACACAGCTGGTTTGTTTCAAGGTGAGAGTAGAGTTAAAGTTACTGTCCAAATATTGGTGAAAGAATTGTTGTTTCTCATTTACTTTTTAACTGTGATGAAAGAAGGGGTTTGTGCCTCTATGTAGTTTCCAATGGGGAATGATCACTGGCAGCTTGAGAGCTTGAAGATGTATACAGAGATCTTTGCTGAGGTTTGCACCACCTATGTGCTCTACTTTTTGAGACAGTTGATCAACATGGAAGCGTTACTTACATGAAGCGGAGGAAGTGGTGTATCCATTGTCATACGGAAGATGGCAATACTTGACTCCCAGCAGTCTGCAGCAGCTGCTTGGATTAGTCTCAGCGGATCCCAAGGGATCTGATGTTTGAGTGGTGTGCTTGGAGATCAAGGAAGGCATGCACACACAGGTAATCCCCCGACTAGTGCACCAGGATGATGGCACAGGTAACTCCAGCCTTTACGGGGCAGATGTGCTGAAGTTTTGCTTTAATAAGAAGAATTGTTTTCCTTTTTCTTGCATGCCATCGTGAACTACTGTGTGAGATTCAGCATCTTCAGTTGTGCATAGCCTGGTTGGATGCATGTTGCCCCAATATTTAAATCTTGGTATCTGGCAAAAATAGTCTTCATAGATATGCACCAGTACAGCAGAAGCAAGAAAACTGCAGCTTCCCTCTACCTTGCTCTTCACCCGCAGTACCTGGCAGTAGTGTGTCCTTTTCTGGGCTTTTCGTACCTGTATACAAATAAGCGCTGCCAGGAACTGTTCAAGGTCTGCCTATGTTTTCCAAAGACTGTGGCTATTGATCACTTTTGGGAAGGATCAATGTCAGTGACTAGGTTCCCCCTAGCATCTTGCTGCCGTTTGGTCCCTGAGATAGCTGGAGGTGGGACTCTTCCGGGTAGTGAGAAACAGTGTATGGCAGTAGGCCCATGGGACTTTCATGTGGGTGGCATCACTTATGCTTGTAGAGATGGAGGGCCTTATGAAGGAAATCCAGAAGGTGCTGATACTTTCAACAAACAACACATGATTCGTTGTCTTCATTTTTTACTTTGAATGTAAGCTGCTTCTGTTGCCTCTGGGTTTGGAGGGTTTGCTGGTCATTTTCTTGGGATTCTCAGCAGTGAGTAGCCGTGGCCTGTTTAGACAGGCTTGATGGGCATCATCACTGCCATCATTTAACCTCAGTAGTCTCTGACCCAAACTTTCTGCTCTTGAGATCACAAGGAGACCTTTACTGAATATTTCATGTGTGTGTATGAGTGAAGTCCTGGAGCTACAGATCCACACCTCTCATCATAGTGTATTGCAGCTTTTCATAGTAGGCAAATGGCTTATATTTGGCTCAAGAGGAACTACCTTTTGGTTTTTTCCCCCTCTCTTTTTTTTTTTTTCCCCTCCATTTTTTTCCCCTCTCTTGTACATTACATTAACTTGAAAGCCTTTGCCCTCCAGTCATCTAGGGCTCTCTGCTGGTCATGTGCTTTCATTTGCTCTAACAGATGATGGCCATTGACTCTGTTCCAGGACTTGCTAGTGCGCATTTGCTGAACTGAATCCTTGCTTGAAATAGCCAGGAGACTCAGGGCTTTCTGTTGGAATCCTTTTAAAAGGACTTCAAAGTACTTTGAAGCATTTCCAGTGGGCCTCCCTCTGTTTGGAGACAGAACTCCTGTTCTGACGGCTAACCTGTCATAGATTTGGGAGTTACTAAACTATGTTTTGCAGCATACAGGGAAAAATCTTTTACTTTGTGTGCAGCAGAGAGAACCAGGGCAAAAAAACCAAACAAGCAAAAAAATAAAGACAAAAAAAAAAAAAGAGGAAAAAGGGGAGCAAGGGCTGAGTATATTGACCCCATAGATTAGAAGTAATAGGTCTTCCCTTCTTCCTCTTTAGCTAGGAGAGAGAAAAAGACAGTGAAAGGCATTAGAGAGCCAGCTGACAATCAGCTGGACAAGTGGTTTCAGATGCACTAGAAACAATGGTAGTTCTGATCTGAGTTTGAATTAGGTGCTCTCAGATCTGGTCTGTGAGGGACAAATGGTGGTTCCATGGCCTGTTCACATTACTCAGTTCAGGCACAAGTCTACTGCTGTCTCCATGATCCAACAACAAGAAGTTTGTCACAAATCAGCAGTAAATACTTACATGTAGGTTGTAATCTGAGCAGAGGGATTCACCCCCATGTAGTTATGTCTAGGTGGTTGATCAGCAGCAACATGGTTACCTGTAACAGGACAGAGCCAGATTTTTCTTGGAGGTGCATCATGAAAGGATAGAAGCTAGTAGTTGCAAGATGTGACATGGGAAATTCTGATTAAAGAAAAAAATCACAATGAGTTTGTTAAGCACTGGAGCAGGTGCCCACGTAGGACATGAAGTGTTCATCCTTGGAGTTTTTGAAAACTTGGTTGGACAAGGCCCTGAGCAAAACTAGATCCAACTTTGAAGCTGACCCTGCTTTAAGCAGTAGACTGGACTCAGTAATGTCCAGAGGATCCCTTCCAATCTAAATTTTTCTATAATTCTAATTCCAGGTCCTGTCTGCTTTGCGGTGTTTTGCAGAGTAACTTGCCTTTGCAGAGTAACCAGCCCTTCTGTTTTGGGGTGTACCAACAGGTCCAGTGCAGGATGTATAACTGTGTGGAGGAGCAGAGCTTGGATAGATTTGTAGTGATGGAGTTCATTCTGAGCTGGGGTTGGGGCCTTGTGTTTTATAGATTAGTTATGAACCAGTCATGGATTGCATTGAGGAAATTGGTACCCAAGTTTGGAGAGCATACAGTGTGCAGAAATGCTGTAGCAGGTGGTGTGCTCTGAGCTTGGAGAACTAGAATATCTACCGAACATGCTGGCTGTTTCATTCCTTGGGTTTCAAACCGTGGAGGTTCCCCTCCAGGGAGGTAGTTTCCTGAGAGGTATCTTTTCTCCTTTGCATGCTTTATTCTTTCCTAGCAGCAAAAATGAAAGCTTTAATTAAAGAGGGGGTAGGTAGGGCTGGGTGTATGTGGTTTATCACATGGCTGGAAGCAGCTGCCCTAGTTGATCTTTACCACTGTTGATGGTATCTGAGAACAAACTAAGTCTTGGGTTAGTCTGTTTTACATATTTTAAGACTTATGTTTCCCTGTGTTTCCCCTCTTTTAAACTAAACAAACCCTCAGAAGTTGGACTTTTCTAATTGTCTTAAAATTTTTATTGCTCTCTCTAGACATTTTCAAACTTTTTTTTTTTTTTTTTTTTTTTTGACGCCTCAAGCCAAAAATAAGGAAGGGAGTGAGAAACAGGGGGTGGGGTTTGAACTAGTGTGTTTTTAGATGGTAACTTGTTTAATGATTGTTATTTTTGAAAATGTTAGTCAGATGATATGTTTAGCATTTTCACCCTCTCCCAAGTTCACCATACAAAGAGGTGATTTGGCTGTCAGCAGGTTTAAGGGCGCAGGATCCCTGACAGAGGGACAGTAGTGAGTAAATAGAGGACTTTGGAGTGTCCTAAAGAACATCTGCCATTGATAGTATAAATCTTTTCATTAAAACACTTTAAGCTTCCAACCCCTTAGCTCTCAAACACTTGTTTCTGCTCTGTGAGGTCAGAGAGTGGGTCCCTGTTCTGAAGAGGTAGAAATTTCCAGCTGCGAGTTACCATCTGTGGGAGCACTGATTGTATGGGCTGGGAGAAGGTTGCCTCCTTGGTTACTTCTTTCACTATCAATTATACTTACAAAGCAAAAAGAATAACCCTAAACCAGAAGGTGCCTTATTGGAGTTGAATACATTATTATTGCTTCTGATACTTTACGTATCATCTTAGGATGTATTAACAAACATATGTCTGTTCCTTTTTGTTGCAGCAAACATATTGTTGACTCATGTTGAGTGTACTGTCACTGTGCTGTATTATGGCCTTTGTGGTGAGGCACAGTATGCATGCAGTAACATCTGAGATCTCTGATTCAGCCCACAGTGTGCTTAAGGGGCTTGTTTTCCACTTTTATTAAATACCAGAATCTTCAGACATCCTGAAAGCACTTAGAGCCTTCAGAGAATGTGTAGTGTACAAATTCACAGAGTGTAGCATTCTGCATGCTAGGAATTTGTATGTTACTAGATAGAGAAAAAAAAAAATAAACAAAAAAAACCACAAACAGCTTTCCTCTCGCTGAACCATCCTCTTCCTCAATTATGAAAGTAGAATGCTTAAAAGAAAAGAAAGTTGATCACAGCTTGTACTGTAATGTTGAGTTTTTTCTTTATTTTCAGTGATTTATTTCAGTACTCTCTGATGCATGTATTTCAGATGACCTGCATTTAAAAAAGTGAGAGATTGGATAACTTTAAAGTTTAACCAAGGTTGAAATACCTTGACTCTTTGACTAGGTACTTAATGTACTTCATAAGTGTTAGTTTCTAACATTCAAATAATGTTATCAAAAGGCAGTATATGTTCAAACACAAAGCTACATCTAAATCTGTATCCTCATTATATCACTTCTTATGTACTATCTCACCTTTGTATAAGATACTTTATATTGCAGGCATGCCTAAAGGCCTGCTATTAGGCATTACGTACAAAAATATTTCAGGTGGTGCTGTAGTTGGCAGGTTTGCAGTTGGCAGGGGAAAAACACTCTGTATGTTTAGTGTGAATAAGATCTTAATCTTTGTTTAACATGGAGGAAGATGTCAAAATGCTGCTTATCCTTTGGGTGGTGCTGCAGCAGGCAGTGGATGGCCTGTACAGGAACTGAGTGGTCTTTGCTCTTACAGTGGCCGGCTGGTGAGAACATGGATGCAGTCTTGGTAGGTAGTCAGATGCTCAGTGCATGAACCTCTTTATGAGAAAGTGTTGGTCCCTACTGGCCTGACAGCCAGACTGCGTGTTCTCCTTGGCTGCGTGGCCACTGCTTTCTGATCTTCTATGGGTCAAGCTTGGTGTTTACAGGTGAAGGGATTAAAAAGCTGTATAAACTAGGAGGAACTGCAGCAAGGAAGAGACAAAGATGAATGGGTGTGCTTGGCTGGGGTAATGCGTGGGTATTACAGTTACAAGAAATAAGGGAGAGAGGTAGAGAATTACATAGGGAGAGGAAATAATACAGTAGAAAAAGATCTGACATAATTAATGGCCAATCTGCTAATTTGAGTTGATCATATTTGTGTTAGAGGGTTTCATGGCAGAAGGCCACAGAAAGCATATATTTTTTTGTAACTAAATATAATGGTCACTAGAATTAGCAGTTAATAAGTATCAGCAAAGTTGCTTCTTCTCTATTGCTGCTTCTTGGCAAGTTCCAGCTCCCTTAAAGACATTCTAGATGCATGAGGGGAATAGGAACCAAGAATACCATCTCTTCATTTCCTCTTGTTTGTTTTTAATGGAAACTACAAAATTAATTAATGTTTAGTTTGTGAATGATTAACAGTGTCAGTGAGAGAAATTGACCAACACAGCATGTCTGTTTTCCATTAAGATGAAGGCTAAAGTCGTTAGGGGGTTGTGCCAGAAAAGTTGAAGGAGCATTTGGCAATGAAATGACTGGCATTGCAACTGCTGCTCCTTGGGCAGAGTAAGACTGCTAAACTGCATTTCTCCTGTAACAGTGGTTGCTGTCCATGAATCAGTTATAGCTCAGTCTTCATGGAAAACAACCCACTAGCAGGTACGCTATTCCTGAGTCATGCAGAGTGGGAAGATGTGTGCTCCTTGGCTGGTGCTAATGGTGGAAAGCAACATACAGGCTCCTTGCTACCGTTTATCACCTTTTGCCACCTCTCCACTGCCCTTTTGCCACTGTCTTGACTTAAATCTCATCCTCACTTAAGAGACTGTGTTCAGAAAAGAGACATCTGAGAAGCTGTGGCGTGACTGAGATACTGTCAGTTTAGTCTCCTATGCAGGTTACATAAACTAAAAATACATGGATGTGTGTATTACACTCAACAATTTCAAGCTGTACTAGTTGGTCTGCATCCACCTGCAAACCTGGCTTTTGCCTTATCGCTTTATGCTCTTACACGTACAACAGTGCTAACAGTTTATCAAATCTATGCGTTTGAGACAAGTGAAATACACCACATGCGCATGCCTACTTTTACCAATCAGTGATAATCTATCTGAAGCTACAAACTGGTGAGATGCTAGTGCCTTAAGTAATAAAAACCTTGCATCATGGAGAAGAAAGGTTTTTCTTTTTAATTTTAACGCTGTACATCCTATATTGATTTTCTTCATACAATTGACTTTGTTCGAGTTGTACTTGCCAAGTAAATAATTCATGATCTATAGTCTACAGGTAATGCCAAAAAAATTCTGCTTGGCTCGCTTCTGGTTTAGGTTACATGAGGTAGAAAATTAAATGTAAATAATATGTTACTCTTCTGATTTTTTTTTTTCTATTGTGCAGGTTTTGACGTATTAAAATGCATTATCCTTTTAGGAAGCTGCTCTAGGAAAACTTCAAGGAATTCACATGACAGTTGGGCATGGCAGACTATGCAAGCTGCCTGAAGCCAGACATCATAAGAAGTGACATGAATATAAAAAAATTCCAAATTCCATGCAGCATTTCAAATTAAGAGTTCCCAGGTGTTTCTCCTTTGTTCTGTTGCTCTTGGAGGAGCTAGGTGCTTTAAAGAGTTTCTCTTCGTGGTAGCGAAGTTGACCTCTTCTTCTGTTGTTTAATAGCATTTTCAGCTTTATACAACATCTAACCTTATTATGTCTCTTTTCAGTTCTTTGGCTTTGTGAATCAAAACCATGGGAGATTCCACACCTTCTGCTTTTAAGTTTCATGTTGTGCTTTTTGTATTTGGGGTGCATGTTTCTAATTCCTCTAAAACGGAGTATTATTTGAGAAGTGGTAAGAAACTTAGTGACATAGACCTTTAAAAATGCTATATTTTGAAGTCATTTTAGCTAGAAGCTTTCTTGGGAATAGTCTTGCAGTTTCAAGGCAAGTTCAGGAATTCCTTTTTCACCTTTGTTTGCCATGGCAACAAACTATATGTGGTTTAAGGGAGACCATCCGTCTTGTAAAATATTCTGGTTCTCCTACCTTGTATAGGTGCTTCCACTGTCTTAGTTCTTGGTTTCCTTGGCTGTAAAGAATGTTACATATTTATTGATTGCGGCTTACAAAATTTATATAAAATCTGTTGTAAATAGTAGGAGAAAAGTACATGAGAACAGTAGTCTGTTTGGTTGTGGGCTGTTTGTGGGGTTTTTTTTATTTTAACTCCTATATCTTACTAATGAATGGAAACTCTCATATCCCACCCCTGCCACATGCATAGGATCTAACACCATGTATTTCTACAAGAATTATGACAGAATAGGAGCAGATTTGTAGAGTATAACGGTTAGTGCTGAGGACCTGATATCCACAGTATAGGTATTTGGACTAGCCATAATCTGGTCCCAGGGACTGAATGGTGACTGCTGGTTTAAGTGCACCAGTTTTGTGCCTGGAGCAGACTTTAAAGATTAGTTTCATCTGAAAGAATCAAGTTTGCTCACTGTGCTATGCAGTGTGAGTTACAGAGGACTGTCAAGAAAAGCAGTCTCCTGATCCAAACTAAAACATTAACACTGACACACCCTACATCTATTGGAATTTAACGTATAGAGCCATGGATCTTTTGACGTAAATTGAAATTGCTCCTATGTTAAGTGCTGAAAGTCTGCAGTTGGCTGTGGCAGCCAAGATGATGACCATCACATACAAACAAGGTTTTTAATATAAAACCCAAACTAATGATCGCTCATTAGTTGCTCTAGCTTAAAATGGCTCTAACTAAAGGGACAAAATAAGGCACTTCAATTGCTTGTTTGTAATAGTTAAGACTCTTTAGCTGCTAACAATGTTTGACTAATTTCCTTAGGAGTAAAAGTTTTGAAATCGTGATGGTTTTTGTTGGCTTAAAGTAAAACTTTTCAATCTAACATGTGAGCTGTGTACAATGTGGCGGCACTAAATTTCTTTATAGAACTCACTATGGAGTTGGCCCTAGCAACATAACATAATTAATTGCACAATTATAAATAACTAGAGCTAAAAGAGTAAAGAACAAATCTATTACACAAAAAGTGTACTTGGATCTGTTTTTATGCTAACCTTTGGAAACCTTTTCTGATGGTTGCAGGTGGCACTTTGTATTTCAGTATGGACCGGTTTGAAGATGTATCAGATGGTGAAGTGGATCATGCTTTCTTTGACAGTGATTTTGAGGAAGAGAAAAAGAAAGCTGAAGAAAATGGTGAATGTATAGAGAAAGGAAGTACAAATGCAGCTCTTGCAGACCCTGATTTGGTGTCTAATTCAAAGGATGCGAAGTGTTGTGAGGAGGAAAGTGAAGAAAAGCAGAAGGACTTGCAGAACGATCAGTCCCTAGAAAATAGCACAGATCATCTTGGAGATACTTCATCTTTGTCAGTTTCTCCAGTTGTGGAGAATGCAGGTACATCTGGAGCAACATCGGCAGCAAGTAGGGGAACAGAGGAGAGTATTCCTGCTGGAATCCCCAAAATAGTTAAAGAAGGGGAAGAAGATTATTATACAGATGAAGAAGATAGCAGTGATGATGGCAAAAAACAGAAGGTTAGACCAAAGTCAGCTAAGCAGTCAAACAACATAAAAAAGGCTAGCAAAAAATATACTAGTATTAGCTCCTCCTCCTCTTCTTCGTCCTCCTCATCCTCCTCGTCCTCATCCTCAAGCTCAGATACAGATTGTTCTGATTCAGATTCCGATAGCTGTTTATCAGATTCATCTCATTCTTCCTCAAAGAGGAATGCTTGTAGGAACGCTCTTCTGTCTCCAAAACAAAAATTCAAGTCAGCAGTGAAATTAGCAGAAGGAAAACCAAAGCTCGGTGACTACTTGGAGGAGTCTGAAGACACCGTGACTGACGTAACACCTCTGTCAACTCCAGACATCAGTCCTATCCAGTCTTTTGAACTTGCAGCATCCAATGATAAGAAACTAAAAATAAAAAGACAGGAGAATGTGAACCAAGAATTATATGGTAATGTTGAAGAATTTAAGTACAACACAGAATTTGTAAGGCCTATGGGGCTGGGAAATCCAATCTTATATCTGTATTTTTTTCATTAGATTCCGAGTTTGATCGCAGATATAGTCGAAAAGTCTTGCATGATGCCATGGACCTGAATCAGCTTTTGAAAGGTGACTTTTAAATTCTCTTTTCACAAAGTGTGACATCTGTATATTGTTGAGAACGATTGAGTTCCAGTAGAAGAGAATGAGGTTTTAATGTGCCACATGTATTTTTAAAACCGGTTTGCGATTAAGCTGTGTTGATCTAATTCTTTGAATTCTTATGTATGTAAATAGTACGGATTCTACAGGGGAAAGAAGCAGCATGTGTATGAGCATGTGTTGGTATGCATATACCTTGAAGTAAGATATATAGATGGGGTGAATCTCTAAATAAGATTTGATATTTTAATAAATTGAATAATAAAACTATGCATGTATTTTGAGAAATCAAGGTTTACTTGACTATGCCACAATTTACTATTTAAATTAAAACACCATCCTGTCTCATAAAATGCTGGGTTATCAACCTTCAAAATTGAAAGGCAGCCCAAAACTACATTGCATGATAAATAGTATTCATCTATTTAAACTTCTGGTACTTTTTTGATAGTGAAATGGAATGATTTGAAATTCTTTTTCTGAACTGTCTGCCTTCTAAAATACCATAAAGTTGAGTTAAAGAGAAAAATAACAGATAATCTCCACTAAAACTTGAGTGGTTGCTTCTTGCCAATAGATTTAATAAATCTTGATAATGAAGTCAGGGAGAGAACTTGGTATCTCTGTCACTGCATTCATTGCAAACTTTCATTGTATGGCATGAGAATGCACTGGACGATCTCATGTGCTTATTTTTAAGGTCTACACGGTGTTTTTGCACTTGTTTTCATGGCCAGGAGTTTTCAGTAGTAAAATCTATAGAATAAAAGAGGCTTGGCTCAAGAAACCTGCTGATCTGAGGTGAGGAAAGCCTCTTACGGCCTGGTACATTTCAACCCAAGTTTGCTGTGTTGCAGTAGGTCTGGCATAACTAAAACTGCACGTGTCATCTTTCTTCACTTTGCGTCTTGCCAGACTGAGGCTCTGGTGAGTAAGGATTCAAAATACATTTTATGCATCATTTAACTTTCTGATGAGTAGAAATGAGGATTTTACTTCGATGGAAACTGTTCTGATGGTAAGAAAAGCAGAGCCAGCCATCAACAAAGGTAGATCTAATTCTCATCTCTGATAGTCCTTGTGCTCCAGCAACTCTTTCATACTAGAAAAGGCTCCAGCCACTTGTCGATGTTGTTAGAAAAGTTGTTGCTAGGCAATTGAAATTATGATGTCCTATATCTTTATTTGTTCCTGATAGCAAGAAGCTATTTAATAACTGGTGATTATGGAAGGATTCATCTCATCCCTAAAACAAATGGGTATTATAGCTCAGAGTAAGTATTCTCAGAGATGAATCTCTGTTTGGGGGGGGGATTCCCAAAACTGAAAAACAATTCTAAATAACAAGAATAAAGATCGAGTAATGAGAAGTAGAATTCATATAGTCTGGCAGCTAATGTTCCTGATTAACATGTATATTATTCCCAAGTGCCTCTCTAAATTGGCAAGCACAACATAGCTTAATTACTTTGGGTATTTTGAAGTTTAAATGGGGCAAGATTATTAATGGTGGAAAGTAACTAGTCTGGGAAAATAAGAGCTAATCTTATTCTGAGTTATTGCCTCCAGGTTTTTCCGTACTCATTAAACAAAAAAAAAAGGGCAAATCATTCCCCCCCAATCTGCATTAAATGTTCATCAGAACTGCATAGGCATGAACATTGGCTCAAGTGAGAACAGTATAAGCCCAGACCTGAGTGCATGAAAGAGTATTTAAATGACTATCAGGATATTCAGATTTGGTTTTAAAGTATAATATTCTTCCAGTAATCTATACTGATGAAGCATTTCATTTAACATTTTTGTGAAATAAGCTTGTAATGTAGCTGGGCCTAAGCATTTACAGCAGTTATGTGAGTTTAATTTCCCAAGGTCCCCAGAAACTTGCAGAATTTCAGTGTGATCTGTTACTGTGTTGTTTCTAGGGGGTGTGCAGTAATTAATTTTGTACAATTCCATGCCCTGGTAATGGGAACATTTGGGAAGAATAGAATCTCTTGTATTAAAAAGAAACACAAGAACAAAGATAGGGAAGAAATCTGTTAAAAGTGCATGGTGTTCAAAGAATGAGTTTTGGACTAGAACAAGAGTCTCGTTATTAAGCAGTAAAGTGGTCTGTGTATCTTAAAATAGAATTAATTTGAAGCATTTAGAAAAAAATGTTGCAGTTAAATTCAAAAGGAGTTGAAATAGTTTTTCCTTTATTACATGCCTTTGATATATATTTGTGCTCATATTGCAAACTATTCATTTTTATAAGCATTTAAAAAAAATCATATTTAGATAAAAAATTATCATGTCCTTACATCTCCTAAAGCTATGCTTGTTCTTGATAGAAGCCAAATTTTAAGTTATGCTATTCTGAATAATTTAAAATCTCACAAATAACATAATTTTAGTTGGAAATCTCATCGTCTCCATGTTGTATATTGTGCTTTGAATGCTTTTTAGGTGGGTATCGTTGTGCAGCTTTATCACTGATTTTAGAAGTGTTCAGAGTTTTGGTCACTAAAGAATAAGAGATTGATAAAGATATGTGATAACACTTGATTACTACCTCTGAAAGTTGTCATTTTATGTACGCTGTTACTGAAGTGAGCATTACCAGGTACTGCAACTTGCTGTGCAGCCTCTGTTCGCCCTGTGGAAAATAACTGAACTAGTTTTAGTCAAAATGGCAGAAATCTACTTGGTAATAGTAGCTGGGAGCAAAGTGAAGATTATACTTGAAAACTGGAGAGAAGCAGGTTCTGCGTGTTGCCAAAGACAAATAAAGCATATGAATGTAGTCCTTATATTGGCATTTATTAGACAGGAGTCGAGCCCTGTTTCAGGGGAAAGGAAGAAGTACAGTAAAACATGCAGTTTTCAGAACCTGCAGGTTGTATGGCTGTATTGGCATGCTTTGGTGCACGCTGATTGAGGAGGGCATGTGAACAGTAGAGCACTCTTTGAGAGCAGATGCAGCATGAAGGAATACAGATAAACATATGCAGTGAAGAAATTGTGGAGCCCAGGTATCTGTAAACTACCACGTTAAGGTATGGGGTGCACACTCACAAAGTTTCAGTTGTCAGTTTGCGGTGGGAACAGTATCACTAGAAACTGCAGACCATAGTGAAAGCGGAGATGGTGCAGGGTGGATGGATTAACTCAGAACTTCTTGGATCGATCTCTGTTGTTTGTTTCCGGATCCGTTCCATGGCAATGTCCAATGCTCAGTTCAGAGTGGTTTGGAGTTCAGGTGGAGGGAGCACCTCTCTGCAGCACCCTCCCTGAGCAGCAGAGCCTGTCCCGCTTGCTGGCACTGAAGCCCTGTGGCTGCAGAGCCTGGAGTACTAAAACCAGCCTACGTCGTGTTACAGTCTAGGTCCACCTGGACCATGTTGTTCAAGTGACTGGACTTAGCGATTACTTATTATTCCTACATTGTGCATAAAAAATCATAGTTTTGTCTGTGATACTGTTTTGGTAGCTGTGAACTGCTGAATTGTTTAATTGTTCTTGCTCGTGGTTTTTACTTTTCATGAAAATCACTTGCTATTTGGACAGTGGCATGCTTATTTTAAAAGTATATAAATGCTAAGTATATGATGCTGGAATCCCCTCATTTTTACAGACAAAGTCAATGTTTAGGAGGCTTACATCATTTCATTACAATGCTAAGACTGATGTCATGTAGACAGTGCTAATGTAATGTAACAATGATGTCATGTTACAATGCTAAGACTGATGTCAACTAGAGCAGGGTAGGTTTAGATTAGACATTAGGATGAAGTTCTTGTTGCCCAGAGAGGTGGTAGAGGCCCCATCCCTGGAGACATTCAAGGCCAGGCTTGACGAGGCTCTGAGCAACCTGATTGAGTTAAAGATGTCCCTGCTTACTGCGGGGGTGTTGGACTAGATGGCCTTTAAAGGTCCCTTCCAACCCAACACATTCTATGATTCTACGTAGCTGTTGTCATTATGGTGTGTGACTAGAAGAACTACTGTAGCACTGTGGAGTCAGACAGCCACACTACTTAGGAATTTAAGTATCTTAGCAGTGTGGCCAAGAACATAGGTAGTCATAACTTCAGTTACTCAAGGTTAGTAGGGTTTATATTTTACAGACCTCTCCTCGCTCTTTACCACTCTGTTTTTTTGCCACCTGCATGGAAAAAAATATAGGTGTCATTATAATTTTTCAGATAGAAATACAGTTCTTCAGTTGCTTCATGATACAGATTTTTGTCTGTAATTCTTCTGTGAGTCAATGCTGTTTCCGCTTTGTTAGAAACCTTAAAGATCTTTCAGAAAATTAAAATAACTAACTCAGAGCAATATTCAAAACCCATAATAATAAATGTCAGAGTTATCTCCTCTGCTGTACTCTTGAGTCATCAGAAGACAAAAAGAGAATTAAATATGGCAATGCAAAGAAATAGATTGTCAGGAATTGGTTTTGGAAGTGCATTCGTAAAGCTCCATGTTAGAAAGCTGGGAATAAAAAAAAAAAAAAAGAATTTTTTCTGATGCTGTTTTGCTTGATCCTATGTCTTGATCCAGTGTCCCATGTAATTTTAAGGAATTGAGGTTATGCAGCTAGAGATGGCTTAAGCATACGAGTGTGAACTAAGCACTCATCCATTTCCATCCCATTATGCTACAGACTTGCTCTCTGTCTTTAGACAAGTCTCTTGATTTCTGTAGCTCAGAATAGAGTTGTATGCTAAAAATGCTATGTATTTCCTTACCTGGATTTATGTTGGGTATCAGTACAGTAGTAATGGGATTGCACAAGGTATATAGAGTGCTAAAGAATTTAGCACTTTGTATTCTCTTCTCTGTAAAATGGGGTTGATACCTGCTTATTTTGCAGAAGTGTCTGTGAGAATTAGTCTGTAAATCCATGGTATTAGCTATTATTAACTTGAGGAGGTGGTGTGATAGAGTAAGTAGGACAATGGGCCACAGGCTGAAGACCTGAATTCCATCCTTGAAGCTCTCACTGACCTATATGCTCTGTGATAAATCTTTTTGCCTCTTCTGTGCCTTAGATTTTCCATTGTAAAATAGTCAGAGCTCACTTGGTGAAAAGCTCTATGATATAAATATCATTATTATAAAAGCAAAAGCTCTGTGTTTCTGAATAAAAGCTGTTGCAGAAAACTAAATAGCAGCTTCAACTCAACATGGAGCAATTGCTTTAACTTTTTTTTTGGCTATAATTTGTCACTTGGGAAATAGAATAAGATATTATAGCTGAAATTTTTTCCTCTTAGGGATATGTTACCTGTGTGCTTGTTCGTGCTAGACTAGTATGTCTGTAGAGTAACTGTTAACTGTATATCTAAATGTAAAGTAGACTCTTAAATACATACATAACATCCAGACTCTACAGTTGAACTAAGCGTGTAGCTTTTTCACTAAGCTTGTTTAGCTTTTGTGTTCATAGTTTGAATTAATTGTGTGTGTATGTGTATGCATATTTATTGTTTTTGCAGGTCTAGTAACTCATATTGAGGTAGAAGAGCAATTATCAGCTTATTCTTATATCTAGAGTTTAAAAATGGATTGAAAATCTTTAAGATTGTAATGAGATCCAGACTTTCCCAACATCCATAAGAAAATGTGTAATTTTTGGGGGAAAAAAATTCTGCACCTGTAAGGTATCTATTGTCTTTCCCATGACATCAAGAAATAACTAGCACCCCTATTTAAGCATATTTAAATAGGGAAAATTTATATGTGAAAAGCACTCCTTTTCTTAAAAAAACATAAAATCACAAATTCTCCAAAATCCTTTTTAAAGAGTTCTGTGAGATGAAATAACGGATATTCTAGGAAATACTTGTTTAGAGATACTACAGGGAAATAGTTTTAGATTGAAACTATTACACATTGATGAAGAACTGTGATTTAATCCTTTTGTATTTTTCAAATGTGTTACAGATGTGGTAGTAGAGCACTATAAAACAAAACACCAGGCAAACTCAAAAGTGTAAGCACTGAAGCAATTTAATGCATTTTCCTCTACTGGGATTGCGACAGATACACTGAAACATGCATGATTTTAATTTTAGCCTTAATGCCATTAGGACAGCTGTATCATCCTGTCCTAATGCATTTGACTTGCTAATTATCATTTGTATTTTATATAAGGTTTCGCTTTTCTCACTCTGCAAGGTCATTTCAATGCTTACAAATTGAAAGCAATAAACAGCTTGTTTATTGCTTAAAAGAAAGTCAGGTGTCTCTCCATGGAAACCAGCTTTCATAGAAATCCTGTGAATACCAGAGAATTTTCTTTTCCTGCTTACCGGTGAGAAGTAGAACTGCACACTGTGCAAGTCTTTATGCAAATGGTGCTGCTTGTTCCTCGCCCTCCCCCCAATTATTGATTTGTGGTCTGGCTGACGAAGTGGTAAGTAGGGATTTAGTTAAATTGCTTATTACCCACTGATAGAGTATGAAGCTACAGGTAAATCATATGTAATTGTTCCAAGACTTACAAACTGTTTAGAACCTTAAATCATAACCTTAAACTGTAGTGTTGCCTCATGTTGTCATTGGGCACTGCAAAAATAGTCAGATAAACTATTCAAACACGCTTTGTGATTAAAGAGTGTAGGTGCCCTGTTGAATAAATTGTTGAAATAACTTTGAAACTGAAATATTTGAGTTTTATAACACTAACTGTACCTGAAATATTTAATAGCATTTAGAATAAATGCATTTCTCTTCCATGGGATCTTGATTCTTTTTTGTTTATTGGTGGTGAATTGTCCCTGGTTTTGTAGGCTTGTGCTGACCTCGCTTAGACAGAAGCAATGTTGTTGCCAGTGAACACTGAAGCACATTCAATGCATATTGGACATACGTACCTGCTGTGGATTACTTAATTTTCTGTCATAGTAAGTGTGCAGAGAATAGGAATATGATGCTGTGTAAGTGGTGCGTTGCAGAGTGTACATTGGACAGATTTTCAGCCAGGTAACTTTGGAAGCAGTGGAAACTATTAGTGCTGATTTGAAGTTCTAGGGTCAGGAGTTTAATTCTGGACCATCAAAATACTGTCATTTCTGCTTCCGGCAGACCTGCAGAACCTTTTGCTCACTGCTTCATTAAATTGCTACTGCGGTTTATTTGAGCATCGTTTAAGGAGCAGTGTTTTCATGGATGTCCCCTGCCTTCTGCTTGGTTTGTTAGGAACAAGCACTTACCCTGTAATGTTAGTGATCCTCTTTCAGTAAGTGACGCAGTATGCATTCTGTTGCTTGTCTGTTTTCTACTAAACTTTAAACCCTCCTGTCGCATAGTTCCTGAGGAGATCAATGTTGCATTTGCTGTGATTTAGAAGAGGTTATCTATGGATAGGCTTCAGTCAGTTATGGGTTTTTTTGAAGTGATGTTTGCCGCTTAAATTCTTCCTTAACATAGATCTTAACTAAGTAAAACACAACTCTGATTTTATTAACTTCTCAACTTGAAGAACAACAAACCAACTACTTCTAATGTGTGACTGGATCCAATGCCATGATGTATTGCAGCACTGTTGCTGCAAAAAGCTACTTGTGAAATTTCAAATGTGATTCTTCTTTAGGTCATACAGAAGGCTAACTATAAAAAGATCTGTTGAGGAGCTGAAGAAACTAGTGAGGAACTAGGGAGTTTTAGATTGATCTTTTCACCCCATCCCCTTGAAGACAACTTGCTGCTGCGTGTGTTGTATTGGGTCTGAACCTTTGGTGCAAAATTTCTGCAATTTAACTCAAGAGATTAGTTACTGGTTTCTAGAGGTATTCTGCTCAGGCTTCACTGAATAACTTCACAGCAGAACCTTTGTGGTGATCTTAACAATTCTTTCACTTTATCAATATGTTTCTTTTGAGTTGTGATAAACTTGAGATTATCGCTGTTAGCAAGCCCTTAACCTCAAGAGTTGTCAGAAAGCTGTTGTCAGTGGTAAAGTCAGTTTCTACACTAAATATAAATAATAATGAGGCTAAGAATGAGAGAAAGTGGGCTGGAGTCTCTTTTCTGCCTGCCGTAAATGGCAAAGGCTCTTTGTGGTGAGGTGACAGAAGGTGTGGATGAGGCGCTGTAGAAGGACAATATATTGAAAGGAAAAAGTCTTATGAGAGGCTAAGGAAAGGAGGAAGAAAGAAGAGATGAATGAAAAAAGTCTGTGTGTTGGGGGGACATGACTGAAGAAGCTGGAAAGTGAGAGTAAAGTTAGTAAAATTTTGTCATGCTTTACTCATGTATATAAGAAGTAGTATCCAGTACGGCAATGCATGGAAATGTACATAGATATGTATTCACACTGGCTGAGAGCTTCTGGTAAAATACCCGTGGTGTTTAATGCTACAGAAGTTGCATTCCACTGCCTGCTAGGAGATACGAGTGACAAAGTAATGCAGTGCTTGTTGAGCCCCGCGTGTAGCAGTCACTGCAGGGCTCCTTGAATCAGTATTTCTAAAAGCATTTACTGACCAGCATTGAGGGGAAAGGTGTTTGTTCCATGTCATTGCTCTGGTTTTATTTTTTTCATCACAGCTGACAGGGGTTTTCCAGAAAAATAAGCAAGTCAAAAGATAACTAATTGTCTTGGTGCTTATTTATCTCAAAGTATTTTTAATCTGTGTTTCCTGGTTATAGTTCATAGCTGCATTGTAAGAGTATATACTCTCCACCAAAGTATAGCCAGCTACCTTACAGAGAATTAAAACAGTCATGTACCAGTGAAGGCATTAAACCTGTATTTCTGATTTAAAATGTCCACATTCAGAATGCCATTGCTTTCAATGGAATTTGACTAGTTCACAGCTTTCACAGAAAGAAAAAAGCTGTTCGGAATTTGCACTGACAGTTATTTAGAAGCTTAAATGCCTTTTGTAAGAGACTGCATCACCAATAGCATTGGTGGCACAAAGCTAGGTCAAGGCTTCAGTTGAACAACTGTTCTTTGCCACAGCCTGATTTCCACTCTTGCATATGATGTTCAGTCTTGCTTAACCTGTGAGATGCTATGGGTATAAGGCAAAAGATGAAATTATCTTTCATAGCTTTGTAATAATACAATTATCAATTATGTAACGTGATATATAGTAAGTGTCTTCTTCAGATGGTTGTTCAAATTACTTTCTTCCAGCTGTGTTCTGCAGTGCTGGTTTTGCATGTTCCCATAAGGACATATTTAATTATTTTTTTACTGAGAAGTATGCTGCAGCTTGATGCTACCATGTGAACTGCGTGGCTCTAGTTATGTTCTGTGTATTTCTTTTTGTCCCTTGTAGGTGTATCCAGATGAGTCTCATCCCAGGTTTGTCTCCTCAAATGGTGTTGATGGCTGTACTAGTTTTCCCTTGAGAATAACGTACTAAATTGTGAAGATGCTTTTCAAGACATTTATACTTTATTAACCTGTTGGTTGGCGCACTTGATCTGCACTAGTTTACTTTGTGTCTTGCTTTTGAGGTGATTTGCATCTTCTCTTGCCAAATTAAAACAATATTTGCTAATGTGGACAACCTCAAGGTTAGAGCTGCGTAGGGGCAGTTCTTTCCTATATTGGCTAGCATACTGATGGTGCAAGCTTACTAATTTCCAGAGGGATTTTGAAATTCATGAACTGTTTGGATTTTGAGTTCTGCATACTGTTTCTAAATTTCTCAAAGACAGTAGCGACACTTGGTTGCATCAGTTCCGGAATAAACTCAGTTGAGATACTGCAAGAAAGGTTTCGTTTCATTTTGTTTTGAAGTAAGAACACACTCATCATTCTTTGGGGTTTTTAAGCTATTACGGGCTGCTTCAGACATCCCTTGCCAAAAAAAATTGCTGATGTGCAAGTGTTTGTTGAGAAAATATTACTGCGTGCCTGTTTGTTTTTATTTTCTTTCTGCTTTTCGCAAAGCTTCTGCTTTGGATGCTTGTTTTGCTTGTGTTTTGGGGCTTTTAGGGGTAAGAGTGAGGGGTACCTTCTGGAGGCTCTGTGGTACGGGAGGAATGTGGGCGATGGCTAGAGTAAGGCTTCCTTGTCTGTGTGTCAGCTCCAAAAATCTGTTTGATCTAACCTGGTACCACCATTCCTGTACCACAGATAATGCAATGGTTTGATGGGGTAATACCATGACAGCAAAGTCTTAAAACAGCTGCCAGAAGATCTACTGCAGAGCTTTAGAAAGCAAAAGCTTAGAAATAGGTCAATAGCAAAGCTCCAGTGGAACGATAATAAACATAGCTGACTCTGGCTGAGAGTTAAGTTTTCCAGTTACCTTATCTTGCAATTGTGCAAGTCTGTCTTGCTGTTTATTTTTAAGTGCACATTCTTTCGTCTTGAAACCTCATATCCTGGTTTAATTTGTTGGGTTTTTTACTGTTTTAAATTCCCAGGCTCAGTAATTTTTCTTCCGTTATACATACTCACTGATTTATCTCCATCCATTACATTTAATTTTCATCTTTCCCTTTGCAATTCCTGCACCAACATGATGTAGGATCACTTCGGAAGCAAAGGATCAATAAAATCACTTCAGGAAATGCATTTTGTGTCTCTTAGTCTTGCTTTCCCAGTGTCAGTTTTCTGTCTGAAACATCATTTCTGTTCTGCCTCTCAGCTGAGACATAGTTTAGATATCTTTGGAGCAAAATTTAAATCTCTTCCCTTGTGCAAACATCTAAATACTAATTTGTGGTTTAATTTTTGGTTCTGCAAGCTATTTCTAGTGCTGGCTTCCTGAAGCTGTGTTTTCTATTCCTTGGAAAACTTCTCTGATGCTTATATTGGTGCTGCAAATGATACCACTGTGATGATGATTATGTTCAGTGTTGCTTTAGTGCTGTATAACTGTAGCCCCATTAGCATATATATATATATAAAATTGCCTGTGCTGATTGCTGGTACCATAGTAACTACAGTAAAAATTCTTGAGGATGAAAGTCTGAGCATATTGTGTCACAGTAGAAGTTAGGCAAGCATACTGCTAAAGGTGGAGATCAGGGGTGGTCAGAGTCAAAGCGGGGATGCTGACCATGCAGAAGTGGTGACTGTCACATAAGGCTGATTTATAATCTGGTTTCTAAGTAACAGATATATTCCACACAAATGCTTATGGAGTGTCTGTGTGCATATTGCTGATTCTTTTGTATTGCTCAGTTGTTCGCTGCGTCTGTTCCGTTCCTCTGGCTTACCGGTCATAAATGGGGAGGAGGGGGATTCCTAGTGAGAAGGAAGCAGATAGCTTTTACCTAAGGCCAAAATTAGCCTTGATTTTTGTGGTGCAACTTGTGTAAAACCAATGTGCTGAGGACAACGGAGCATCCCTAAAAAATTCTGAAATGCATAAATCTGGAATTCAGATGGGGGGGGAGGTGAAATGTACCTTGTTTTTTCAGGTCGGTAAATAAATCCTAATAATGGAATGCAAGATTTGTATTTTGGTTTGGTTTTGTTTTTTTAATCTGAGTATTTTACTTTTTGCCATTTTAAAGCTTTCCTACAGTTGGAGAAAAAAGAACAAAAACTAACCATCGATCAGCCATCTAAAGGAACAAGGAAAAATTATTCTTTCACAAATGAAGAAGTACGACAGATTGATCGGGAAAACCAAAGGCTGCTAAAAGAACTGTCCAGGCAGTCTGCAAAGCCAAGAAGAAGTACCACATTGAAGAAATCAGCTGTACCGCCTCCTAAATTGTACCACAGTGCCCTCAACAGGCAAAAGGAGCAGCAAAGAATTGAAAGAGAAAACCTGGTAAGTTCTGAGAATTGATTTGGATCAGTAAATTGAGAGGGACTATTTCTTGTCAGATGAACTACTACTAAAAACTGATAAGGCAGCACTTGGAGCTTTACTGCAATGAATTTCCTTTACTATGCTGTTTGCATAATTGTTCATATATTGGGCGGGAGACGGGACACGATGTTTTTTTCAGATGAAAATAGATTTAAGTTTATATGAGCTTGTTCTACTTTAGTATCATTCAATTTAAGAGGAACTACCGTGGTTGTTAACATGCTCATAACTTCGGGTAGCAGTCTGACTCTGTTCATCCTGCTTCATGCATCATGATTACTAGTCTTTCAAGAATGGGTTTGCAAAAAAAAAAAAAGCAATCAATACGGTAGCATCAAAGCCGTTATATCTGAAGTACAGAGGATACATAGCTATCAGTCTCAATATTTGTAGAACTCTGCTTGTCACAGTATTTGAATGTAATAGCAATCGCAATAACTTTAGTGGAAAACAAATTCAGACTTATTTCTAAGGATATTGCCAAGGTTGACAAATAACAAAAATAATACTGGTTTGAATAAGATATTTTTAGTGATTGAATTGTAATACATATAATGACATTTTCGTATCTCCTAGTTGTTCATTAGTGTGTTTGAAAAGGCGATAAAATACAGTTAAAATATTTGGAAAATTTATAGTGGATTCCTCGCTTTTTTTCTTCTGTGCAAGTGTAGGTTTCAGTTTCCTTTCATACAGATAGACAGAGATTCAACATGAAGAAAGTCTAATCGACCTGTTCAGGAAAATCCATTACATTTTACTTCTTCCAGCTTTCAGACATCTAGATTGTTAAAACTTTTCAAAGCAGGAAACTTTCTCCCCAGCTCCACTAGACTACAGTTGACCTAAAGAACATTATGCTTCACACACTGAAAGAATTTGGCATAAATACTTGTTATAGTGAGATGTGTGATACTTCTCATTGTCTGGGGGAAAAAATATTTTTAGGCTTTGGTGGTTTTAGGTTGGTAGGAGAGCTTTCTTCATGTGTTGAGGGGGAGGAGTTGTTGGTTTTTGTTTATTTTAAACATTGAAAGCAGGACTTGCTCTTCCAAATTATCCCTGATAACAAGAGTGTATTCTTAGGCTGTGGGGAGAAAGTGCTGCGTCACAGTCACTTTTGATCTAATAGTAATATGCTGCACTAAATAACAATAGATGATTACTGTAAATTTATGTATATGATATTTTACAATACACTTCTGTTTACTCAAAGCCACAAACCTTTTCTCATATGATGGATTGCAATATTTTGTCCAAGAATGTCTTGCCTTTGCAACTTTTGGATCAAAAATTCGGCAAACCTAAACAAACATAGTCATTTCACACATTGCTGTTTTAGTACGTTAGAGCTTAATGATGGTCGCTTGTAGTCTGAGAAATAATATCCTTCATTTGCTTGTTCATTCATGCTTTAGTTGTTGTCGTCAGCAACGTGAGTGGACATGTTTGACATCAGAATCATTCCTTAGAATTTATATGAGGACATCATGCTATTTTACACTATAAAACCATTTCATTTATTCTTTTCTCCAAACTGAGGATGATGTATTCTACTCTTCATTTTGGAAGAGTGATTCATCAATACAGCTGTTATGTTGTGTTTAGCGTAGCTGTCATTTTTGAGCAATTCTGTTTACTTTTTTATTCTGATTGAAGTGTATGTGCACCTAGAGCATCACACTTGTAACACATTGATTTTTCTAGCACTATCTTTTGGGATTACAAGTATGACATGCTTTTCTCAGAGGCTGTAAATGAAAGCGCTGCCCTACCCTGCCCATTGGTGAGGTGGTTTTTTGTTCATATAGCTAAAAGTATGGGCTTTATGGACTTGTTGTTTTCTTCTGATCAGCAGCTTTCTTCGCCTTCGTAGACTGCGAAGCTGGAATTCCATGGAACTTCCTTATCAATCTTTCTTCTATTACTTGACAGGATTTTTTTTTTATTTTTTTAATACAATGCCTGAGGTAATGCATACGGGATACGCTGCTTGATACAGCTTAGTGAAATGTTTGTTGGAGAAGGATGCAGGGTTTTGTAAATAATTGAAGAATAGAAATCTACAACAGTAGTCTGTGCAGGGGGTTAAAGAGTTTTCATCCTGAGACACTTCCCTGCCCCCCGCCCCCACCCAACGCTCA
>VYXH01008174.1:26523-79023 GCA_013397275.1 Burhinus bistriatus
CCCCCCCCCCCCCCCCCCCCCCCCCCCCCCGTTGGATTACAGCTTTTCTACTTTCTTGTCCTGGGTTAACACCTTGTCTAGGGAAAACTTCCACTAGTTCTGCTAGAACATTCTTGGAGTAATGCCTATATTTACTGTTATCAGAAGGACAGCTTGATTTCCGGTGCAGGCATTTGGCATCAGAGGTGATGCAGGGAAAGTAATTCAAGTATTAGGAAATTAGAGAGAAATCTAAGCGGTTTGATGCTCACTAGCTTTGTGAAGGGGTGCAAGGAGTTATGGGGAATATATGTTGCTCCCACAGACTCTGATAGAAAGAGCTATGATGGAATAAAAAGGTGCATGGCTCTGAAGAACAGTAGTTATAAGGTAGTGATTTGAAATTTATGGAAAAAGCACAATTAGCAAATAGATCACTGTTAAAATTAATGTCAGGATTTTGTACTTGCTGCTTTTGACTGTGTGCTTCCATAAGTGGAATCTACTTTTGATTGCTTATCTGATCTAGCAAGACCAGAGTGTGTCTTTTGCCAGTAGAGGATGCTGCTGATTCAGAAAATATTCTCCTCTTGTGGGTGAAGATACTCAACCCTGTTTCCCCTCCAGTGGAAAGGGACATAAGTGTGACTGATGTGTTACTTTTTTCCCATGTCTGCATATATGTGTCTCTATATGCATTGACATATTAATCGTTATTTCTGCTAGTATAATTAAGATACTGAACTTCACAGACTGGACACTACACACCATTTAAACGTCTAATGGTTTATTGTGTGATGAAAAAATCTAAACTGGTATATACAGCTAAGTATTTGGGGACCTTGAAATACAGATATGCAGCCACCACATCATTCTTCAGTCATTTCGTCTAAACTTAGAAGTAATTAATATCTGTGTGTTGGTTTTTTGTTGGGTTTTTTCATCATTTTTACTAATTCTGACTAGGATTTAGGTGTTAGATGACCTTAGTGAGCTAAGCTGCTGTGTTCAGCAAAGTTCCTAGGAAACAAGTGACCTTTTGAGCTCACACTGGAGGTTTACTGGAGTATCTCAGCAGGTCTGGGACAGCCGTTCTCAAACCTTAGATCAAGGAGAGTGAGGATGTTCTTCTTTTCTATGGATATTTGATCTTCCCACGCATTCCTGTGTGTTCTTCCTACTCCATGCTGTTATGACTCACTGTACATAACACTCCGTGTTGTTCATTCCCCCACCTCATACTCCCCCAAAATGCACCCTAAGCCCCAAAAGATCCAACTCTGATCCCAGTTCCGGTGTAATCACCCTCCCACACAAATAAAATAAATCACTTACTGTATTTTACTGCAAGGGGTATCTTTTTCTTTTTACCTACTTGGTTCCCCAAGTCGTCTGCACTGCAGATGTCATTAATGCTTCTCCCCACCACTTGCTGTAATCGTTGTGGCCTCTACCAGCACAAAGCTCCTTCATCCAAACTGCTTCCCTTCTCTTGCAGCCTGGGCTGCCTTTACCTTGCTGGAAAACCTGAACTTCCTTTAGAAATGCAAGTATTGTACTGCTGTAAATGAATTCGTTTGTCTCTGCTTGATTTAATGGTGCTGATGGGCTGTGGTAATTGGGTGGGGACAAAAGGGCAAGGAAGGAATAGTGCATCTGGCCATGCCCCTTCGTGGCTGCCACCACGTACAAAGAATATACCTTGTCTTTAGCCAGAGCCTTCAATCCTGTGCTGCGCTGCGCCTGCCCTGCCATCCGTGTCATGCCACAACCAGGGAGGTAACTTCTAGGTATGGAGGGGGAGGGCAGTGGTCCACCAGGATTGTGCATGGGCACCTTGTACTTTCCTTCCTTGATGTATTCTGCACTGCTTTTTCTCTGCCTTCCCTTTGTCCTGTCCCCAAGGACCACCCCCAGAGTCTGAGAGCATCGGGCCTCGGATGCTGCATACTTATGTGGTTGTAGAAGGAATACCAAGGTTGTTCAGCCTTACTGGTCTCAGTCTGGAGGAGAGAGCTGTGGGGAATGCAGTTGTGAAAGAGAATGTAGTCTTCTGGGTCTTCTTAGGAGCTCAGAAATATTCGTGTTGGGTTGGTGGCTCCTTAGAAACTCAAGCACACAGGGTTTTATAAGGTATTTTCACTTACTGGATTCAAAGCCATTGTATGCCAAGACTAAAGACAAAATGTTGATAGTTCCCGAGATTGCAAAGTGCAACACAAAAAAAGAAAATGCTTCTATGGCCCTCTCATCAGGGGAAGCTATCAGGATGTGGGATTGAACGCAGATGTGTCTGGCTAAAATACACTGCAGTACAGTTCAAATATACTGCAATTCTGTGATCACAGTATTTAGGCTATAGGCTCTTTGTGGTCAGATATTTTTTTTTTTTTGTGATCTGCTGAGTTCTGACCCAGCCTCGAGATTCCTGAACACTGCTGTGGTAGTTACAATAAAGACTGACTAATTGGCAGGTTTAAGGAAAGTTTTGATTATTTTGCACACTGCTCAATTTTGTGGGATTTTTGTTTTCCTTTTTTTTTTTTTACTCTCAGCCTACTTTCTTTGTGGTGATGCCAGCAGCATGTAAAATTGATAGCTATTCAGCTTAAAAGAATTTTCTGTAGGTTGAAGAACTTTAAGATTTTTTTGACATTTAGAGTTTGTCAGGTTAGAGCTAATTATGCAACTGGCAATTGAAGAAAATGACAAATACTTGTATTGATAAGAACAGAAAGCTGTCCTTGAATGCACTGTTATCTACTTCCCCCTCCCCCACCTGGACTCTGCAAAGGGACAGTGTGGTCACTAACATCAGTGACATTAGAGGAGGCATAATATAAATAAATTGGAACAGCTGTCAAGGCACACTAGTCAGCTGGTTAGGATTCAAAGCTGGTGAAACTGAGGCCTTCATGCATTTAAAAAGCAAAGTAAACCAAGAAAGAGTCATAGTTTTTTACCTTCTGTCTGAACTCAGTTTAGGGGTGCTGCATTTTCAGTGTTTTATTTCTTTCTCTTCCAAGATAGCTGCAGAAAAGTGTGTACTGTTTTGTTTTGGGTTTGGTTTTTTTTTTCCTTTTCCTCTTTCTGACAGAGAGCATTAGAACCAGCCTTAGTGCTCTCCTGATACGCCTAATGTTGAATTAGCAGCATTTATCTTGGCCCATTGTATAGCAGCAATCTTTTGATACAGTGTTGGGTTCCTTTGTTCTCCAGTTGTTGGCAATCTGACATTTCCTTCTGTCACTGACGATATGTATTTTAGTGTCTTTATACATACTAATCTATGTCCAGATGCCTAAATTTACAAAGGATTATCCTATTCCTAGAAGGCAATCATGCAGGAACACCTTCTGTGATATTTTTTCTTTTTTTTAATAGGATTATTCGACTTTTATTGTAAACTCAGTATTATAATAAAGTAAAAGAAGATGGGGGGAAATAAAAACCTTGGGAGGCTTTTGCCAAGCTGGGAGGTCATCAATGATATGATATTATGTACGTATTGACCTTGATTCAAGAGCTCTGAGGAGCTACAGTGCAATTTAGAGCACCTAATGACGTTCCTGCCATTAGTGTCTGTTACTAATTTTTTTTATTCCTTAGATCTGGTCAGGCACTTACATTTGGTTCTGAACACCTGGATCATGTTATGTGATCTGATTCTGTGGTCATTAAGATCAATGGTGAAATTTATATTTACTTCAGTGGTGCAGGATTAAGGCTCCAGAAATTTAGGACTTCAGAAGAGCAAGGAAAGTGGCAGTGTTCTTCAGTCTGTTTCTCAAAAGGAGAACATCATGAAAGAATTAGTAGATTTATATGTATAATTGAAAAATAACATTTGTTCAAGGTGCTTGTGCCATTGTACAAGGTAGTTCCTTTGTTAAGGACCTCAAGATTGTAGGGTTGGTGATAAAAACATAAGAATGGGATTATTTCCGGGTTACAGATTTAGTAGGTCAGGACTGCCATTTCAATGTGTTGATGAGTTCATTTCTGTATGCAGCAGGCCGTTCTCCAAACTGCAAAATTCACGACTGCAAATAGCGTGTAAGTTAACATGCCCTTGGTATAATTCACAGCAGAGGGCAAGGGAACCACAGGAGCTATTCTCTCATTCTCTAGAAGAGCTTTTCTTAGAACACTTCTGCACCACAGAATCTATATCTGCTCTTTCTGTAGCTCGGGCCTGTATCAAGTCTAATGTTAACCTGTTCAAAAAGTAATGTTTTAGTACCAAGAGAGGTCTCTTTTTTTGCTTGAGTAATGGGGACTTGATACCTGTCAAAATACAGACATAAAAGCAAAAGCAGAGAGTTGTATTTAAACTAGAATAAAGGAGGCATATATAAATATTGTATGTTCAGAATCAAGCTTGAAATTACTGCAGTGTTAAGGCATGCAAATTCTATGAGGCTGTTAGAGTTGGAGTGCAGACTTGAAACGTGCTTGACTCTCATAGGGAAGTCACACAATTTACCCGATCCATTTGTGATTGAACTGAATGTATTGAGAGCTCCTATTTTTAATATTGAAGGTAAATAAGTGATCTCTGCAAGTCTAAATATATGTAGTTGTATTAGGAGATGTGGATGAAGTTGTGAATAAAACGCTGGGTGTAACATTTAGAGACAAGTCTACCATTTCATGTTCTGCAACTGACTTTAGTGAAGAGCTATTTCTAGCTGAAGTCCTTCCTTTGACTTTTGCTTACTTAGGTATTTCCACTTGACGATGAACTGACTGGCACTTGATGCAAGCACTTGTGACATATTATGTCTGAGCCAAAATCACTCGTCCTTTCTCCCTTGTGCACTCTGTGCAGGTTTCCAGTGCCCGTGCATGAACTACCAAGAGTTTGTAGATTCTTATTACAGCTAGACAATGACAACTGACATCCTGTGAATACTATAATATTTCCTAAGTCACTTCCTGTGAATTTTTTTTATTCTTCTTTATTAAAAAAAAAAAATAAAATTGGTACCTGATTGGGAGTGGGGAGGAATGATTGATACAAAGTGCACTTTAATGGCTGTACAGACAGATTCTTGACTTCTACCGTATAAGTATGCATCTGGACAATACATCCTTATTAACAGAGGTATTTTTAGTATTTTGGAGACTTGTGTAATCGCAGTTAGCATTGTCTGTAGTTGATAGGATGCATGTCACTGCAGGAATGGTTTTGTCATTGCCAAATGTTTGTCGGCCATCAAACAAATTTAAATTAGCAGAGGGAATGTATAGATCTATGCAGGGCAAACACTGGAGGCAAAATATATTAAAAAAGTGAAGTTGCTAAATGGAAGTTGTATGTAGCTGGGTACTTCCAAATTTGTCTTGCCATCAGGTTCTTTTTTTAGATTATGGAAATTTCTTAATCCTGATTCAAGTAGAAGTAGTTATGCAGAATAGGAAACTGTATCTTACAAATACTGTGTAAGTAGCAATTTTAATTTAATATTTTCTGTATGATTGCCAGAGTTAATTTCAACAAGGGGAAGTGATGTCTATAACAATAATTTCAACTAGAATCTCTTAAAACTACATTATGGATAAAACAAATAGTGTCCAGTGGATGTTTGTGCTCTCCTCTTGACCTTACTTTCACAGAATTGAGATCAGTAATTCTCTCCAGGCATCCTGTAGGGCAATATAAAATGATCTAAGTATGTTTGCAAAGATTAAATAAACCAACTTCTCATCCTTCCAGAAATTTAGAAGACAGGAGTAACCAAAGGTACGATTAGAAGACCGCAGCCCATCTTCCCACCACCTTTTCTATTGCCAGACAGACATGTTTTTTCAAGTTATCATAAAGTAGAGAGCGCTATAGGGTACTAAAGATGTACTCAGCATAGAACTGATGATATGTAAGGCATACTTACTATTTGTGTCATCTTCTAACACTGAGGAAAACAACTGAATGTGAGCAGAATACTCTATGCTGGTCACCAGTGGAGGAGTTTGTATTGTGCAATGCTAAAAATTTTGGGGATTTTTTGCAGTTCAAATAAAAATCAATTTGTGAATGTTTGTTTTGTAGCTTCTTGTTTGTCCTTTCTCTTTCTTGATGATATTTTTCTTTGATATTAAGGCTTTCCTGAAAAGACTGGAAGCAGTGAAACCAACAGCTGGTATGAGACGTTCTGAACAATTGATGGACTATCAGCGCCAGATGAGTTATCTAAATTCTTCACCATCTGTAAGAAGAGGAAAATCTGCTTTCAGCCAGCTTAGTCCTTCCAGTAAGTACTTTGAAGTTGCGAATTCTTGCATTTCTTTGCATGTCTTTATCTTTTTATAATTCAGAATTTTGAAGGACTTACTGCTAAGAATAGCAAATAAGTTCCATTCTCTGTCTTCCTTAGATTGATCACTTATCACACAGAAATCATTAAAGCGATTTTTTTAATCAAAATTTTTTTAAACCAAAAGTATGATGACCACATTAATTGTTTACTTACCATCCTAAATTTCTAAAAAATTATCCTGTTAATCATCTTTTCCAAGAAGGTCAAAAAAATCACTGTTGTGAAGAAGTATTTCTCATTTTGCCAGTACCCTTTATCGAAAGGAGAAGAGAAGGAGAAAGAAACCAACACAAAAACTCCAAAGAATCTTCAAATTTTCATTCAGAAAATGTAAATTTACTGATAGTAGCCTTGTTTCTCTTAGAAATTGTGTGTGTAATATTTGGAAGTAGATCCTATGTCCCCATATGTCCCCATTGGCCAGTGAAGTGGTTGAGTCGCCATCCCTGGAGGTGTTGAAAAGACATGTGGATGTAGTGCTGAGGGACATGGGTTAGTGGTAACTTGGCAGTGCTGGGTTAACGGTTGGACTTGGTAATCTTAAAGGTCTCTTCCAACCATAACGATTCTGTGAGTCTATGATAGATCCATACGTGTCGGGTTAAAGAACTACAGCACTATGGTGTAGGCTTGAATTCCTTGTCCTGACTGTTTACAAACAACTTGTAACATTTTGGGTCTGTATTCAACTTCCTGTGATTTGGTCTTATTCTGGAAACTATGGTAATGAGCGTTGCAGTACTAGTATAGCATGAAGTTTTCTGTTGTAACAAGCATAAGGATTCTCACTCTTCGTGTGTATGTATTAACAGGAGGCACCTCAAGAGCATCCGCTGTACCAAGTACAATGAGCCAGAGGAACGAAAAACCCGTGTCCGATTCAGCCAGCGGGGCATCACAGAGACCTAAACCCACTAATGTTCGTGCTGCTTGGTTATAAGGGCGTTCTTTGCTTCGCATTCTGAGATGATCCTCAGACTTCTGTTTTTAGTGCTTTTGTAAATTCTATGTGCAAAAATATTTTCTGCATTGTGCAGTGATTAAAATGCATTACATATGATATAATTGCTTATAAAATGGTTCTAAGGGAACACTTTCACTTCAGCCAGTGTTTTCCATGACAGGAAGAACTTATGAAGGAGGAGGAGGTATTTAAACAGACAAGTTAAATAGAAATCGCTAATTACTATTTTATTCTCAAACCATAAGTGGAATTTGTATAGATAACATGGAAGGACAGAATTGCTGCACTATAGGTGCAAGATGTAAAGAAAATCTTTAAAATAATGATATTTAAAAGATTGCATCAAAACTCATAAGCATATGCCTAATTCCTAGGTCGTCCTTGTTTTTCATCTTGGCTTTAAGTAAGCCTTCTGAACTTTGTGGGTTATGTTCTTACGACTGAAAGAGTCTTCCTTTTACAGTAGCATGAAGGGGTGAAAAGCAGATTGCGTATTCCTGCAGGGTTAGCTAGAATACTGAGGCTGCAGAAGATGTTATTCTGCCACTCTTGCACTCCAGGTGTTGAACATTTGTTTTGTACTCAAGGCTGCCTCTCTTCCAGATTTAAAAGAATTTTGGAAGTTGTATTGGGACCTTTGTGTAGGAAAGAAGAATCTGATGCTCTTTGAACAAGAGTAAAGACTGAAGTGAACAACAGTTTCAGATTCACTCTAAACAAGAGTAAGTTTTAGTTACTTCTCAAGCTAGAGAATACTAAGGAAGGGGAATGTTTTATGGCCCTGCTTTTGCAGATCCTTGCCCTTCTCAGTGGGGAGATAGAAACTTGAGCTGCAGGAAACTTAAACATCTCATTTTGAGAGCAACTACTAAAGAGGATTTAAAAAAAACCAAAAAGACAGTAGAAAACAGAAAATCTTGTTATGCTTCTTAACCTGTTTTTTAATGTCATGTTCATACCAAGTATTTGTAGTAGTGTCAGATAAGCTTCGGTAGCAACATCCATTTACAAGGGGAGCAAAATTTAATGGAATTGGTAATTGCAAATAGTAGGTGATATGCTTTATTTCTATACATAAAGGCAAACTTTCAGTGAGCTTATTTTGTAGGACTGTAGTCTTATAAAGAGCATAAATTGTGATGCCACTACCCATGGACATTGCAGGAACCCTGCTTGCTTCCCCAGCTTCTTCCCGGGAGAGATACAGGGAATCTCTTTGTATTATGCATAAAGTAAAAAAAAAAAAAAAAAAAAAAAAAAAAAAATCTGATTTCAAGNATTTTTTTTTTTTTTTAAAAAAAAAAAAAAAAAAAAAAAAAAAAAAAAAAAAAAAGCTGTATTCAGTGATGCTGGGTCTTAGCCCTGTGAAAAGGAAAGTTTATTATTCTTTGCTCGTGCTTGCATGAGGGCTTAGGCTTTCAGGTATTCTGCATTGTAAGAAACCTTTTACTTGGTCCTGTGTGATAGTTTGGCAGAGCTTCTGCACCTGGTGACCTGCGGATCAAATTTAGCTGTTTGACAATATTTGAACTTCTAACTTCAAGCAGCAGTGGCAAACAGATTTTTATTGCAGTTATTATTCATTGATAGGGACCGTAAGGAATTTTTTGCATAGTGCTGCTGTATTTATTTGTACTATTGCGCTAATTAAAATTATTCACTATTTAAAGTTTTTTGTCCTTGAATGTGAATATCAAGGCCACAGTTTAAATACTTTTGAATGTTCATATGATAATTTTTTTTCTGTGAAGGAATTCACAAAATGGATTACTTTTAATTGCTTCATCTTATTTTATTTAACTTTGTTATGAAAGATTGTCAATTTTGTATGTCATTTTTGTAAATCATAAGAAATAAAATATTTAACATGAATCGTTTGTCATTGCAGTGGCTTCTTTCAGAATTTTATAATTGATATTAAAATACAAAGGAGGTCATGGCAGAAGTGTTTTGTACTACATGTAGTGGAGGAAAATGCAAAGAATTAGTTTATTTGTTGATACACTTTACCTGTTAGTGACTTTGGTGTGGGTTTTTTAAAATAAGCCATAATGACAGGTCTTCATTAAGTTAGATAATCTCATCAAGATTTTTACAGCAAAAAATCCTGTTTCTAATAGACTTGTTTTGTCTTTTTTGTAAGCTGCCACTTTATGTTTTCCTCTACTTTTTTTTTTTTTTCCTTTTCAACTTCCAGAAGATCTCATTGAAAGAAAAATGCAAGCTGCCTTGCTTTCTCCTTAAAGTGAACTGCCACACTGGTTTGACACACAGTTTCAGGTAGGAGCCAATCTCCCTGCTCAAGTGACAGGATTGCCAGTTTGGGTGACAGCACTGGCGTATTGATCTCACTGCTGTGAGACATGGACTGTGACGCCTCGGTCATGTTTTTGCTCTTGAAGTATCTCTGCCTCATCGTGGGCTCCGTTTCTTCTGGGGTAGGGTTCTGCTGTGTAGTCTTTCTACAATACTGAAGGTCTTAAAGAAGGCCTTAGTTCAGATCATCGACTATATGAGAAGAACAGGGAGTGATGGTACATCCCTGTCTGGATAGGTGATGTGTGAGGGGCATTTTCCCAAGCAGACCGCTGAACCCTTTAGAACTCAGTTTTAATCCCAGCAAGCCTAAGAGACTCAAGCTAATTTGGAATAATGACACAAGGCCATTCCTCCTTTGGAATGTATAGGCTTTCCCCTGTGCCAGAGCCTGTCTTCTATCAGATTGCTTGCAGTCTTTACTGAGGCATCTCTGCTGTTGTCCTGCCAGTCAGATGAGGGTTCGTCTGATTGTCCTAAATCAAATGGCTGGCTGGATTTATACGTCTTCCGTGATACATGTAGACTTTACATTGGACTGTATTTTCCTGATTGTCATCTAATAAGTTTCAGGATAAACCCCTGTAAAAAGCCTGAGATGCTTTTTTTCTAACAGATCACCAATAACATTTTAATCCCAGTGCTTTTCTTTCATGGTCAATAGACAAAAACAACTTCCTGCATTCCTGACCTGGGCAGCTCGTTGAGTCATCTGGCAGATGAGAGCTTGTAGTTTTCCCTGGAGCACAGTCTGCACATCAATGTGATGGAGATGAGGGCAGTGACTTGCATCAAGCCTTCTAGCTGCGCAGTCATGACCGTCATATGCAGGGGATGATGAATGCATAGTGATACATCAACAAGCCAAATGGTGGGGGAGAAGAAAAGGCTCCTTCGGTACCAAAGTGGTGTATCTTATGAACCCAGTACACCAAGTACATCTTTAGGGTGTTTACCTGCTCAAAGTCTTGAGGAAAAATAGTGGATGAACCATGTCATTGTCACCTGATGAATGAGGAAACACAGAAATACAGAGCTGCATGTGGACTGAAATTATGTTGAGGTCATCCTGTTTCAGATATTGGCAGGGATTGCTAGTGCTTGTGATACAGATCTGGTTTGTCTTCAGGATGCACGGTTCTAATACCTTGGTCAAGAAAGCTGCTAGGTGACTTTCCTCCTGGCCAAGATGAGACAGGATTTGGCAATGTTGATCCTTGTAGCTATCACTTCTGGTTCCAGGACCACCTGTGTTATTCACTACAGAGTCCTAAAATGCCATTCTCCATGATTTTTGTTCTGGGCTGTAATTGTGTGCAAAAATCATAGTTCCCTCCACTGTATTATATGTGGTCAGAGCTTGGAACAAAAATAAGAGATCTCAGTTCTCTCCACACAGTGGCTCTTGGGACTAGAACATGCTATTTAGAGATTTTTCTGGTTTAAAGTGAGAGGGACTTCACAGGTGGCTGAGATTTGCCACCTGGGGCATGATGCTTCTTTCCCTTACATCCCAGGTTGGCTAGTGAGACTCTCCATCTCCAGCTGATACCATCCAATAACCATACCTGCAGCATCTCTGCAGATGGAGGTTTTCTTCTGGATTTTGAACAACTTAGCAAGGTTTTTTCCTTTTGCTATGCTTCTCACCATGTCTTAAGCTGTTCTCTATGGCTTTTAAAGAACTGATGGCGGCTGTTTCCCTGACAAGCGTAGGGCAGAGAGTAGAGGTAGGGAAGGTTCTGTCTGCTGTCATAGAGTCTTCCCCTCCCACTCTCTGCAGTAGGTTATACTCTGTAGATACAGGTTTATCTTTCAGACCCACCTGAAGTTCCTAACTTCACCTCATCCAAAAGATCAGCGTACCTCAGTTCCCAGGTAGTGTCCTTTCAGAGCTGGGCAGTACAGTATATGCTGCATGGCAGGTGGGCTTTGTCTTTCTGTATTAGTAGAATATATTAGCAGGCTATTCAGGGGCAGGTTTCCCAGTGTTCAAGTGTAGGACGTAAGGATATAATGGGTTCGATGCAGGCCTTTGCCTGCATAGTTTTTCTGTGACTAACTATTGCAAAAGTGCAAAAGGATTGGGGCAGTGGTACGAATTGTGACAACCAGGGTTCATTTCATTAGAGTTCAAAGAGCAACTGGAGACTCTCTGCAAAGCTTTGCAGAGCTGATGGCTGGATTTTAGGTTACGCTTTCAGCAAGTGCTACGCTGAGTGCCACAGACTCTGTGCAGGGCTGCTTTCAGGTACATGGTTATTTCATGGACAGTTTCAAACTCTGACCCCAAGTATCTTTATGGAGAGCACTGCCTAGAACCTGCCACAGGGTGTGCGCACGTGCGTAAGTGTTCAAGCAGAAATGAAAAGCCATTTACCTGGAAGTGTTTTCCAGGTCTATTATTTAATGTATTGTCTCTTCCCCCAGTGGAATTTTCCTGTACTGATAATACTCACTCTCCTTTTTAATAGCCTTTACTCCTCTTTTGGTTCCCTGCCCCCCGCCCCCGGAATATAGTAACTTCGTTTCCTCTTAATTCTCTTATTGCTCATTCACACATACACTTCCCTGCCAAGGTTTGGTACCTCTGCATATTACAATCTGTCGTCGTCTGTGCTATCTTTGTAGCCAATTTAGATCTTCTCCAAAACACCCAAATGCCACCTGCAACCTTGTCAGCGAGGTGAATGTGAAATGAGTAGTTGCGGTGTGTTAGCAGGCTTCTCATGAGGAACCGTGAGGAATGGGTGGAGGAAGGAGAAAAGGAAGAGAAAGGGCAGAGGCAGGCAGGTAAAGCTTTTAACAAAGACTACTGCAATAAGTACTTTGAAAGATTTTCTTCACAAACTTATGATTCAACAGGTTGCGACCCTGGTGATTTACTACTGGGACGAAAACAGATGAGCTATCTAGGAAAGCAAGTGTCTAAGACAGTGACCATGAAAGGAGGGAGATGAAATGATAAGGCCAGGGTGAAAGAGACACTATATTCATGAGACAAAAAAAGAATTAAATTTAGGTAATTCAAAAGACAACTATCATTTTTGGACCAATTTTTTCCCAAATGCTTCAGTTCTTGAGGTGGATAGATGTTGCTTCTGGATACTGTTTTAGTAGCTGGTACCTGCCTTTAGGGAGAGCGGAGCTGCCGGTCTGAATCTGTAGCGGACACACTCAGCACATCATGCTAAGTGACAGAGAGGTAGGATGACAATAAATTAATTTCAAATATAGGAAAGGGATAACTGGAAGCTAAATCACAGAACTTGGAACTGATCAAAATGTGAATCTCTCAGCTCCTACTGCTTACCCTCTTAGCATTTACTGCTACTCATAAAACTGGTTAATCCATTGCATACTCAAATTACAAAAATCATAGACTTCACTGTGCACCCAGTCCATGAGAGTAACTGGCTAGTTCTGTGACAGTCACATGCAATGTTAAACAAGATAGTGTACACAAATATATTCTTTTTGGGAGATTTTTTCCATTTGTACTCCAGAGTACTCTATTTTCACAGAGCAAGGGATAATACTCTGCACGGGCTTGCTTTTGCACATTGAGTTCTCCAGCTTTCACAGGAGCAATGCTGGGAAAGGGAAAGGCAGCTTACAGAAGTGGCAGAGAATGTCCCGTCTCAGGCAGTGATGACCCCTTCACTAGAGTACCACTGCTCACTCGGCAGTTCTACTAGCCCAGGCATCATCTGCTCTGCAGTTTATATTCAATGTGGAAATCGCCAGCTGTGCAAGTAACTAGTCAGCCTTTTAACTTCAAGTACAGCTAGTACAATTCCAACACTTGTTTCCACAGGGTTTTTTTCACCCTAGGGCACAAGAAGTGACAGGCATGCCAGAATTGTTACTAAAAAAACCGTATGAGGGGACCTTGCCTGTACATAGGAAACAGTAAAAGATGCAGCTGAAATAAAAGCTTATTTGAGTATTACTTGCTTAGTCTTACCCCTTTTCCAGGTGGACAGGTAACAAACATTTGTTTGTAGTCTAACTGCACCACTGAAAAAGACACAACTCACTTTCCCTCCTTTGCCTCATCAGAAAGCCCATTCTTCAGTCAGTTCACAACCACACAGCATCTAAAGTTTAGCAACTCTGTATTGAGCATGTTCTGATCTTACTGCTAATTAATAGCTCAAGTTGTTAATAATGGTGTAGTTGGAAGTATAGTTATTAAAATAACTCAAGTATTCTATTCTAGAGTACTTTTTCAGGACACACATCAAAGTTAAGGGTAATAAAAATAAATTGTCAAACTACTCTATGGTAGTTTATCTGTAAGACAACTGGCTGCAGTACCCTCAAGCTGAATCCACTTGGCTTCACTATTGTAGAATTATCAATAACCATCCCACCTACCTAAAGTTCTGTTGAAAAACTTAAGAGGCTTAGGCAGTACCAGACAATCAGTAATTGGGTGCTGATTAGCACATCACCTTAAAGGACATTACTTGTAATGTGTTCAGTGGACTGAAAACAACAGGAAAAAGTTCATTAATATATTAATTTATTTCATTATTTCAGTTTTAGTTCAATTGAACATCAGAGCAGACAACTGTTTGCTTTGTAAAGATACAGGGCATTTTTGAAACACTGTATTTCCATATTCTACAAAGTATGTTTGAAAAATCAGATTATGGTTTCAACCACATGATTGTATAATACATCAGTGAAGAGGCTGCAGTTAGGAACTCAGCCTGGTGCTTTAGTATAGTTTATGCTTTCAGACATGCTTTTTGCTTAGTATCATCTTAAAAAAATACAGCTTTAGAAGAAAACATGATTTTAATTCATGTTATGTCATCCCATTGTTGGGTAGCTAGAGACATCACTTAGTGTAACAGGTATTTCTGATGATCTCATTCTATTAAGATTTTGCAATATTAGATTTTAAACTAGGTATAGACCACCTAAGTCTTGTCTCTAGACAAAATGTATTACCTGAAATTTGAAGTATAATATATACACAGGTTCCAATACAAATGTTGGAGGAATCTTCATACAAAATGAAACTGTGGTGTAGCAGACAATTTTTAAATTAATGCATCCTCATCTCAACCAGATATGTTACTCATAAATTTTATTCTGTTTCCCTAGGAAATATTTTGTTGTCCATTACAACACAATAGCATGTTTTTTTAAAAAAGTTGATTGAGAACAATTGAACTACATTATGATGTTGTTTTAGACGTATTTCTTGATTTCATCATAAAGTACTAATACAAAAGCTCCGCCCATGCCCCTCAACACATTCGACCAGGCACCTTTGAAGAACGCTTTGGATCCTTCATCTTTAGCTATCTTCTTCCAGCAATCAATTGTGCCCTTGTACATAATATCAGCTGCGGAAACAGACATAAAGGTCAGAAGGCTTAAAGTTACACAGCAAGTCTGTTTCAACTTCCATATACTTAAACCAACAAGGAATAAGCAAACTACAGCCAAGAACTTAAAATTAAGTAATCAATTCATTAAAAGTAATTTTAATTCCCCACATGGCAATCAAAACGAATCAACTCTCAACCTCTTAAGTGAACGTGACAGAAATAAAAAAAGCTATGGGAAACACACTGCTGGTTTTTTCAAGGATTCCAATATGGTCATTAGTTTTCCATAAGACAAAAAATACCCAGCATCTCCCATCATACCTCAATGAAGATATACTTTCTGCTACCAGAACACCATAGGAGCACTTATTCTTACCTCCCTTTCGGCCAGACTGCATCATCATCCTACGTCGCACAGTATCAAAAGGGTAAGAAACCAGCCCTGCTACTGCAGTGACAGTCTGGGCAATCATCCAGCTCACTACGATATGCACATTCTTTGGATCAGGCAACATACCTGTCATCAAGAACAAATGAGCAGAGTCAGTACAGAGGGAAAGAGATGTGGGAAAGATGGCTGTGGAAAGAACAATCACCCACCAACCCCAGGAGTCACTCAATCAAGTCAACTCGATCAAGCCTGCAACTTCTCCCTTCATCCATATTTGACTATTAACAGGTACTATGAGCGAAGCAAGTTTAGAAGACTGTGGGATTATGGGATCTAGGCCCTCTTCATGCTCCCTGACCAAAAGGTCTCTTCCTGCAGAACCCTCCCAGGCTTGTGCCATGAGCTGCAATGAGTAACAAGCTACCATACGAGCCCACCTACACAAGCCTTAAGTCAGAGAAAGAAACTGGAAAGTGCCTGAAAACACACTGCAAACCCAAGGCTTCTGCTCAGAGCAGCAAGTTGAGGGAGACAGGAATGTATTTCAGAAACATCTCTGCATATTCTAGCACTAGCACCCTGAACTGGTGCTGAGCCAAGCCCTGCTCATCCTTGTACTGCCAAGTGCCCTAGAGTGCCTTTACTGGGTGGCTCTTCCCTCACAGTCACTTCTCCATGCACTTCTTACCCTTGGCCGTGTCGTAAACCCCAAAATAGGCTGCTCTGTAGATGATGATGCCCTGGACAGACACACTGAATCCTTGGTACAGGCCCTTCAAGCCATCAGACTTGAAGATCTTCATGATGCAGTTGCCCAGCCCAGTGAACTCCCTCTCGCTGGCTCCTTTGCCCACATCAGCCGCCAGCCGGGTCCTGGCGAAATCCAGCGGGTAGACGAAGCAGAGGGAGGTGGCTCCCGCGGCGCCCCCAGACGCCAGGTTCCCCGCAAAGTAGCGCCAGAACTGCTTGTGCCTGTCCACTCCCCCTAAGAAGATCTGCTTGTACTTGTCCTTGAAGGCAAAGTTGAGGGCCTGGGTGGGGAAGTACCGGATGACGTTGGCCAGGTTGCCTCTCCAGAAGGAGATGACGCCTTGCTCCTTAGGGATGCGGACTATGCAATCGATGATGCCCTTGTACTGCTTCTCGGCCGTGATCTGTTTGCTGGCATGCTGGACCTGTTGGGAGGAGAGGGAGGAGGGGTGGGAGGGTAGAGAGGGCGACCCTGCAGGGGTGACCCCGCACGGCGGCCCGCTGAAGGGCAGCGACGGGGCCTGGCCCGGCTCCCGCTCCCCCGAGGCGGTGCTGAAGGACCCGGGTAACCGGAGCCGGCCGAGCTCCTTCCCATATTTAGGCAGACCGGCCGGCGGCCNGCAACTTCACTCTCTCGATGGGGGCGACAGCCGTCTTGGAGATGGCGGCAGCGACCCCACCGGCCAAAAAGTCCTTGAGGAAGCTGAGCGCTTGGTCACCCATGCTGGCAGCCGGTCCGACACCCCCTACCCGGAGAGAGCCAACAAGCCGCGCACCTCCCCACCCGGCCGCCCCCGCGCACCGCCGGCCAAATGGCCCCCCTGCCCCGCGCCGCTCTTCTTATACCCCGCGGCCTCTCGCGATAGGAGGAGGCGTCCCCCCGGGGCACGGACATTGGCTGGGACCGTCCCGAGCCCGCCCCCCGCCGGGGGGCGCGGGGCAGCGCCGCCATGTTCCCCTGTGGAGGGCCCGCGAGGGCCACTGGGCCTGGGACGTTTAAAGGGCAAATTAAAGTTATCTGGTCGCTGCCGGGGAACGCTATGTCAGAGCATGTGCCTGCTGTATTAATAGCTCCCGGGAGGCACAGGAGGGGACTGAGGAAGCTGGCAGGAGTACCTCAGGCGACGTTAACTGTTTCGTGCAGGCCGGAGGCAGGCGCTGGGGGGGCTAAAAGCTTGCCCAGAGAGGCCTGGGTGCGGTGACCGGTCAGCTTGTTGACTGAAGTCGACTCGAAGAAGCAAGAGTGCTTTAAGCTTTGACTTTGTGCGCGTGGGTTCACACCGTGAAGGGTGAGGGGGACAACGGATGCTGGGTAGGCGTCCTGGTTGCGGATGTTGTGCCCTACAACAAAGGTCACCGGGGATGCGTCCTCACCTTGGGAGGTGATGCAATGGCGCAATGTTAATGAGCATCGCTAACCAGAAATGGGCCAGACCTCTCAGAGTCAAGGACGAAGAGAGCTGCTTCATGTTTGATACACAGTATGAACTTGGAGGTGGTGAGGTCTTTAAATAGCCCGGCATGCTCCAGGACCTGCCTTTCCCGAAGAGGAGATGGCATACCTTCCTGTGTTGTACCCTCATTTCAACCCTGCAAGGTCAGACCCTCACAAGAATCGCACTCAGTCTCCTCGGAAGGAAGGAGGGAGGGAGGGGAAGGGACTCTGGGAAGCACATGCCCAGGCACGCTCAAGTTGCTTGACTCGCACCAAATGTGAAAGAAGAGTAAAGGCTGTAGTGAAACCCTGCCTTCATTCAGTGTCTGGTTCTTAGGGAAACGTTCAAGTCTTAAATGAAGATTACACGGCTCCATCACTGGTTTCCCTGTTTTTCATCTGTTTTTTCTGGCTGACCCCCCATAAGAAAGCAAGAGCATATGATTCACTGTTGGGTGACTTTGTTGTGTGGAATAATTACATCAAAGGCAATGCAGCAAGTTGTAGATGCATACCTAGGAGTTCGCCTTAAAAACACATTAAGATGTGCCCCTAGGACAATGGTATACTGAGGAATGCGCAGGGTAATGAGGTTTGCTTTGGCTTGGTAGTATGATATCAACAATGGAAACAGAATTCATCTTAATGTAGGTGCTAAAAGATTGGCCGTTCCATGAAGAGACATTCTCTTCAGGACAGCAAATCTTTTCTCACTGACGTGTTTGTTAGCATGAGTCAATGAGACTGTAAATTTGATCCCCCATCTCTCTTGCCCTCTGCCTCTCTTGGGTCTGGTGAGGTAGAGGTCTCTTCTCATGAACCTCAACTCTGGGAAGCAGACAGCAGCTTTAACTTCCAGGAGCACCCTTTGCACCTTGGCCATCCTGAGTAGATGGAGCTTTTCCTCAGCTTCTAAGAAAGCGGAAGAGAGCTCCCCTGAGAGAGACCTTTTCCCTGAGCAAGGACTGAAAGCAGATGCAAGCAGGAACCATAGGGGAGCCCTAGAATTAGACTGTGAGTTGAGGGGATTATTATTTATTTTATGTACCCTTGATCTTTCCTTTTTCTTTCTCATACGTTGCTCACAAGGTCTGGTATCTCCTCTTTTCACAGGAAAGTAAATATCCCTTTAACATCACAGGGCTTCCACTGCTGGTTTTATCCAGACCCATGGGATGGTGGTGCTCACAGTTACTGTCCAGACTGTCTTCTGTGTGTGCGCTCAGGTGTCAGCTAGTGCCCCGCTGACTGGTGTATGGTGAGTGAGAGGTGGGAGAGTGACCATGGGATGCTAATGGGGAGGGAGGGGAATGGGGGGCCTGGAGTGAGAATGTGGTAGCGGGGTCTAGCCTGAAAGGTCTTTTACTTGCCCCTCCCCCACCGTCTTTGTTTTAGCTCATTTAAATTGCCCCCCCCTTTTTTTAATTATGTTTTTTAGCTCATTTAAATTGTGCGGGTTTTTTTTAATTACATTTTAATGAAGTCTTTATCATAAGAATTCCAGTTACTTTTTAAAGTTATTGTTCTGCATCATCATCCCACTCCACAGAGGCTCTTTGGTTTAATAACAGTAATACTGTTTACCCAAGGCTGCCAGTATTTAAAGAAAGCAGTGCATAGGAAGTGAATAGCCACTTTTTCTCTTTCTCTGAGCCCAGATATCTATTTCCAGGAGATGCTTGGCTTCCAAGCGGTTTTAACAAAAGCAGGGCTGGACCAGGACATGTGTCTGCTACTCTGAGGGTTATTCTTCCTTTGTTTGATTTTTGCTCCAAATGCCTGGTTTGGATCTTTCTTATGTATGACAATGAGGCTTTTTATGCTACTTTCTGTAGGAGTTCAAATGTATCCTGTAAGCAACTTATTGCTAATCCACCGGTACCACCAAATTTGAGGATAAGCATTTCCATTAGGCTGGAAATGTCATTTAAAAAAAGTTAAAGGAACTTTGGCTTTTTATACAGTCAGTTGGTGTTTGGTGTTCTACATTCAGTGTAGTTACTGATACTTTCATAGCGAAATGGCTAAAACAGTTCTGAAAATGCAAGCTTTCCTTTCTGAACTACTGAAACCCAACTTTTAAGCCTCATCTGCCTTAGATCTTTGCAGTTCGGGAAGGATTAGCTGTCTTTCTAGGCTGAGTTTGTGGGTGCTCTGTACTGCTGACATGGCATAAAGACACTGGAATTAAAATTCTGAGCTAAAAATAATAACCTAGCTCCACATTTTCAAAAGAGATTAGTGATTGACTGCCTTGTGCTTTGATGTGTGAATAGCCAGCTTGAAACACTACAGGAGATCAACTTTTACAAAGTAGTGTGTTCCCTTGTTTATTTGCATTTCCAAGATCCTGGGGACCCTAGTGTTGAGGCTAGGCCAGACAAAAAGGCTTTTTCTCAGAAGTCAGCAGTCTGAGTCTGACAGCAGACGCAAGGGGGAGCACAAGGAATCAGTCAGACCGTCCTGACCCTCAGCATAGATGGTGATGGGTAGACAGTGTATTGGCAAGATGCCAAGAAGAAATATGTGGGAGTTTTTCGGGAAAGATTTGTAGAGTCGTAGTGAATTCTCCTTGTGTAAGGTTGGTTTACGTTCGTGGTCAGGAGGAGGAGAGTAAGAGAGCCCAAAGAGGCTAAGTGAGGATGAGAGTTGAGGAGAAATAACAAGGTTGGTGGTGACAAAGGTAGTCAAGAAGAATGAAGGACTGTGGGTTTTGAGTTTTGTCTTGGGCAGATATTAGTGAGGGTAATTTAGCTGGATATTGGTGCTACCTGGCTTAGGAGCCTACACTGAGCTGGAGAGGAGGAAAACTAGACAGTAAGTGTAAGCAGCACATTGAGGAGGGAAGTGTTAGTGCTGGAAATAGCAGTGGGAGTCAGCATAGAGTACGTTTGCTTATTAGAGCGTGTCTGTAATGTGAGGACAAGGAGGTGGAGGAGGGTCAAAATTTCAGAAGAAAACTGAGGAAGTGGATGAAAATAGATGTGAAACAGATTAGAAGTTACGTTGTAACAGGACAAGCATGGATTGTAAAAGCAGGAAGGAAAAAATACCCAACGTGTGATGCAAGGAATAGACTTGTAGGAAGTGGGCAGGACCATATTAATATTTCCTTTGGCAAGGATTTGTGCGGAAGATGTTCAGGAAGAGAGTATTTGAGGTGTGCATTAAAAGTGGTGAAAGGCAGCCAGGTCTTCAGTTAACGTGGAAAAGTAGGAGGAAAAGTTAGGAGGATGGCACAATTGGAAGGGGAGACAAATGGTTGTGGATGAAGTAAACCTGATCCCAAGCCAACCGAGAAATTAAAAGTGAAGGCAAACTGACGTATGTGTTTTGCAAGCAGACTTCATGAGATAGGAGTGCAGAGTAAGAAACAGAATCTACCATCAAATCTGTACTAGAGAAGAAAGAGAAAGCAGGAGGAAGAGGGCTGAGGTTCGATGGGATTTTATTAGTTTGATGAGGTGAAAACCACGGAAAGAGCAAATGAGGGGACCTGAGGAAGGACATGGCAGGTGAGGGAGCAGGTCAGAGAGGAAGGATGGGACGACAGAGATCAGGGGCAAAGGATGGTTGCTGCAGACCACATCAAAGGAATGGCTCTTCCTCACTGAGTGGGGTGTGAGGGTGAAATGAAAGGACCAGGGCAAGGAGACATATGGGTGTCTGCTATAGGCTGTCAGCAAGGACATCAGCATGAAGCTTGGAAGGTTGATGAGGATGAGTGTAAGAAATTGCAAGGAAAGGAAGAGAGTCAGTTGAAATCACAGAGGAAGACTGATAAGGAGGAGCTGGCTGGCTGACAATTCTTCAGAGAGGAAAAGAGCTGAGATACTGCTCAAAAGCAGATAAAAATTGATGGGGATGGTGAGGGCAGCCCCAGTGTGAGAGTAAGGGGTGGGATGGGATGAGAAACAGAGGTCTCTGTAAGGGAGTGAAGCTGCAGAGGGAGAGTCAGACAAGGGGATCCAGGACGTGTGGACACTGATATTTAATAGCCCTGTGGGAAATATTTGAAGTGTATCTTCCGTTTGCAGCAAGCGAAGAGAAGGAAGGGGAGTAGAACGGGTAGAAGGACAGAACGGGAATGCAAGAAGGGCTGATTGAGCAATGGCAAAGTCTTGAGAGAGCAGGTATGGAGAGGTGGAGGTAGGGCAAAAAGGAGGCAGAGTAAGAGATAGGGCTTGGTGCCTCAGGTAGGTTGTTTAAAAAACAAGGAGAAGCTGAAGGAATAAAAAGGGAGAGGGAAAACCAGGTGAGGTGGGGAGACAAAACTAGAGGAGTACGGAAATAGGTTGCAGCAAGAGGGCAGGGTGAGAGATGTGGAGGAGTAGCCCACAAGTAGGGTTAACCAGGTTAGACAGAGTCTCTCTATTCTCCATTGGCTGGTTTCTTCTTCATGCAGGTGGGTGGCCAGGCATGTTACGTTTTTGACATTGCCTTTTGACTGAACTAGTAATGAAAGTGTATGTGTTGACTGGATGTCTTCTGCTGTGTTAAGGATTGCCCTGGTGAAAGCAACTAATCTAAGGTTAATAATTTTTTTCAGTTTTCATTGCTTCATTGACGTCAGTAGTGGCTGTTCTGAGGTAGTGGAGGAGAAGGCAAAGGAAAGAGCGGAGCTTGGGGAGCCAGGGAGAAAGAAAAGAAAGCAAGCACTAATCCTGCAGGATTTGATTCCCCATCAGAGGTTTATTTCACATGGTTTCAGAACCTCAGTTTCTTGTTTAATTCTGTTGCAGTATCAGGTATGACAAGACTGCTTTGAGTCAGGTCAGTCAAGCACTAATTCCTGCTGCAGTAGTTGTCTGAAGAATTGAAATCACAGTCTTTACTCTGAAATTAATTTCACTTCTCTATAGGACTGTATAGTAAATACTTGGTATGCTGTGGACAGAATAGCAATATGGCTAAGATTTAGAACTTAAGTAATTTTTTCTCATAGGTCTCAACATACCTTGAGATCAAAAAGCATCTTTCATGTCATAGGTGTGCATTACAGATTTAAATTAATGGTGTCATAAACATTTACAGTACTCCAGAACATTTATTCATTGCTTGATAATTAATGCATTCATGCCACAAATGTAACAGTACACATTACAGATTATGGTAAACTTATTAATCAGAGGCATTTGGGACAGTTTCCAAGCCATGGATATAAGCAAATTAATGACCTGTTAGACCCCCTAATAGTTGATTTACTATTTATTAACTCTTTTTTGGTAAATATATTTTTGATTTGAAGTGTAACTCATTATCTTCAGACTGTATTTTGGAAGAAAAGTGAGGTGACTTGCTTAAGATCATTCTGTCAGCATGTGGCAGAGCAAGGCATGAATACAGGTTTCCTAGTTTTGCCAGATCTCTGTCTTACATGCTATTTGTATATATTTAATTTCCTTTCCCTGTCCACCTCTATTTTTTTTTAGTGGTTCAGGACAGCTAGCTGAAGTTGGAAATTGAGCCAGAAGCAGAGACAGTTTTATCAGCGGCAGGATCAGCTTGCTGTCCTGGTCTGGAACACAGCTTAGACCTGAAGTGGATGAAGGAGTCTGCTCAGATGCATTTAAGTAGGTAGACGGGGTAATGCACATCCTGAAATCAGGTTTATATTTAAATAACCACTGTAAAAGAGTAACTTTGAATGATAGTTTCTGTTTAAGTCTGTTTATAAGTTCTGTTTCCTGTCTGTTTTGGTGCATGGTGGTTTGTGATGCTCTCGATCAAATAGAAAGGGTTAGCTGGCATAAATTTGGACAATTCAGTTACCTAGTAACATTCTGCACGCATATTGGTGCACAGCTGCATAGTGTTACACACACTACTTCACTGTTATTACAAAATTAATTTATCCACACTGAACTGAGCCCTGACTCAATCATTATTCATGGGCAAGACCTGCTGAAGACAATAGAAAAGGGTCTGGAAAGGAACTAAATAAAGGTGTCAGAATTGGGCTAATAATTAATAGGTTTTCTCAAAATTGTAAGCTGACAACATAAGCTACTGCAATAATAGGAAAAGTCAACAACGTCTGGGAAGGTATGTGATCAGAGAAAAGCTAAGTTACAGGCTGAAGCCCTCTATATTTTCCATAATAACACGATAAAAGTTTGTCTTTCTGCTAGTGGGTAACACTTGCCAGAAGTAGCGTTCTGACTGTGTTTTACGTCCTGATCAGGAAAATGAGTTCTTCAGCTAGTTCTCCTGCTTACCTAGTGTTTTTTTAATGCTTGTTTATTTCCAAACTAGAGAAACAATGGGTTGTGTGAATGCAGGATTCATATGCACCTGCCTAAGTTGCACAACCTAGAAAACAGGTCTGCTTTGTTTTCAAACCTTAGTAAAGCAAAGCTATTAAAAAGAGAAAGTCTTAAAATAGCTTTTTCTGACTTGAAATTTGCAACATGCCCTTCTTTAGAAAATCTTATGGGTTGAAAGAATTGAAAGTAGGTTGAAAGTAGGTCACCTAGCTCTCTCTGCATGGTGCAACATTGTTCTCACCATTCCTGCAGAACCCTGAGCGATGGCTCTCATGTTCAGCTTTCCATGGCTCTGGTGACTCTTGCATATTGTTCAATTGCCTGCCTCTTCTTTGAGTTGTAGGGACCTGTTCTTTCTTCTTATGTTCACGTAAAACAGTATTTACCCTTTTGAATCAGCAATACAATATTGGTGCAAATCAGTGTATATGAGGGAATCTCATAGATTTTTTTTTTTTTTACTATTTTGCTCAAGCTTATTCTTGTAAACATTTTTATAGCAGTCTTAAAGGGATAATGACAGTACTCAGTCTTTGCTCTATGCAATTCATTTTTTATCATCCTTTGGGATGCAGTAATTTTGGAGTGTCAGAAAATTATTTAAGTTGATCTTTTCATGTTTGGAATCTTTACTTCTGAGTTCCATTTGCTAAGTTGCTTCTGTGTGTAATTTTACTATTCTGGATATTTTATCTTTTAAAAGTCCGTTGTTTCAGGCTGACAGATTTGAATTAAGTGAAATAATTTAAGTGATTTAATTGGTTTTCATCTGCTATTTCTGACAATACTTCTGATTATAATATAATAATTTTCTTTTTAATACCTATATCAATATTGTTTGCTCCTGCTCAAGTTGTTACCTCTTCCTGTCTTCAGATGTTTTGTAGAGTTTCTCATTCTGTGATTTTACTTTAGAACAGTCTTTCTTCTGTGAACTAGTTCATAAATTTCTTGCTGACAGTAATTTTATTTTCATATATTGTAGGACAAACTGAAGCAGTTTCTGACAACAATATATGTTTAACTGAATCACAGTTTTGTGCTCAGTCAGATAACCTGCATTGCAATAGCAAAACAAGGTAATCATACTTTTATATTACAGAAACAATTGCAGACATTAAGTGTAGATGTCACTGTTACACATACTTGCAACAGCGATTACCACATCAATTTTAATAGAAATTCAAGCTTATTTTCACGTAAGTGAGAAATGAGCAAATTGTATTGCTCAGGGGCTGAATCATCAATTTCTTATCACTCTACGTGCTGGTTAAGTAGTTCACAAATATGCTGTTATTATAATTCAAATAGCATGATTATAATGCCAGACATGTTTTTATAATAAATTGAAGTATTAATCTTTCTATATTTTGCAAGAGAATGGCAAATTAAGGCAAGCTCCACACGACATATTATTAAAAGTGTAGCTATATTGATCAGGACTGCAGGAAAAAATCACACCCCCAGCTTACAGAGCTACACATGCACCTCTCCATCCATTATGGAGATGCAGTTTGTATTGGCAAAGGAGTTCTTTTTTATGATACATCTTATTTCATTTGAGATGCCTTGACTACGCTAGCAAAAATCCTATTTTTTTCCAAGATAAGCTGCCTGTCTGCTAAGGGGCTTTATTAATAGAGAGATTAGCCTTATCAGATATGCCTGAGCATGTAACAGTTTTCCGTATTTTCTCATATACTTGCCCTATCCCTGTATACAGGGTACACCCATGTTGAAGCGATAGATAGGTAGATGTTAAGAATAGATGTGTATAATGTCTGCAGCCTAATTTCAGGTCATGCTGGAGAGGAAGGAGTGGGGCCATTGCTCCAGAAAATATGGTATTCTGATTTAACTGATCAGCTGAGGTTGGCGAAATGAGACAGTGAAATAAAGGGCCTAGATTCCTTTTAAATTATAGCCACACTAGTAGTAACTTTCATTTTTTTCCCAGCTGGGATCCTTTCTTATGCCAGTGGGTTTTCCTCACGAACCGTTTTCCTCTAAAACTACCTGGAGCAGAGCTAATAAGGACTCTGCCAAGAGCAGCATTTTTTTTCATCAGAAGTTAACCAAAGCATTAAGGCATAAGCAAGGAAAGTATTCATTTCAGCAAAAAATCCTCAAGTCCAGCGTATATGCATGAAAGAAAGAAAGGTCTGCAGAACAGCCAAAAACCTCAGCAACTGGGAGGCCAATGTTGAAGACAATAGCCATACCTCTGAGGGGAGAGAAAAGTGGTTAAGACATTCTTAGATGTCAGAGTTTATTCCTTCTGCCTTGTGAACAAAATCCAGAGGGGAAAAAATGGAAAAAAGTCAGTAAAAACAGAAACTAGACAAAACGAGAGAGGGCTAAATGGGTGGAGACTGGGAAGAAAGTACTTGAGGGTGCAGATGAAAGAGTGATGTCTGGGACAGAGCTAAGGAATACAAGGGTGTACGTGTCCTAATGACCACCTTTGATTATTCTTGGCATTAGTCATAGAATCATAGAATGGTTTGGGTTGGAAGGGACCTTGAAGATCACCTAGTTCCAATCCCCCCTGCCATGGGCAGGGACACCTTCCACTAGACCAGATTGCTCAAAGCCCCATCCAACCTGGCCTTGAACGAGATTTTGTTTAACTGGTCATGTAAACAAATAGATTTTGTCCATTGATCACATGCGCAAATAGCTAGTCTTCAAATGACCTGTGCCACAGTGTTTAACCCCAGAACAGTTATGGATTCCTGAAAAGTTGTTCTTGCTGACACTCCCAGCCAAGTTAGGTTTTACAGTCTTCTTAGGTAAAAAATGCTGCCTTTCTGGGCAACCTGTTCCAGTGTCTCACCCCCCTCACAGTAAAGAATATCTTCCTAATATCTAATCTAAATCTACCCTCTTTCAGTTTAAAACCATTACCCCTCGTCCTATCACTACACTCCCTGATACAGAGTCCCCCCTGGTGTTTCCTGTAGGCCCCTTCCAGATACTGGAAGGGGCTATGAGATCTCCCCAGAGCCTTCTCTTCTCCATACTGAATGACCCCAACTCTCTCAACCTATCCTCACAGCAGAGGTGCTTCAGCCCTCTGACCATCTTTGTGGCATCCTCTGGACCCGCTCCAACAGGTCCATGTCCTTCTTATGTTGGGATCCCCAGAGCTGGATGCAGCACCGCAGGTGGGATCTCACCGGAGCAGAGCAGAGGGGCAGAATCCCCTCCCTCGCCCTGCTGGCCACGCTGCTTTTGATGCAGCCCAGGATGCGGGTGGCTTTCTGGGCTGCAAGCGCACACTGCCAGCTCATGTTGAGCTTCTCATCCACCAGCACCCCCAAGTCCCTCTCCTCAGGGCTGCTTTTAATCCATTCTCCACCCAGCCTGTATTGATACCAGGGGTTGCCCTGACCTCATAGAGAATATGAGAGGGAAGAAATGATGGGGACGGAAGCAGAAGTCAGGAAATATTTAGATTATGTGGTATGTCACCTCAGCTTGACAAAAACTCGATCTGTGATCTGTATTTCATTAATTCCTAGAGAATGACTGCCTGTTTCTGACTCCATGGGAAAAGAGACCTCTTAATACTTTATCTCTTAATACTTTCTTATAAGTCGTAAGCAAGAAAGTTACTGTATTAATATATATTCTTAAATGTTGCTGCATTGCTTGAAATTGATATACATAGTATATACAGTTGTACTACAGGTAAGTATGAATAAATATATGCTGTTAAAGTGTCTTACACTGTAGAAAGAATTGTCCTTTCACTCCATTTAATTTCTTTTCATTTATAGTAGGATGCAGTAATGGAAGAAATTGAGCTCTATCTTCCATATGGCTATAGTGGGATGTTCTGAGTATATATAGTGGGGAAAATGGGGATCTTGGGAACAGTCATCCAGACATGAAACAGTCTTGAAATAGTCAGACTGGGATGAATTATCTGGACCTTCTAAGTTACTTCCAGGATCATAAAGACGGAGGGGTCACCCACTAGGTGTATGATTCTGCTGCTTGTGTATTATTTGCCTTTCCTTTCAGACGTTACAGTGTTGTAGGCTGGCACCCATTTTCTGTACTTAGAACTAGACCAGTGACTCAGGTCAGAAGTAACAATTCAAATACAATAGGTAGATCTTTAAGTAATTGAAAATAGTCTCGGTGGCTTCCATGCATTTCCATCAATGCCATGCTTCATTTTTGTGAGGCATTTTTGAAGTTGCAGGCTTTCTCGTTCACTGGTAGTAATCCACAGGCAGGAAGAGCTAAAAGAATGGAAAGTTGTGAGACAGCAGCGTCCCTGGTACCCAGCAGCTTAGTATTATACACTTTTGTCTCCTGTTCTGCCCCTCACCTCTGCAAAACAAGATTAAAAAAAACCCTTAGACAGAGCAGTCGTCTTCTCCTTTTTCCTCCACTTCTAAAACACCCTCGCTTCCGGAGAAGAAGAGAACCCATTGACACAGCTTTTGGGAAAACTACCCTAGAGCTGTGCACTTTCTCCTACTGGGCACTGCTCACCAGGGAGGTTGTTCTCAGCTTTGAGCAGTAGTAATGGGGGTGGGAGGAGGTTGGTTATAGCAGGGGATGAGAAGCACACATTTGCATAGACTCCTTTTCCCTGCCACCTCTCCACTCTTCAGCAAGCGTGGGTTTATTTTAGCATTGGCCTTCTGGAACAGGATTAATTTTCCCCTGAATAGGTCAGCCTGGGATAGAGCCAGGATCCATGGCCTTCCATAGCGGGGGTGACTCGGGAAGCCGGAGATACCTACTAAGTAGACAGGGCCTCTAACTGCTGGGCCTATGCCCAGTGCAAGAGAAGTATCCTGGAATAACCTTTCTGATAAACAGCAGAAAAATCCGTGTGGGGTGTTTTTTCAGAGGCTAATGTCAGATTGAACCAGGCTGTAGTGCTGCCCTCTGCTGTTGGGATTCGGGGAAAACGTAAGAGACTGATAAAATCCGGCAAAATGTTAACAAAATACAGCTAGGAAAGCAGCAGTATGTGAATACGTGAATTATTTCATCCTCTTATTTCATGTAGAGCTTCAACCAGTTGAAATGTGCTCTCATATCTTTACTAGCAGTTCAGTTCGTAGCAACAGAATATAGCTAATAGTTTATTGTTTTTTAGCACTGGTAGTGTCCTTGTGGTTGTGCAAAGCATCTTGTGACCCAGAAATAATGCTTTCTGGCATGCTTGTTTGTGTTTTGGTGTGCAGGGGAGATGCAGAGGAAGGAATTTCCATCACCAAGTCAGATTTTTGTAACTTTGTTATTTTGCTTCTTATTATATAGAATTATTAAATTCCTTACTTACAAGTACTTGAGTTAAAGTGTAGAAAGCTACAGCCATCCAAAATTACTCTTGTTTAAGTACAGGGTGCATAGAGGTGTCTAGGACTTCTTTTTCTGTAGCTAATCTGTGAGCCAGTGTGAAAGCAAAATGGAAGTAATCTGATATTTCCATCAGAACTAGAGGGAAGTGCCGTCAAGGGACATTTCCTAGCCCTAATGTAGTACACTCCTGCTAGACTTGAGGCATGGGTAGCCCTGAACCCTTGCACATCTCCAGATATCCTTGGTAGCTGTAAGAGCTGTGCTTGGAGCTCTGTTCTGGAGCAGAACAGCCATATCTGGGCTGATTTCAAGGCCCTACTGAAGTGAATGGGTTTGTGGTGTATGGTTCAGGAAAACCACTGCTTCTTTTCCCAAAACGTGGTATACTGGTAAGCCTTGATTCTCATCCTAGTGTTTGTGTCTTTAAATTTGGTATTCATGGTTTGCTTTTTGATACTGATTTTAAAATCCTTGCCTTCAATGTCTTTGCTTTGAACATACTGCCCTGTGTGGGGCTTTGATTTGGCTAAATAAGTTTGATTCCCAGCATGACTTAGAGAACACAAGTAGTGGCTCCCTTTCAAGGAAAAGAAACTTCTCACTTTCAGACTAGTGCAAAAAAAAATCAATCTAAAAAATCTAAATAAAGACAGAACTGATCAATAACCCTGTGACTTACTGTTGTACAGTGATAAATAAAAGCAACTGTAGTCATTAATCCTGTCAGCAACTCAGAAAATTATGGTACGATGTGCAGAGGTTTGCGGTGACTTTTTGTGCGGCAGTTCATGAATGATAAAATAAATCAAGCCTTCTATCAAAATATGTAAGTTAATTAATGATTTCTGAAAGTGCAATTTCACTTTGGGAAGTGGCTGTAACAGTGGAGCTGTGATGCTGTTCATTGGCTCCCCCTGCCCTCAGGAGCGAGTATTTTGATATCTGTTAGATAAACCCTTTTCTAACATTCAGACCTGCAATCTCAAACTGAGCTTTAAAGGTAAGACCTTTTGTGCTTGTGTTATAAACAGTAATCAGGCCATAACTCTGGGTCTGTCTGGGAGTAGAGAGAGAACCTGTAAAAGTACCTGTTTAACTTTCCACTTGGTTTGCTCTTCAGTTGTGAGATCACTTGGCTTAATTTCCCAGGCTCCCAAATCAGAAGAGAGAGGAGAGGGATTATACCATTGCCTGGCTGGGATGACGATTGCTCAAGTAATATTCGCACCTCAGCCAGAGTGGCAGGGGGACCTGGTTGCCTAGAACAGTGATCGCGTTGCGCTCCGCATAGCCCAGGTTTTTGGTTGGCTAGCATTTACAGCAGAAAATAGTTCTAATGGAAGATAAAAAATTGATCAGTTTTACTTGTAGTCTCAGAATTTGAGGGTACTGGCTGAAAATAGTAGAAATGGGTAAAATCGGATTGTCTTTTCTTTTATAGATTTCACAAAGGAATGGGAGATGGCAGAATCAGTCCAGGATCTGGTGTGAAGCCAAGCTGGCAAAACTTGTTTCAGTCTGATTTCATTTCACTCTTGGTCACATTCTGGTAAGCATCTGTCCAATCACATTTATTTTGTTTAATTTGCAAGCCCTTTGTGAGTGTAAACTGCTGAAGTGTGTGAAATTTGAAACACAGAAAAATCACCTGTGATAGAAGAGAGGGATCTTTTTCCAAAGGTAATAGGCTTTGGACAGGATCCCACAATTTGATGCTACCACATGGGCACCTTGTGAGATGCGTGAAAAAGTCATGCATTAGAACTGTCTGTGTCTCTCCATTATAGTTAGCTACTTGACATGCAGATAAGGACTCCGTGGATATCTGCATTGGGACAGGTGAATTGCATGCCTATTTCCTGCCTGTACCAATCCCGCTGTTGGAGAGTTGCTGAGAATTCATGGGCTCATTGTATGGAAAGCGGCAGCATCACCAAGTTTATTTCATGAAGGGACATTTGCACGCTTGCAAAGACCAACAGCCTTCTTTCATTAGATGGCTTTTATCGATCCTAGGTGTCTGGATACTAGGGTAGATCTTCGTGATTTTTCTTTTTTCCTTTTTTTTTTTTTTTCCTTTTTTTGGTGACTGTGAGTTGCTCTGCAGAGCCTCATCCATCAGTGTGCTCTCAATCCCTTACAGAGGCAGACAAACCACAAGCAGTGATCGATGGAGAAATCCTCAGTCCCTATCACCTTTGCACTCCTCCTGCGATATGAAGCTGACAGATAAATGGTTTAAGGAGCCAGGTGGAAGTATTCCTTGTGGAAGAGAATCCCTGGTAGCTTAGAAGCCTTGGCAATTGGCTAAATGTCAGCTGGTGGGTGTCTTGCATGCTGTATTCACTGCCTCCTTCTGCCTCTGGGTCACTAGAAACACTGGCCCCTGGACCCCAGAATGATGCCTGCTCTATTCTTTGCAGAGTGCTGTGGCTGCCCTGCAGTTGAGGTCTGGCAGTGTTAGCAAAAACTGCATGTGGATCTCATGCTATGTATTTATTGCTAATGCTTCTTAACTGGAGACTGGGGGCTTTCTCAGTGCAGTAGCCTTTATTCTGGAGGAGTTCTGGTCACAGAGGACCAGTTCAGAAGTAAATGTTTAGTTTGAAACATGCCAGCAAAGTGTCCTAAGTGATTCACTACTGTGCTCAGTTGGTTGTTTGAGATCTCTGACATGTTGTTTATATAAGGCAGTATTTTTGTAAACTCTGTTAAGTCTTATGCCATTCCTGTACAGTGTGGGCTGGAGCTGTATACTGGGAGGGGGAAGGGAGGCAGTTTTCCACTTACCATATAGGGTCAGCAACATATTTGAAATTAAGTTGGATCCTTTCTCCAACTGATGGAATCTCTGGTTAAAATAGGTCAATCCTTTCACTAACGTAGGACTGCTTTGCTTTCAATGTGTATGAAATTGTGTTTTCTTAGTATTGTTTTGTCTTTTTTCCATTTTTTTTCAGAAAACTGAACAAATTTCAGAGAAAGGTGATTAATCAGCAGGAATTTCAGGCAGCAAATGAGTGCAAGTAAGAATGATTTTCTTCACCCAGAACCATCTAGCTGTGAGGAGATATAATTTTAAGTTCCTGGGAACATTTCCTTAAGCACCCTTTTTCACAGTGCCTGCAGCTAAGTGCATTCAGGGCACACATGTTGTGTTTCTGTATAAGGGAAACTATGTGAAGCAAGGAGATTATTTAAGGGGAGGGAAATAATGGATTTTCAAGTTGATTTTTTATTTTCAAACCACAGCTGGACAATCCTCTGCCATCTCCCCATCCTCAGTGTGGCCAACATACTGATGTTCTAAAGACTAAAAATCTGACAAGCTTTTCATTAGTCTTAGAATGACTATTCTTGCATGTCCCAGTCACGTTAGACATTCTTGTCCTTTTTCCAGAGCAGTGTGGTATCTGTAGCTTCAAATGATTGTACAGGTCACTAAATGTCTTATATCTTCAAAGGGAATATTACATGATTACTTGGTTTTATTCTCACTTCATTCTGAAGAGTTACATAGAGCAGTTCACCCCTGCTACCAAGTAAGCAAGGCAGACACCTCTGAAGCTTCAGGAGTTGTCTCCCTGGGTACACATTTCCTGAATCCATCTCTAGCAGGGAGATCTCAACACTGTTCAGGAATGAGTTTGACAGCTCCTGATAATGCTTTGATTGCAGTCTGTCTGAATGCATGGAGGCATCAGCTTCATGGTGGTTATTAGTCACCAACTTACATTGCTTCAGCACAAACTTTCTTCCTCTTCAGCACTTTCCTGTAGGTCAGATTTATTTCAGATTCTTAGGCCACAATACAGAGTTTTTACTGTTGTCAGTGCCTTCACAGCAACAGATACCTTTACAGAAAGGCCCTCTTTTGGACGGAAGCCCAGCTGCACCCAGCTTCTGTTTTTTCTGGCTGTGGTATACCTGTGGATGGCTTGCACAGAGTCTCCAGGATTCTTTAGCCATTTCACCCATTTCACTAGTGGGCATTTCTGGATGTTGTCCTGGATAGAGGAGAGTCACTCTGAGCTGGAAAATAACAGGTGATGTTTGGAGGAGATCCCACTTCCTGCTCCCACAGATGTAACCCAAGTCTCTCCAAGATTGCGGAGGATGTGAAGCTGTCCTGTCAAACAGCTTAGAACCTGGTTTTCACAGAGAGCTTTCTTCTGTGTTCGCCTCTGGGAATAGATTCCTTTTTGCATTGCTTATTCCAGGCTGGGTACAGCAGGCTCTGCTGCACCTCCTACAGTCTCCTTTCCACTAGGAAATAACAGCCATCTTGGTTCTCACCGGTAGCTATAGTTCTTCTCCGCTTCTTTCTACCTCGCTTTTTCTTTGGATGTATTTAAAGGGACCCATGCTCTCCTGACAGCAGATCCAAGTATTTGTATAAATGGTTTTAAGATACATGATCTGCATGAGGAAGCAGATGACTTTATGAGTTACCACCCAAAACCACTTCTGGGTTCTGGACTTCTTTCTTGGCAATCAGCTCCTTCAAGAGAGAGAAACTGCTTAGAGACAGGTTAGTGCTCACTAATTCCTGTCTTGTCTGTGTGATCTAGAAGAGTCTTCTGAGGGAAAAAAAAAGAGTTTTACTATCTTTGAAGCCACTGGCACTGAACACAATACTCATTTCCAGAAATGAAAAGATGTGGTAGAGTGCTGTATGTATCAGTTCAAGCCCCAACAGGCAGGGCATCACCATTCTCGCAACTCCCTAGTCAGAAACAGGCAGCACAAGGTAAAGCAATGCTATAACAACACTCACAGCTACAGCATCACCTTGTCTTGGAGGTGCTGTTTCAGTACATTGTTGCATTATCAACAGGTAGCGAAAGATGAGTTGGACCGTCAGCTCTGAAATGCCTTTCTGTGGATAGCTGCTATGAAAAGCTAATTGAATAGATGTGGTGGATCGGCCCTGGCCAAGAGCTAAGCGCCCACACAGCTGCTTGCTCAATCCTCCCAGGCAGGACAGGGGAGAGAACAGAGCAAAAGCAAAAGAGAACAGAGCAAAAGCAAGAAAATTCTTGGGTTGAGATGAAGATGGTTTAGTAAGTGAAGGAAAGAGGAAAAATACAAAGTGATGCAAAGGCAATCTCTCACCAGCTCCCACAAGCATACTGATGCCCAGCCAGTCTCTGAGCAATGGATACAATACCTTGAAAGACACTCCTACCACCAATTTTTATTGCTGAGCATGACAGTGTATGGTATGGAATAACCCTTTGGCCAGTTCGGGTCAGCTGTCCTGGCTCTGTCCCCTCCCATCTTCTTGCACCCACCCTCCCCAGCCTACTCACTGGAGGGGAAGCAGCATCAGAAAAAGAGAAAACCTTGACGCTGGGCAAGCACTGTTCAGCAGTAGCCAAAAGACTGGTGTGTTATCAACAGTGCTTTAGTCACAAATCCAAAACACAGCAGCATATGGGCTGCTATGAAGTTAACTGAATTCCAGCCAGACCCGGGACAACAGAGCTGCTTAACACTGATGCATAGTAGATCAGAAATTAAGGGTACAGTTTCATAGTTGGCATGAGGATCCTGATGACTCAATGGCAGCTCTCGGCTCCTTCTCCCTTCCAGTCACATGTTCCCCATCTCCTCTCACATCAGCACTAACAATCATGCAGCCTTGCAAAACCGCAGTTTTCAGCACGTCCTCAGTAGTGAGTTGAAGCTGTTACATAGGCGTGGGGCAGGGAATGGCTGGCTGGGGCTGGGGAAAATGACAGAAGGGACCTTTCTGGAATAGGCGTCTCAGTTTCTGACATAGCTGGGTGGTTGTTATACTGTGGTTGTACTTCATCATTCTTATATACCCCTAATTAATCTCCCCCACCTCCACTTACTTCCTTCTAAATGACTACGGTCACTGTGCAGTCTGTAACTCCTACTTCAGCTTTAGAGCAATGAGCTAGAGAAAACTGTAAACAGAAAAAAGTATGCAATGGTTTGGTTCTCTGAAGCTGTGATGCATGACTCTCTCATTAACAGTTAACTAGAAAAAGGAACGTACGCTACAGAACTAGATATAAAAGTTACTCACGTATTATGTATTTCAATGCAATATAGATAGAGGAGATTAGTTTTCACTTTGTGTGTTTTTTCTTAGTGGCTATCTACATAGGTCTTTGGAATGTGATATGCAGTGTACAGTATTTTGCAACTCTTTTTTTTAGTTAAATCTGAAACATGTACAATAGTGTGGGAAGGTTTCCAGGAAGTTCCTCATCTGAAAAACCGAAGTGGTATATTTGGAATATTCTTGCCACTAGATGGCAGGGCGCCCTTTGGATAAAGGAAGCCCTAAATAGACTGTGTTCACTACTAATTTGCTCTCAGCCTGGCAAATCTCTCATTAAGCTTATCCTCACGGAGTGAGGAGCGGGTGGAGTGCTGCAGAGAACTGTAATTACGTTATGACCCTTTGACAGCACCGGCATGCAGTTTTAAATTTTCTTCCGTACAATAGATATCTTAATTGAATTTCACAGAGCTTGACATAATAAGATAATAAAGAAAAGCTGTGTTTTAACCACAATTAAACCACAAGTCAGTGCTCGTGAATTTGTTGGGGAAATCTCTGCCTCTTGTACACGTGCTACATTTGCTGTGCCAAGTTCTGAAGTACTCAATCAGTCCTTGAAGTGAATTGCAAAGAGGAGACTGGCCCAAGTTGTGACCTTGGAATCTGGCTTTAAATAGTTTGGACTGGCAGTTTGCTGCAGGTGGAAGACTGAGTTAGCATTTAGAAGAGTTAAGAGCTCTAATGTTCAGTCTTTCGCACCAATTTCATCTTAGCGTAACCCTGATAAATTCAGCTGAATGAAACTTGTGTAATGATGCTAAGAAACAGGATGCTTATGTTTAGGCTGGAGTTGTTACAGTCATCAGAATATTAAGATGAGGAAGTTGTGCACATTTACTGATCCCAAATATATAGGTGCATCTGGGCAAAATGGGTGTAACACCCCTCTGTTCTCACATGGACCACGACCACACTAAGATCAGGTCCAGGTCACTGAGCCTGCAAGCCAAAGAGAGTCGAAGGTAAAAGATGTACCAAACTGGGTGCTCTGTCATGGTTTTTGTAGCGTTACACTTCTCTACTAACACATCTAGAAAACTTGTAGGGAAATTCTCAATATTTTGAATTTATCGTTTTAGTTGATAGAAAGCTAATTTTTGAGTTAGTTGACTCATTAAAAAGTATAATGACAAGTTAACATTGACTTTATCAGGGCATATGATACTCAACGCAATTGCTCTAAACAAAATAAACTGTTTCACAAAAATGTCAACATTTTCAAGTTTATATGTTGTGGTGTTTGAAATTGATTTATTTCTCTTTTTCTGGAATAGTTTTTATATACTTTATTCCAAAAATATAAATTCACCTAAAAATATTTAAAATTAGTTCATTTATAAAAGCAATGTGGTTAACAAAATGGAAAGTGTAAGTTCAGTGAAACAAATACTTTGTGAAAAGCTGTTTCAGAGAGGGTATTGTTCAACATGTTAACTTGTGCAAAAGATATTTCCAAATCGTGTATGATGTGTCGTGTTGTGCAATTTTTTTATCACATTTTCAGAAGCTGCTTGTAGTATTTGCCACTGGCTAAACTTTGTTACAAATGACACTGCTTAAGCCTGTTGGAGCATGACTTGGAGCCTTGGTCTTTAATGAAAAATAAGAATTTTTTGCCAAGTTTTGCCAACACTCCGATTGGGAAAGATCTACATCTGCTTTCAGAGGAAAAAGGTATCAGCTTTCCTAGTCTGTTACACAAGCATATGTGGTTTGCACTTAGCCTTCTTAGTGGGTCCAGAGGATGCCACGAAGACAATCAGAAGGCTGGAGCACCTGTGCTATGAGGACAGGCTGAGAGAGTTGGGGTTGTTCAGCCTGCAGAAGAGAAGGCTCCGGGGAGACCTTAGAGCAGCCTTCCAGTATCTGAAAGGGGCCTACAAGAAAGCTGGAGAGGGACTTTTGACAAGGGCATGTAGTGATAGGACGAGGGGCAATGGCTTCAAACTGGAAGAAGGGAGATTTAGATTAGATCTCGGGAAGAAATTTTTCACTCTGAGGGTGGTGAGACGCTGGCCCAGGTTGTCCAGGGAAGTTGTGGCTGCCCCATCCCTGGAAGTGTTCAAGGCCAGGTTGGATGGGGCTTTGAGCAACCTGGTCTAGTAGGAGGAGTCCTTGTCCATGGCAGGGGGGTTGGAACTAGGTGATCTTTAAGGTCCCTTCTAACCTAAATCATTCTGTGGTTCTGTGATCTCTCTTACTCATTTGCGTGCAAGGGTAGATTTCAGAGCAGGTGGACTTCTAATCACATCTGGACTGGAGTTGAACATGTGTTTTTTCCAGGGTATCAGACTTGAGGTATCTCTAGGAGATGCTATATTTTGCTATAGCAGGAGATGCTATCTTTTTAGCGTCCTTGTGGGCATGAGGGAGCAGCTGCAGTGTGCAGATCCCAGCTGTGAGGAGAGCAGGCAGCCCTGGGTAGTGCTGGCAAAGCTTCAGCTGGTACACTCCTTCTTGCTGAGAGGAGCTTGGTGGAATTGCCCAGGCAGCCTTGGGGAAAATGAATGGCATAGCAACTGCTTTAGTCCATATAAAGTAAGATTTCTGGTTTGCTGTAGCAAAAATACCTCCAAGTTAGTTGTGACGTTTTAAAAGTTGTTTTTCAGAGAAAACATCTTGTGTGGATGAAAAGCTCTTCTTTTTTTTTATCACTTTTTTTTTGTTTGTTTGTACTAAAGACTCTGTTTTGGTACCTGCACTATCTGAATGGCCTCCTTTTGCTGTGTCTGCATCTAGCTTCAGAAATCTGCCGTAACATGTCCAACTGTTCTTCGGGGTTGGGAAATGACACCTCTTGTACTGTCCAGGTACCAAACACTACAGTTCTTGAATCAGGAAGCTACTTCTGAAAGAAGTCCTTTTCAGCGAGAAATAATCCTTTATTCTGTCTGATAGCCTGTTACCGAGCCTGGGTTTTTCACCTATGGTTTATAGGTGTGGCAGTGCTCCTAGGATCAGCCAAAGCAGTTCACACCCTCCATTGCATGTAACGTCGACAGTCTGGATGAGGAGCTGGGGTTTGCATCATCCTCCTTTATAGATCTCACACAGGTGACGGGAGGCTGCTGGGCAGCTCTTGGGTAACAGAGGTTCTCGGGCCCCAGTGGCATGAAAGCTGGACCTGAGCACAGTGTAAAGCAGCCCTGAGGGTGTATGATACAGCACTCAAAAGTGGGGGACACAGCAATGGTCCTGCATGGTGTCCCTCTATCTGAGCTTAGCACCCAGAGAAAGGTAATTCTGATCGTTCTTGATCATTTGAGGGAATTCCTGTATTCTGGCAGAATCTCTATGGAGGCCTCTCGAGATGGTTTTTGACTTGCTACCTGCGGTTGGAGTAGTAGTAAGGAAGCGGAACTAAGGCCTTGTACTTCCCATAATTAATGTACAGTTGGCAATGTAAGTCTAACTGTTGTCATTTGGTAAACTGGCTGACCTCTTGGGCAAAGTGCTGCAAGGCAGAGAACCCCAGCAGCTGAGAAATGTTCGCAGCAGCAGATCCTTACAATGCTGTTGTAGGTGTCTCTTTTATCATGGAAAGGCATGTAATAGTCGAGCACAATTACTTTTTTCCATTTTCCTTTTCTCCCAATTCCTGTTGTTTCTACTACTTGTTCAGCAGCAAGGGAGACTGCTGCTGTGGCATGTTTAGTACAGACAGGTGGTGACAGCTTGCAGCATTTTAACTACTACTTTGCTTAGACCTCCTCTGAGCATGAGTTTTACCATCCTACAAAAACCATATGGTAGCACTGAAATAGCTTTGCCTGAGGGGGAGATGCACAGAACTGGGATCTGGGAGATTCCTTTGGGAAGGGTAGAAAGGTATTGGAATAAAGGCGCGGTTGAAGAGGCATAACACGCGAGTTCGAGAGACCTGGTTTTATTTCCTAGCGTTGTGTGACTGTGGACAATGCATCCCTTCTCCCTTCTATGGCAGGCAGAGGTCAATGACTGTAAAATCCATCAGTTTGTGAAGGGCACAGGTACTAGGGGATGACAAAAAGTCATATAACTATCTAGGCACGCTGAACAGTCTGGTTTAGGCATCTAAGGAGTGGAATAATCCAAGATACAGAAGGGAAGGACATGGAGCAAACCGGTCAGTTCAACAAAATATTGTATGCATACCACACGCTGCATTGTTAGTTCTTAATAACAAACATATTTTTGACACAGTATGGACCTGCTTGCGCTTTCTCACAATGTAAACGGGGAATAATAACAGGGAAGTATTTGCTCTTTGCTGCTTGGTTTTTTTACATCAGCAATGTCAGAGCCTTTTCCTTGAGGTGTTACTGAGGGGGTGGGTAGGAGAGTTGCAGTGATTGTGAGACTCTAGGGATGCTGGCTTGTAAGTGATCCAGAGCCTAAAATGTGGTGGCCTGTGCAACCCCCTTCCCCAAACTCTGTCCCCTCTGCTCACCACCCCGGCGCTTTTTTTATAGGGAAACCAAAGGGAACCAGGCACTCCCGGTGCTCCCTTTCCTTTTCAAACTGCTCCCATGGAATGACTTTTTCTTGCTTTGATTGTATTTAAATAGTGAAAATTACAGGAGGCTTTTGGGACAAATTTTAGAAGGCATTTAGGTGCCTCGTTTCCATTGGGAGGAGATCAGGCTGTGAAGAGCCTGCAGTGGACAGAGTCCAGCGGAGGGCTATGAAGATGATCAAGGGACTGGAGCACCTCTCTTATGAGGAAAGGCTGAGAGATCTGGGTCTGTTTAGCCTGGAGAAGAGAAGACTGAGAGGGGAGCTCATCAATGCTTCTAAGCATCTAAAGGGCGGATGTCAAGAGGGTGGGGCCAGACTCTTCAGTGGTGCCCAGCAGCAGGACACAGGGCAATGGGCAGAAGCTGGAACACAGGAAATTCCATCTGAACATACAGAAAAACTTCTTTACTTTGAGGGTAACGGAGCAGTGGAACAGGCTGCCCAGAGAGGTGGTAGAGTCTCCTTCTTTGGAGATACTCAAAACCCGCCTGGGTGTGTTCCTGTCCAACCTGCTGTAGGTGAACCTGCTTTAGCAGGGGGGTTGGACTAGATGATCTCTGAAGGTCCCTTCCAACCCCTACCATTCTGTGATTCTGTGATCCAGTGTTCCTGGTGGTTTGTTGCCTACCAGCAGGCTCTGAATGGTAGGAAAGAAATAAGAGCTGGAAGAAACGGAGCTGCAGGAGTTCCATGTTGCCCAGAGCACTGGGTTAAGCCCTGCTTTGCTGCTGAAGTGCGCATCATTCTGGCTGGTGCTTTACTGGAGAAACTGTGATGAAATGGGAACAGTTGTGTTATACTACTGTTTGCCTAAGTGGCTGAAGGATCTGGCTTTTAAATTAAGCATGCTCTGACACAGCATTCCAGTATGTAAATCTAAATGCCAGGAATGGAGGGGCCTGGTTAAAGTGACATGTTGGGGAATAACTGTGAAAGAGGAAAAAAATTGATTAATTGGAAAAACATCCTGCAAGAAAGATATTATGGCAATAGCATGAAGTAATGATGACTTGGAGTTGAATTGCAGTACCTCGGTTATTTGAAGCATTACAAACCAGAGGGACAACAGCATATCAGGAAAGAGTGAGTAGAGACAATCTGTTTTCCTTTTTCCTTTCCCTGCCTCTAAATCTTGCAGGTCAGTTTTCCCAGGCAGTGTTTCACACAGAGATTGCAGTGGTTTGGCTTTCTAAGCCTAGCTTTTACATGTTAGGTCTCTCCTTCAGGAAAGCTGCCTGCCAAATGCAGACTGGTGAGATACATCTGGTGTCTTCCTTGAGAGCGATGAGAGGATTGAATGGCCAAATAGGCACCAACACCACAAATGAGGACACGCAGGTAATTTTAGTGTTTGTGCCATGAGAGGTGGCAAAAAGAAGGTTTTCTGGAGGGAACTGGAACCTGTGATTTATGCCAATAAAACATCATTTTAGATTCCTTGAAGTCCGTTGTTAAATTCTCTTTTCATAAATATTCAAGTACTTGCCCAATTTGCTGTTGCTGATTCCTTAAAAAAATGCAAGAGAGAGAGATTGCTACTGATTCCTTTGTGACTCTGATTCATTAATGTTGCTTTCACAGGCGAGATACCTGATGATCTTTAAAATGCACAAAAGGTGCTGAGGAGGGGCCATGTTTTTATGAGCAGATGCAGCACGTAGTGAATTCATGCTCTGCCTGCCAGCAGAAACCGTGATTTCCACACACGTGTTTGCACGCAGGAGCTGTGTGGCTGTGCACCTCACAACTGCCTGCTATTTCTCAACAATTGCAAGTACCTCTGCCTTGCCCTTGTTCCCTGGACAGATCTGAGGTCACACTGCTGGAATAATCCCCTTAGCTTATCTTTCTGGCTATATCATGCCCTGTTTGAAAATTCCTCCCACTTACTTCTCCTTACAATCAGATCACTATAAACGTCTCATTCTTCCTTCAAATGCCCATCAGAGTTTTAGGCTCGCTTATCCCTCTGACCTGGTCTGCTGTCGTATTTGCCTTGCCATCTCTGCTCCTGTAGCATGCTAGACTTGACACCCTATTAAGTTCTCCCTGTCTGCTTTCTGTGCTTCTTCCTAATTGCTTTCTTGCAGAGGATTTTTTTTGCGTCTTCTCTCTTCCACTAATGACCTCTTAAAAACCTCCTGTTACCTTGGTACCCAGAAGTGGTGTCTTTATAGATTATTAAAAGACACTTTAGTAACTGAAGCAGTTGCTGAATTTCCCAACGTACCTCATCTTCCTCTCTGTCTCTTTGATTTAAGATCTGAGAGGTGAGAACTGCCTTTATTTGGGGATATTGCGGATATTAAACATATGACAAAATCGAAATAACAATTTCCCAGTTTGCATGTGCAAATGTAGGTATTGGTACGATAAACTACATGTGACTTTTTGCAGGTGCTCCCTTTGCCAGGGTTCTGGGCTTCTTGCCAAAGCATTTTCTCTCAACCTCGCTGTTAACCAGTCCCTTGCGTTTTGCATCAGCTTCTGTCTAAATAGGCTTAGCCCTCCAGTTAATAGATATCTTTTTCTCAAGCCCTGCCCATTGCACCTGCCTTTGAAAATGTGCCCGGGAGAACCCAGTGATTCATCTGTTGTGTGCTGTTGCTGTTTGATTAAATCATTGCTTAGTTTCAGGTGGCTGCGTTTGCGTGCTGGAGCACTTGATCCTCCTGTTTACTGCTTTTGTATATCGTGGAAGTGTTTGTAAAGCTTGAGGGGAGGTTTAGAATGAAAGGTATAATATCAGTGTTAGGGATAACAAATGGTATAGGCCGTACACTCTCTTCATTCAATGCTTCCTCTGTTTCCACACCAGCGAGCACGATGGATGTAATGTAGTCACAGCATGTTTCCAGAAATCCTGAGATCAGTAATGTAAAATAGGTCTTTGGAATTTTAATAATGGAGAAAATGTCAGTATGCAAATTTGGTGCAACCTTGTTCCTCCCTTCCCCCAGTTTTACTCCTTTAGACCAGTCTATGGTTTTTCTGACCTTGCAGATAGGACATAAGGCGGGGATGGGGAACCCTCCAGAACCTTGCATTGATTCCCCTCCTGTTCCGATAGGACTCACCATGCTACAAAGTAAATGTATACAGGCATACTTTTAGACCAGACCTTCTGGATCAGCTCCCATCTCCCTGGATGCATTTCGGAAGCCCGGGGACCTTCAACACTGAAATGACTTTTGACATCTCCCAAGAGGGACTGTGGCATCCAGAGATCACTGGGTTCTTTCCAGACTGCTGTCCAGACCCCAGCCACGTTCAAGGATGAGTTGTGTGTCACTGGCAGTACTTCAGTCAAAACAGTTTGAAGACTGTTTTGTACTACCAGAAGTGAACGGCAAAGTGTTGAAGAGAGCATGATTCTGACCCACCCTCCTTGTAGAAATGACATTATTTATTTGGGTCATTAAATCATGGTGGTATTTTTCTCATAAAATACATGCTGTTAAGTGTGTGTCTGGGGTTTCAGGGATCAGAGATCAGCTGCCCAGATCAGGTATCATGGATCGCAGTTATAGGCTAATGCTGGTAATGGGAAATTATACAGAGGAAAGAAGAGAGTTTATTCTTCCATGTGGGTATAAATAAGTCCATCTTGGCAGTTGAGAGTTCAGTAACTTTCTTGAGCATTAAACTTAGACAACCCTGGTGGGTTTTTTTTGGTAGTCTCTTCATGTAGCTTGATATGGAAAGCAGTTTGAGACATTCTTCTTACAAAAGAAGTATGATCAGAAGCTCTCATTGTGATTGCTGCAGTGGTATGGTTCACTCCACATTAGAGAGCTGCCTGTCTGGCTCAGGCTACCAGCCAGTGGCGAGTTATCAGCCTCCCAGAGTGAAATTAAATAAGCAGTTATTCAGAGCTATACTGAACTATATAATGAGAAATAAGCCTAGTAAGAAGTCATGATCAGATTGGGTTCGGTACCCAGAAAATCCTTACTCATTTGCTTATCAAGAGGTTTGGGTTTGTTTTTTTTTCCATTTGGTTACCAGAAGTGGTGAAGATTTTTCTCCCTCATTTTACATCAAAAATCTTCTTGGTCAACAACAAAAAATGATAGTTTATTGTTTTTTTATACAAACACTTCTATTGGTACAATCAGAGCACCCATCTTTTGCTATGGAGGGGGAAAAATAGTATAAGGCAGAGCCCCCAGTGAAGTCTGCCTAATTTGTGATTGAAAGATTATTTATTTGCAGCTTAAGGTGCCAGAGTGATCTGTATGTGAATTTCTGTCTCCTTCTAGGCTTTACAAAAATTCTTGTACCAACACAAACGAAGTTGCCAGAGAAGTAGGACCTCTCTTCAGTAATTATTTAGTCTTACTCTAGGAGAGGATGAAATGGATAATAATCATTAAGCCGTAACTTCCAGTCCCATGAGCCTATGTCCCTCTCCTTATTCCTATTTTTTTAGATCACAGCAATTCTTTTTTTTAACAGTTTGTGGCTTGGTTGCTCTCCTGCCTATTTGAAGATAGTGATGATGAATATGAAAAGCCATTTTCTTTACCCCAGATACATATGCTTGCTATACAAAACCATAAATGTTGCACTAAGTGCTCTTCTTTTTCTTCTTTGGACCCTGTGTTACTTTACATGGAACCTATCTAGCTTTCTTTGTAACTATGGTTACACATAGAGAAGTAATACAATGACTAAACAGTCTATCTGTTTTAGTTGCCGAGCTAGAAGTTGGCCAGTTTACCTAACTTTTTGGTTCTCAGCATAGACTCTCAACCGCTTATGCCTTATACACAACCTAAACTCCTTTCTGGGATGGCATCCCTTGATACAAGTACTGGAGAGAAGGATTAGGAGGTAGCAACAAACAGGAGATTTTGTTTAACTGACCATGTAAACAAATAGATTTTGTCCATTGATCACATACGCAAATAGCTAGTCTTCAAATGACCTGTGCCACAGTGTTTAACGCCAGAACAGTTATGGATTCCTGAAAAGTTGCTCTTACTAACACTCCCAGATAAGTCAGGTTTTGTAGTCTTCATAGGTAAAAGATGCTGCAGGTTTACGTTGTTTCTGTGTGGGTTTATGTGTATTGACAGAACACAAGCCTCCCTAAATGCACGTGTCTAAATGAAAAGTGAATGTAGATAAGTGAAATTGAAAGCCAGTAAAATAAGATACTGTCAGCTGAGGGCAAATACAAAAGCAGCTGTATCCGCTGTATCCTCGGCAGACTTCCTCAGAAATAAAGCAGGGTAAAAGCTTCTACAGAATGAGCCATTCTCCATACTCCAAACCTCCGAGTCAGAAATCCCCAAAATAAGTTAAGGACAAATGGCAGTCTAACAGAAGGGTTTCTTGAGTTGTGTAAAATGGCAAAGCATGATGATGAAACCAAAGTAACAAATAAATACTATATTTTGTATACCCTTTCATTGCCTTTCCAAAAAGAGAATATATCGCCCAAAAAGTCAGCTGAGTTTTATCAGCTTTGCAAAATCATGAATGAATGCCTTGTTCTTTATTATTGCTTAAGTCATTCCTGTTTATGCCAGTATTTCAAGGATTATGTTTTGATTGTTCTGGAGGGGTGAAAACACTTTCTTGCTGGTGAATAAACACTGCCACTTTTAAATATTTGTATGCGAAATGTCTTCAAAGCCCTTATGAAATGCTTTCCAAAAGCACTAAGAAGCTGTTTCCCGAAAAGACAGTTTTTCTCTACATTTTCTTTCATGCTAAACAGTGCAAATGAAAAGCCTTTCAGAGTTAACTAGTTTAAGCAATACCAGTGTTTTAGTGTAATGAATAACTTTTTATAGAGGACAATCGCACACAGTTCAATATGCTAGTATTTCTATTTCTGTGCCCCACCAATGCCGGGATTCTAGGGTAGAATTTCTTTCTTTGAGAAAGCTGAAGCGATCAAAACCCTGATTAACCTCTGATATTCACGTGGTGCTCTTGATCTTGAGGACCGAAGCAGTAACAAAGAGTTAATGGCAGCCATATGCTCAGGGTATTGTGGGTACTGTTGACCCAAATGTGAACTCCGCAAGCGAGTGCTGCTAACTGCTGTTTGTTTCAGGTTTGGCGTGGAGATTACTGATGAAGAGTTTGAGCTGCTACTTGACAGAATCCCCCTTGATGAAGATGGAAATGTCAGATACCCCCAGTTCATGGCCAGGTTTGATTCCTGGTATGCGGTGTATGCATTTTATTTCTCATTTGTGAGTGGAATTATTTTTAATCTAAAAGGCTCACGTAACATTTCCAAGTTGATTCTCATTTCTTAAATGTGCTCCTTTGTGACCTATTCCTTGCATGGAGTATGCTGATTACATTTAAAATTAGCTGATGTTATGGGTATGTACTGTTTATAATTTAGTTGCTCTTTACATGGTAATTACGTATTTTAAAAGAAAGACTTCAAAGGCATGTAACATACCTTTGTGCTTTCTGTAGGCTGGGAAATATGACAGACTTCTAAAGAAAAGCTAATTATTTCCAAAAACTGGTAATAAATGTACTTAGTATCTTTCTGAGATCTTTAAGCATTTACAGACCCTATACGTAGTCTGAAGTACTTCTGAGGTGGTGATACTGGTTAATAGAAGCTCTACTCAGCCTCCAAAGCCTAGCTGTGAATTAGAGTTTGATTAAAATAAAGAAGCATTGGGCTAGATAGAGATATTTTATTATTTTCCAAAAATTAGGACTCCATCCCCAAAACTGTCATGCCAGTAGCAGGGCAGAAGCCAGTGACATTGCAGAGGTGAGTGAAAGTCTCTTGTGGAAGCTGGGACCAGAGAAAGCCATTCCATTCATAAAATCTGGAGAAGTAAATTCCAGCACTCTCATACACACCTGCATGTACACATAAAAGTTAGACTGCTCAAACAGGAATGCAAATGTTTTTGAATTATGTAGCAGGCAAGGGTATATCTTGTTTGCATACACACATGCAGGGTAGGTAGAAGTCTGAGTTCACTGTACTGAAACCACATGGGGTACCTTCCTGTACTTGAGGCGACAAGCCAACTAAGTATTGCAGACCTGATGTGACTACTTCTTCCTTCCTATTCCGTTAGTTGCTCTTCCACTCTTTCTCTTTCTTTTCCTCAGTCCTTGTCTTCCTGCTTCAGGGAACTTTGGGGCTGAATTCAGCTGTCCACGCGTTTGCACACAGGGCTGTTAGGTATGACTCAGGATTCATGAGATGGATGTGACCTTCTGGAATGGTATCCCCCTAGGCAGTCTCCAAGGGTGTCTCAAATGAGGCTTGAGTGCATTTGGGTGGGATCCTGTTCCTCACATACTTTTACCGCCAAGGCCTCCTCTCCAATTCTTTCTTTTATAGCCCTCTGACTGGGTCGCAGCTATCCTGGATTTGGTTGTGCATGAATTTCTGTGAAATGTCTCAGCTCCAGGAGCCTTCCTTAGTTGTCCTGTGGTTAAGGGTGTAAAGAGGGAACGGAGGATAAAGACCATCTAGCAAAGCTGACCAACCTTTGAGAAACCAAAAGCATCAAAAATAAAATACACAAAGATGCACAACTCTGGGCCTAACCTCCTTCCTCTTGCTGTGTACTCAGCTGCAATAACCCTCCTCTGTGCTTCCTGACTTTCTTTCTCACACACTCATTGCTCCAGCTCTCATGTCCAGGTAAATTCTGAAATTAAGAGAAGCTGATGTCGCTAAAAGAGGTGAAATGCTGCTTCTTAGCAGTGTCTTGGCTTTGTGAATCAACTCATGGATTAGGATGGATCTGAACACCACATTTATTTCAGTTTCTAATAACTATTTTCTTGTGTTTCCTTACAGTTAATGTGACATATTTTCACCGCAAAGGAGCTTCATTTAGCCCAGGGTGTACCACTGGCTGTCACCTTGTCTTGAAGTGTATCCATAAGAGTACACACAGCTATTCATAGCCCTTTAGGAGAGCTATCACTGAGCCCTTTACTAGTAAGAAACTGTGCTGTGTAATATTCTTGAGGATGCCAGCAAGACAGTAGTTAACATGCAGGCTGTGTCTGACATTCTTATGGACAGAGGGCAAAACTGAACACCGTGATTTGTAAGGACATGTGGGAAGCCTAACCTAGCTCTGCCCCTTTGCAATCCAAGGTGAGTTGAGAACGCAGTGCGAAATAAAGCCTACCTCTAAGGTTGACATCTGCCAGGGAATCACAGACAACATCCGGGACATTGCTGCTGAGTCTCAAAAGTCAGTTAAAACACTTGGTCCAGCTACATTAAGCAGTGCAGGAAGGAATCTACAATAATTGGCAACTTAAAACTGCCTGCTATAAATGGGAGTGCACTGGGAAGGGAGCCTGGATGCATAGTGGACAAATGCCACAGGAAGTGCAAAAAAAGCATATGGGGTTATAAAGGCTCTTTTCCCCAGGTCAGCCAGGGACCTACAGACATGCCCGGCCTCATATCTTCCCACAAATAATAATGAAATCCTAGAAACTGAACTACCATCTCTTGCCAGTGAGATACTAATAGCCCTCCTCTTCTTAGAACCTCTGGAATCTGAATGGTTGACTGCACAAGTTGAGTTTTATATGGGCCAAGTCTTGTATGACTCCTTTACTTGTTTTGCTATCAAGTACCACCAAGAATAGGCTTTGGTTAGACACATGGGCACCAGCAACATCTCAGGTCTTTCTGCCAAGGAACCCTTAGACATACCAACATTGTCAGTCCCAAAGGTAGACCATATATAAGAAAAAGAGGATGAATATTATAAAGAAAAGTGGTCTGTCTTAATTGCAGGAGAGAGAGCTGTTAGTTTAGAAACTTAGAATAGGGGAGGAGGGGAGTGTGGGGACTAAAGTTACAGCCTGGCTTTTCTTACAGTAGAGAGAATAGACCCTGGTCGTTCAGTGATGAAATGCTTTCCCTGCAGCTTGTCTTTAACTGATCAGTCTCATTTCCAAGTCAACCTTCAGAATTCACTAAATCTAGCAATTTCAAAGATTATTATCATACCTATACCTGTTGTTTAGAAATAATTAGTGTTTATACAGAAGTCGATATACCTTCCATGGCACAATTTTGTATTTGAACGTGATCCAAACAAATAATTATATGTGTTCACTGGGACTATTGTTGCTCAAGTCGAGTGGGAGAGAGTGCATAGGCCCCATAGCATAGCTTAGGTAATAGCTCTTTATTTGCTTTCTGGTGGGAACTGGAGACCAGATGCTTCTGTCAGATTACTGCTATGTTAATGTGGGGTAATGTCATTTACTCCAGTGCAAAACTGGAGTGTAACTGAGAACACAATGTAGGACTGAGATATCGTAATTTTCACTTTCATCACCTGCCCCCAATGTCTTTCCTCCTATAAAACCAAATGTTGCTTGCAGGCATTGTCCCAGATTCTCTGCTGTATCTGGTGGGTTGGCCCCAGCCAGCAGCCAAACTGCCACCCAGCCGCTCGCTCACTCAGTGGCATACAGGGAGAAAGTAGGAGGAATAGGGAAGAGAAAGCTCGTGCCTTGAGCTAAAGACAGGGAGATCACTTACCAATTTCCATTGCGGGCAAAGCAGACTTGACTTGGGGAAAATTAGTTTAATTTATTGCCAATTTATATACATATATATATTTAATTACTAATTTAGGAAGAAGAAAGACAAACATTAAGACACATAGGGAAAAGACCTTTCTGCCTCCCGTTCTGAGGATCAACTTCACTCCTTCACTCCAGACTCTTCTCCTTGTTACCACCACCAGTTACACTTGGTCCCTTCAGTGAGGAAGCCAGTGGAGCAGCATGGAGTGGGGAGGGGGTTATGGTTGGGATGTAGAGGTTTCTCACTGCTGTTTGTTCCATCTTGCTCTTGGATGGTGGGGCATCCAAGGGTTATTGGGTGGAGGGGGGCTGTTCTGGAAAGCAGGAAGGATGCAATGTATCTACAGTAGCTGAGTTGATTTACATCTCCTGTAGCTCTGAGATGGTGCAAATGTCTTCTTCCTGCTTTATGCAGCTGCTGTTTAATGGGCTTAGAGGACCTGACCAGAGACAGCCACCATGTACTGCTGCAGAGAGCTATCCTTGTGAGTGTGCCTGCCTACACATGGAGAGAGGGCTCCTTCTCAATGGACCCTTGGCATCTAGGTCACTAGGAAAGAAATTAAGAAAACACCATTAGGGTAAGGTAAGGCCACATCTAAATCACACAGTTTGCATGAGTTTCAGCATGCCCTGGAGTCATAGCTCCAGCTTCTCCGTATCAAGGATGAGTCTGGAATATGTTGTGGTTCCTTTCGGGTCTTCTCTCTGACATCACGGTGTGTGGGAAGGAGGTGCGTTGATAGACGTAGGTCCCTCAAATGGAGGTACGATGTAACCTCATTACACAGCCAGGCTGGGAGTCTGGAGCTGCTCCTGGGCGTCTCAGTTTAGACATAGTTTCAGGGTGTTTCTTGCTTCCACAAACCTTTCTTGCTCATTTTCTCTTAGGGCAGAAAGAAAGTTGCTGCTTCATTCTTTTCATACCTGTTCACCTTTAAATAACTTCTGTGAAATGGGAAGTTAAAAGAAGCGTTTAGGAAAATCTACGATATCTCATTAAAGTGGCAATGAAGATGTTTCATTTACTGAAATAACATTTTAATTGGGAATTCAGTTTACTATAAATTCAATGTATTATTTGTCTTCAAATAAGGTGTTACTTTGGTTGGACAAGACCATTCTAAAAGATCTAAGTCTGATTGAAAAATGACTGTGTGTTGGCTTGTGATGGCTTCCCCTTTCTCACAGTCATCTGTCTTTCTCGTCCCTCCCTCATTATCCAGCCAGGTACAGTTTACAAGCTGTAAAGGTACATGGTGAGCCCCAGGAGACTCAGCATCTGAACAGCATGTTCATTCCCAGTCTCATATTAACGAGAGAAAAACTTAAAGAATTGCATTGACTGGAAGCAGAAGATAGTTTGTGAGCCTGAGGGAATATAATCAGTAAGGATAATGTGGAAACTTTTGTCCGTGGTCATAGATAAACCATACAGAGGTTTAGCGTAGCAAGAACAGTAAAATCTAACTTCTTTTTCTATAATGGCATTTCATACTAGTGAGTAGATTAATAAAGACAGAAGTTATTAAGAATGTGCTATGGGTATATTAGACATAAGTGAGACAAGGTTTCTTAGGAATGGTAGTATTTTGTATATTACCTTTGAAACATTATAAAAGGCTTATGTGCTCAAAACTGGTCTGTTATCTCCCACTGTACTGGTTGACCTAATGAAAGATATCCATAGACCCTATCAGTGTTACCCTAATGCTGTAATATGTGTGCAGCTGATATTAATCTTGCACACTTTAGCCTTTAATTAGCCATGCTATGGTGGCATTTACTGCTCAAACACTCCAAGAGGAGGGAGCTATCCCAGAAAGCAAATACGTCAGTAGCCTGGCTCCTGCTGCCCAATCTACAAATCGCTGACTATAGCAGCAGACTGTTTGCATGCACAAAATAGAAAGAAGATGTTATGGCAGAATCAAAGCACCGCTTGCCTGCCTCTGACCTCTTTCCCTTCACAGTATATTCATAGAGGGAAAGGTTTAGACTGATTCGGTTTTCTTAATTTATGTTTAATAATAGTACTTTTTATGTCTTGCCTCTTACAGTGGTGCTTTGTTGTCACTGTTGCCTTGTGAGTGGCACAGCTGGAACTGACTCCTTCAGTATTTGAAGGAAGATTATGCTGTGTTCATTCCTTGTACAGTACATGCAGGAATAAATTATATACGCCAATTATGTTGGGTTTGAGAAGTGCTCAACATTGACCCTGTTGTCAGTGAAAACTGGTTAAACCCTCTCCCAAACTTTATCTTTTCAGATTGAACATCTACCTAAGAAATACTTTTGAAAATCTTAAGTAATTTATCTTGGCAAGTTTACTTATTCTGATAGTATAAAAAGGGGGAATTAGCTCAATATTGTGTGGGATATTCCCATCTGATAGCTTCATTAGGGAATGCTGACACCAAGTCACTTGGGTGAAAAGCAGAGTGCCATATAACTGCAGAACAGTTATTTTGCCTTGCAGATGAGCTTTTTAAAGGTGGTATGGTTTTGATGATGCTGATTGAGAAGTTATAGAGTCACCTGTAGACCCCAGTCTATACCTATACAAAGGTATAATAGTCTGTACTGCGGAGTGGTTACATGTTGGCTACGCCTTTGTAGTTTGCTGTATCGTTTGTAGAGTTACACTGCTAGCTACAACCTGTGCTATATTTCAGAGACAGTTTGTGACAACAGGCAGGACTGATGAAGACAAAGGATGATTGTGAACTTTCAGTGCTGCATCTGAGAAGGAGCTAAGGTAAAAGGCCAGCTGCAGGTTAAAACTTAGTGCCATCCTTCCAAAACTCTGTGTGCCGTTGCATCTCCCACCCTCTAAAAATAACCTTCTTTTCCCTGTTGTCTCCCCAGTTCCAAACCACATGTCAGGGGTGAGTGTTTTGGTCTTCTGATTGCCAATCATCATCTCGCACACAGATTTCTGATTCCTGACCGACTGTCAGACACAACCCCCTACCGCAATACCCAGTGGGTTGCTGTTCCCTCCTGCACTCTCTGCTGGGCCTGTAGGTCAGCCAGCTTCAATACAGGCTTCATTTTGTTTCTTAGTTTTCTAACTTTAGGGCCTCTTTTTTTCCCCTGACTGGCTGCCTACAGGCTTGGAAAATAAATACCATAGTCACGATGTTAAATTGGAAACAAAAGCTGCAGAAAGAAAAGGAATATTTAAAAAACTACTTTTTTTTAGATTGTTTTAAATCCTGTGAAGC
>VYXH01008174.1:84023-105409 GCA_013397275.1 Burhinus bistriatus
TACAATATTTACTTAGCAGCCTCCGGGGATTTTCAAGGCACATAACAAATTTACCCTCTGATTTTATAAACTGACTGTGTGAAGAGAAGGAGGCCTTTGGCAACGTTTTCAGTTGCTTAAAACAAACTGCAAGTGTGCTGATCATGTTCATCACTGGTCCAGTATTTCCAAGTTGTATGCTATTTGATGGGATGTTTATTGCCATGGTGTAGATATCTTGGGTCTAATTCTTCCAGTTTTGATGTTATGGACCATTTATGGAACATGTGAGAAGACTTGTAGTTTAAACACTTTACCATTTAAAGTCTCTCTTCACAGTTTACAAAGGAACTAAAATAAAACTCCATCACCACATCACATAGCTCATGGATCAGTGCAAAACCTAGACAGAAAAAATTACATAATGCTGGATTGTGGCAAAAAGGCTTTGCAGACCAAAAGGAGAAAAAAAATCCAGAACACGAGGATCTACAAGAAATCCAACTGCAGTTTTAGGGCTTCTCCCTTGGACTGCTCCTTGCCTTTCCCTTCACCTCTGGCAGCACTTCAAAAGCTGACATTGGCATTTTTATGATGCCAGCGTTGTCACCACTTCAATGGGATGAGCATGAAGCTGAGGTTGAAGCTGTGCAATATAGTAACTTTTGCAGATTTTCTTGGAGGGGAGCAAGCTTCAGTGAAAGGCAGCTCATCTTACAGCCAGGATCCATCACCAAATCCAGTGTGTTTATGCAAACACATTGCCTCCTCTTCCTCATCGCATTCAATGACCTTCTGCACAGCAAAGAGAAGGTCAGCACCGGTCCCTTATGGGAGGACCATGCGTATTGCAGTCCATTAGCCTATTAGCAGATAGGATACCCAAACCCCTTAGCATTACGTCCTAAAATGCCCACTGCCTTTTTGGGCATATTGGTCACCTTAAAACAAAGACATTTCTAAGGAATAAACATTCCTTATAGTTTTCAAGGTGCTATGGATTAAGTTTCTTTTTGCTGTCAATCTGCTGCTGAAAGAATTGGTGAACAAATGAAAAGTCTTACTTGTCAATGCAGGACAGCTAAGAAAGGGTCCATATCATTTTCCATAGCCAAGAGGTTGAACCATGCATAGATGAAAATCTGCAGGTGATTTGTTGTGTTGTAGAGCAAGAATATCCCCCTGATAACACTGTGGTGGCTGAACTCTTACCCTAAGATTTTCTCTGCAAGATTTGTTTTCAGTAAATATTTATCAAAAAGCTCAGTCTGTTTTTGTTTTTGGTTTTGTTTTTTTTCTTTTGCCCTCACCCTTTCCTGTCTTAAAGTAAAGGGTAGGTTCTTAGGTTGCCTCACAACCATCTTTCTTATAGACCATTTCAGGCACAAAGAGTGGGACAAAAGGCACAATATGATTGATATGTCTGAGAGAAGCTCAGAGAGACCAAGGGATTCTTAGAAAGCAGGAGGGGAATCACAGTGTGGCAAGATTTCACACAGTGCAATGAAGATTTTGTATGTTATGTACATCTGTTGATGTTATCTTAGTTTGACCTGTCTTGAGATTTCAAAAAGGAAGTTCACTTCACTCTTCCCAGCTTTATCTTCGCTTCTTTTTAGGTTCTGCTCACAGAACCTGCACGTTAGTCAGCCTCCTCCTAGACCTTCAAAACCTCAAACACATTTCCAGGGGCACTTGAGTGATATTTGGGCCTTGTGGTGGTCTTTGTCTAAATAGCTGGAATATTTCTTTCTTGCTAAAATGATGAGATTATAAAGGGGTGCTGCTGTGTAGTAGCTTTTGATTTCACTTACAACTCATGTTTAGTCTCTGCATGTGTAAGATTTCTGCAAGGAAATTTCTTATATTTTGACTTTAGTAAAGAATTAAGGCAAGAGCATAGCGTTAGGTATTTTTCTCTGTGTTGTGCATAACAGGATGACCATGTCAAGCACACTTCCTTTTTTATTACAAAAAAGATACTGAAAGCAATGGCCAGGGATGCTAACAAGCAAGAAAGAGAAAGTTATATTCAATTTATTTTGTGCCCTCTGGCCCTGTGACCTTGCCAGCTGATGCTGAGCCAGTAACATCTTGACCATTTTAGTTACTACTGGAGGAAAAAAACAAATCCTTTTCTGGTCTTGGAATGACTCCAAAACAGAGCACATATTCCCTGCTGAAGGTGACCTGTTTTAGGGGTTTTTTTTTATCCCTGCTAGATTCTGGTTTGCCATTATTAAAACTCCAGAGCAAAGCATTTACTAGCTTTGTCCCTATATTTACAATACCTTTTGACTGAGATGTCTAAGAGCTTTAAACATATGCTTTAAACAGCGGACGGCCGATGCTGACATTTGTTACAAATCTTTTCAGAGGGGCCGTGTGGAATCGTTCTAATCCGGGAAGAGCCACTGACTCGCTGTGTGATCTGACAGAGTGACATATCACTTGACCTCAGTCACAGCAGCTGTAAAACGAGGTGGAAGAACCAGGGCCTGGCAGAAAAGGGGAGGATGCAGATGCTGCAGAGGGCGCAGCCTCCCCGCGCCAGCAGCACCAAAGCTTTTCCCCCTGCATGCTTTGGGGTGGAAAAGTGGGGTTTTGATTGTTTGCTTTTTGTTGGGGTTTGGGGGGTTTGGTGGTTTTGGTTTGGGTGGTGGGGTTTTTTTGTTGTTTTTTTTTTTTCTTACTGGTTAGGTGGATTACTGAAGAAGTGCAGGAAAAGGTTCGAGAAGCCATCAGATCCAGTGGGACATGTTTTCTGTAAGATGGCTGTGGGGGCTTTAAGCAGTAGATGAAACTCTATGCCGTTCAGGCAGCTCTCAGTATGGGAGCTCTGGCAGAAGTCCGGCTCTTGGGGCAGCAACACTTTCCCCTGCCAAATTTTCTGACGTTGACATTACCAGCGTTCAGATTTCAGCTAGCTCACGTCTGAGGATAACCTTAAACAAGAGTCCGTTTTGCTGCCTGTTCAGCACACCCACATTTAACCTTAAGTTTTCTGCTACTTATTCGTGTGAAACTTCATCCCCACCTGTTTTGTCCATGTAGTGAATTACTGAACGTTTGGAAAGTCACCCTAGTTTGCATCTGGATATGCCCTCTCTGCGGAGAAATATTTGGGGAGCAAAGTGCTCGTGCTGGTGCATGTATCCACTGTACACTCCAGGGCAGTGGGAAGAGGGGACGAGGGGGAACTGGGCTCCAGTGAGCCTTGTTTTGGGGAATGACCTGGTGAGACTGGGGGGTTAAAAAAGGAGGAGGGAGAGCTCTTCCAGCTGATGAAACTTTAAGACAGACTTAAGGCTGCTGTAAGATGTTTTAAACCCAAACTGGTTTAAGTCCAATCTTAACGGGAGATTAAGGAGTGAACAGAAGGGTCCAGCCTCCATCCTCAGGTATGTGACATGTCCAGGTGACGTGAGCCAAGCTAAGCTGGAAATAAGTGCACAAAAGCGATCTCATTCCAGCCTATAGCACGATTATTATAGCAGTGCCTCTGCTAGAGCCATCTGGCACAGCCACTGGAGCTGACGTCCTGCTTGAGCTGCCCTGGCCTGCCTGCATTCCTGAGCCGTCAGCCGACAGCACGTGGATGCACAGGCAGCGGTCAGCAGCGCATGCCAAGCAGGTTTTTTACAAAAATAGGAACACGATATCTTTCCATTTTCCGGTGTGTCTTCACCAATCGTTACCCTTTTTACTGTCAGTGAAGTGTAGAGGCATAGGAGGTGCTGTGTCCCAGTTGGACCTGACGTGTGCACATCTCAGGGTGTTCTGGTCTAGTTTTAGTCCAGGCAAAACCAAACAGTTTGGATTTGAGTAGACCTGAAGGTCTGAAGCAGTCGTATTGTAAATGGGATTTCGGTACGGGCCTTGTTTGTGATCCTTCTACTCATAATTTGCTTCACCTTATTCTCATATAAATCTAACTAAATCAGCCTGAAGGTCTAGAGCAATTATGGACCTAAGGAACCTGAGCTGTGACAGTCCATGGAAAGATAAGCTTGCTACCTTCTTCATGCTGATGTGTGATCTCATTGCCGTTGGTGACCAGGTACCTAAGACACAGTCAGTTGCACTTAGCTGCCTGACTCTACTAGTGTCATTGGCATCAGCAGTTGATGCGTGGCAACTAGAATCACTCCAGGCCAAGAGTACATAGTGTACATCCCACATGTAACGCCATCGCTACGTTTGCGTGGTTTCACCAACTCATGCAGTTTAGGATCAGGTGTTTAGAAATTGCTTCAATTTCTCTGTGACTGGTACCCATGAGGTTATTACAACTGGGATCTTCAAAACACCTTTAAAAAACTTTAAAAATAAACTTAAATTTCACCAACCATGAACACAGAAACAAACTAGTTAGTTTCTAGTCCTGGTTTTCAGACTCTTGCACATGAATTACCAATAGACCAAGAGCAGTTGAGGTCTATAAAATAATTCTTTCACTTCTATTTCTTCATTTCCAGCTGGTTTTCTAATGTGGCTTTGAATTACCACTGTGACTTCCTGTGTTTCTATAAAGAAGGAGAAGGAAATGTTCTCCATCCCAGGGATATGTGATGTAATACCGGCTTTTTTTTCGTTTTTTTCTTCTTTTTTCTAGATTTCCTAGATGGGATGTCTCAAGAAAAAAGAGTCAAAAATGATGATGGTTCTAGGCCAAACTCTTGAATCATTTAGTCCAGCTTTCAGAATCGGGCAAAACACCTTGCTGTGTATTTACACTTGACTTTAAATTAGCTCTTGGACGTTTACCACAACAGCATCTCAGCAGTCGGTGAGACCTTGTGAAGCTGTTTCCCTTCATTTAGTAGCCTATCATAAGATTTTAAAAAATTGATCTATAAATGTTGTTGGGTTTTTTTTCCACTGGCAGCTTCTAACCAATAAGAAATATGAAAATGCCCATTCTTCTAATCAATCATGTATTTGATTCTATATAAATTGTATTTTCATATGGTTATCCCAGATAAAAGTATAAGAAACAGTATGTATATCGTCTCTGGAAGGGGCAGAGTCTCTGTAGAATAATACTACTGCTGTAGACTTTTTAAGGGGCTCTGTTCTGGTGGTATCCAGCAAAATAATTCCTGCTTCTGTGACTCTTTTCCTCCATGTCTTCCCTTTAAAGTAAACCAAACCAAATTCTGTAGGACCACTAGGGAATTCTTTCAGAGGAAGGCTGCAATATGCATGTGTGCCAACCAAACAGCTTTCTAATGCCCAGTTTAATTTCCTGAAGACACCTACAGAGGGCTGAGCTGCTGAGTGTCTGAACTTCTCCCTGCTGTATGTATTTTATCTATTCTCTCAGACACTGTTCAGAAGAATATATACGGTATAAAAGAGCATGCAGAAGTTTTGACCAACCACACAGCAAGAATATTAAAGATTCATCCTTCCTCCCACACAACATAAAGGTTGTATAAAACTATAGTATTTGAAAAAAGTCCTGAAATGTTATATTTTTAATGACTAAGCAGAACAGTGTTTCAGAGAATGGATAGGTTGCTAGTTCAGAATGCTCTAGCGTCTCAGACCCTCTGACTTTTGAAGCTGGGGACTAACCCACTGTTTCAGTGAGTAGTACGTGCACATTTCAAGAGGTAAGGAAAATGTGAAGTGTACTTGAAAACACTTGTGTGGTAGAACTGTCATCATGGACCAGACCCCAAAGCACAGATTTGCATGGCGCTTGCCACCTTAGTGTTTGTCTTGAGTGTCTGATCAGCCAAGCCAAACTTCTTCTGCTTGAAGGGGCGTTCTTTGGGTCATTTACTGATGTATTTATTAGTGCAAACTATCTGTTCAGCTTTGACGGGAATTTTTTCATAACATCTTTCTTAACAATGTCCTGCTTTTGCATGTCTCTTTTTATGATCTTTGCTTTTTGTGCCCCTTTGCCTTTAGCCTTTCCACTGAAAACTCTTACAATAGTTATCATCCATTTAAATGAACTTTGTCTGCTTCTTATTAAGAAGAAATCTTCGTGCTTCAGTAAAATCTGTGGATCTATTTGGAAAAGTCTTTTGTCAAAAAGAGAAAATTTTTATTTGATGTTTAATCATTCTATGATGATTCTATGATTAAGGTAGCATAACTTTCTGTTTTGTCTCACATTACTTAGTCTACCTTTTAATTGCTGGGGTTTTTTGTTTTTTTCTCCCTTCAGGAGGTGTAAATATCCATGCACTTAGATGAATAGAGAAATAGTACACTAATTTCACAGTGACTTTATACCTATTTGCATAGGGAAGGCTGTTATTTGTCAAATGCAAACATCCCAGAAGTCTGTAACAACGAGGCTATAGCTGCTGCACCTTGAACTTGGTGACATGACTTCCCCGGAGCCTACTTGAACCTCCTCCCTCCTTCAGAGAAGGAGGCCCAGAGAAGAGTCTGGTTTCCTCCTGCTGCTTCCTGGCTGCTGAAGTTCTACCTTCCTTTTCTAGTTTTCCTTTTCTGATATATTTCTACTATCTGTGGATGTTTAATTAACTTTACTTACAAAAAAGTATTCCCATGTATGACTTCCACTGCCTCTTTCTTGAAGGCTAGTGTGAAATTCAGCTGAGAAAATCTCTGGTACGATCTTTTACCTTCCACGTTGTACAAATGCAAGGGATTTGAACAGCTTGGCTGCCTGAACTGGGGGGTGCTGAGAAGCTTTTGGCAGAATGGCTCTGTGGATCCAAATCTTAAATCAACAGCAGTATTAGAATTAAGAACACGAATGAGGGAAATTAATAATAAGCTGTGATACATCATAAATACAAAAGCAATATGATCTCTGATTTACATACCTGGCAGGTATGCTCTGTGTGCTACGTACCTGTCCATACAGTCTCTGAAGTGACTTATTTTAACAACAGGACGCTGGAATGAACCCAAAATGTTAGATTGGCAGAATTTAATAAGAGTAAGCAATATGAGATCTCTACTTTCAGCTCAGTCTTGTACTCCATGTGAATGGCTATGGAAACCTCTGGTGATTTTATATCCTGTAGTTTGCAAGCACGTCCAATAGGACTTCATAGGTAATGACAACAAGGGCATTAGTTGATGGGATCTCATTCAAGGCTAAGCTTCAGATTCTTGAAATTCCTGGAAAAATGTTCTGTAGGGGTTGGGTTGTGTGAATTCAGCTCTTTGCCTGTGTAACTGTGCAGAGCTCCAGATGTAGCAGGGTCTCCCTCTTCTAGTTTGCTCATATTTCATTTCTCAGACCCACCAATCTAGTGTCTTTGTCATCTACTGTACTACTGCTTCATGAAGCAGTGTGGGCTACCAGATGCCAGAAAACATTAATGCATGGCTGCTGCGCATTCAGAGGGCAATTGCACATGCATAGAGCAAACAGGAAGATCTCCTGGGCATCGCTCGGCAAAGTGTACTGATGAATGCTAGGACAAGAGGTAAGAGGCACAAACTTGAACATAGGAGGTTCCATCTGAACATGAGGAGGAACTTCTTTACTTTGAGGGTGGCAGAGCACTGGAAGAGGCTGCCCAGAGAAGTGGTGGAGTCTCCGACTCTGGAGACCTTCCAAACCTGCCTGCATGCCATCCTGTGCAACCTGCTGTAGGTGTCCCTGCTCTGGCAGGGGAGCTGCCTAGATGATCTCCAGAGGTCCCTTCCAACCCCGGTAATTCTGTGATACTGTGACAGTTTAAGCTACCTTTTAGCCTTGTCCTCTCTCTGGTCCTGTGCTGAGCCCTGCCTGCAGAACTCAAGTCCGCATTTCCATTCTGCCTTGAGGCAGCTCTTTTCACTTATGTAGATAGCCATCCTGTTTCCCCAACAGAAGAAGGACTCACAGCCAGTTTGACTCCTCTGTGTAAAACATCGGTGAGACATGAAGCAAAACATCGTAATTAGCAGCAAAAAAAGGAATTTTAATTCTGCACAATTTGGGAAGTGAACACTAAAGCTGGAAAAAGTGGGAAATAGCAAAGAAATCTTAAAATGAATAGGTGGGGAGATAGGTAAGAGAACATAACATTGAAAGTATTCTGCTTTCAATAGTAATAATACTAATGGAAATACCATTTGGAATGGAAATCCCCTCTTTATCAGGGAGCGTAGTGATAGAACCAGGCGTAACGGTTTTAAACTGAAAGAGAGTAGATTTAGATTAGATATTAGGAAGAAATTCTTTACTGTGAGGGTGGTGAGACACTGGCCCAGGTTGCCCAGAGAAGCTGTGGATGCCCCATCCCTGGAGGTGTCCAAGGCCAGGTTGGATGGGGCTTTGAGCAACCTGGTCTAGTGGAAGGTGTCCCTGCAGGGTGATTGGAACTAGATGATCATTAAGGTCCCTTCCAACTCTAACCATTCTGTGATTCTATGGTTTTATGAAATACTAATATTTTATCTAATGACTTTGACACCAAGAGTAGGCAGGTAGTGGTGAGGTTTACCCATGAGATAAAGCTAAGAAATGTTGTCAATATAGCTGAAGTGAGGCACAACATAGAAGGTGAATTGGATAGTCTTGAGGACATGAAGTTCAGTCATACTACTAGATCATGCCATTGCATACTGATAATAAGTAGTTCTCTTATGAGCTGGGCTTCCATCCATTTGAAACAATGAACAAGAGCAGCTCTGGTCTGTTCTGCTTGTTCCTGAGACGACTGAACTCTCAGTGCTATGTAACCCTGCTTTTGACTCCTGCCATTTTAAAAGGCACCCTGACAGCTGGTGGAATAAGACCGTAGCTCAGCAGGCTCCCTGGTTAGTGTGTGTCACAGCTCTCAGTGGGCTGCAGAAGGTAAGTGATAGCATGTTAGTGACAAGTTGGCATTCATATTGATTGAATTCATCCTCGCCCATTAACGTTCAAGGGAGAAAGGAGGACTTTTTGGCTTCAGGGAGGAAGCAGACTTTCTACATGACTTGGTTTTTCGCGTGGCCTGAGAAGTTCTCTCATTGAACTTTTAATTTGAGGTAATGGTTTAAATTTAGTATTGTTAAAGACATTTGTTCTTTAAAATACCTTCTGTTTTTCTCTTTAGTCACCCTTACTCCAAAATGATATAAAGAAGGCTGGTTTTGAGAAGAGGGCCTAAGAATGGCCAAGAGGAGGGAAATACCCGGGGCGAAGCAGAAGTATGTAAGGTAGCATTCTGCATAAACCTGTCTGCTTTCAAGATGTGTAGGTTTCCATTTGTCTCATGGGGCGGTTTTACTATCCCTAGCATAGCTACTGATGCTTGTCCTGAGGAAAGGTAATTCATTATGATCTGTCCTGCCCAAATATCTACAACCCTGTTCTGGATTTAGTGAAAAGCCTTCCTTACCAGTCAACCTTCAAGCGTACCTCTGCAGAAGGACGTAAAACCCAGCGGGACTCCCTTATCACATGGCATTAACTGACGTGATGCTGTCATTTTCGATATGTGTGACTTCTTGGCTCCAACCCCCATGCTGAGATCTCGTGTTCCTTTTTTCCCCAGGGTCATGTCGTACACAGAGTCCCCACTGTGGCTTTGCTCTGCTGGGTCAAGGGAAACATGAGATGACAATTTTTACCCTTTCCTATCAATGGTTAAATCTGCAGAAGGAAAAACAAGAGGCATTTGTGGATTTCATCTTCAAGATTGATTTTATAAATCAGGGCAAAATGTAAAGACGGATCCTGTCCAGGGCTTTTGACCTGCTGTACCTTTAAGAGAGGGACAGCAGGATGGCATCTAACAGGGTCTGTAGCTGTCCCAGATTTTAACTGTTTTCTTCTGAATAGCAAGTGTGTGATTCAAAGAGTGCCTGGCAAAAGCTTCTTGTATTTTTGCAGTAGCAGCATTGGAAATATTTCATGCGTATATAAGATCCAGCATCCCTGTAGACTGTTGTTGTTTTCTGCAACTTTTTGTAAGTTTGGGGAAAACCTAATAAGTACTGTTTCTCTTTCTTTCTTTAAAAAAGACAGGGAGAGAAAGCCTGCATTTTCTGCCATTTCCCAAGAGGCTTTTTATCTGTTTAAACCAACTAGGGATTTTTCACATATTGACATAAGCATTCATTTGCTAATTTGCTGGACATTAAACTGCACAGCATTCTTGAATGAGACTGGAATACTTGGGTACTTAGTGCTGCTCAGACCCCGCATCATTCCCAGTACACATATGGTTTTCCTCCTCTATCTCCTAGATAAAAGTCACTGTTTGATCGCCTTAAGGAAAAGAATGAGTTAAATGGACCAATATTCTAGCCTTGGCTCTAAAACTGGGCCTTTTCAGAAACTCCTCAGCACCTGCAGCAGCTAGGTCATTTGCACATACATAAATAAATAAATTAACAATGAATAAATAATTTAATCCCACCACACAATGCCACCTTGCAGATCTGATCCTTTGCTCCCAGTGAATTTGTCCATTCCTAATTCTTTTTGATAAAGTCCTCAGATACTTGCTGACTGTCAGTCTAATTTTCTTATTGTTTTCGCTTGATTAGTTCTGTATGACCTAAGGTCGCCCTTAAAATCCACATCTCTCGTGAAGACTCCGAAAGGCCTTCTTTTTTTCAAAGGGATGGAAAGTGCCTGCCATTTCTCCGGACAAAAGCCTGGAAGGTTTTCAGTTATTAGCCTCCTGAAGCAGCCCTTTCGCTCACCCAAGCGCAAAAAAAACTCATTAGGGGGCACCTTTCTTTCTGGCTTCTTTATCTGACGCATGTAGGGTTTACGTGTTTCAAGATTTGCAGGTCTTGGATGAATTTGGACAGCCTCCCTTTTAACCCTGCCGGCCTGCGGTTATGCCCACCGCAGACTTTCGCCATAGCTCTGTGCCCTTAACCACCTGGAGATGCCTCGTCTTTTTAAAACCTGCTTTACACCCCGCTTCGTGGTGAACAGAAGACACTTCAGCGTGCTGCTGCACTTTGAAGCCACACTCCCGTGGGGTGCGGGTGGAAAAGCAGGCAAGGCTGCCAGCTGCCGACGGGCTCCACGTTTTGCACTTGGTGATTAAAATATGAAATCAAAGTTAGTGACTCGGTCACGCAACCCATATTAGCATCGGAGGGATTTGCAAAACTAAGGCAGTGCGGCCCTGAGAGCCTGCCATGGCTGGGCTGCAATGTGCTTACTCTTTCAGGCAGCAAGGTAAATACATATCGGCTGAGTTGCCTTCCTGAGCCGTGCCAGCTGAGCTGGAGAGACTCCCTAACGATGCGTCCTCATACACGTTATAGCTGGGCGTCTTGCCCTTCAGAAGGCATGTGCAAAGTTGCCGGCTCCTGCATTCACTTGGGCTGGCAGAGGTTATAAATCAGGACAGCATCTGATCTGCTGTGCTTAAACAGTGCTGCCGAGCAATGCTGTGCCTGTGGTTATCTTTTAAGAAGAAAAACAGCCGGAAATTGTACCGGTAAGGTTAGGCATGTACTGTACAGTAAGGAATGTTTCTTGCTTACCTAGGCTCTGGTATATTTGTTAAGGAGAGACATCATGTGATTGAAAAGAGAGGTAGGAGCATGTAGATTGTGTTCTCTTTCAGAAAAGGACTGCCTGGTCTCTTTCATGAGAGACCTCAGTTCAGGTTGGGATCTGAGCCTAAAGAGGAGAAAGATGCACAGAAACAGAAGGAAAATAAGCAGGTCCAAAAAGTGTAGGTGGAAGATATCCTGAGCAGGTATAGAAAAATAGATGTCTTGCTCCTGCAGTACTACTTCTCTTTGTCCTGAAGAGCAGCTCGTCTTCCACTGAGATAGAACTGGCCATCATCCCTCTGGGTTAAAATTTGGTAGGAAAGCTCAGGGCTGCAGCTGAGGTCCTACTTCCAAGTATGCAGGTGACAGTTTTGTGGCCACTAATCTTGGTCCTGGCCATTTTCAGGGATACTGTCCTTGTTAGGTTGGAAGAATGCACCATTATGACCACTATTTTTTTCCCAAATATGCCAGTTCCTCCAAAATCCCCATGATACCAACACGTTACTTCAATCTGGTTTTCCTCTGAAATCTGATTCCTCTGAAATCTGAGTGAAACAGCCCTCGGTAAAGTAAAGCAAGCCAAGTGCATAAGGCTGAGCTTATGTGCAAATCCTTGCAGGGTCAGCACTGCAAATGGCATCGCTCTTCCCGCTGGCATAAATTCTGAGCAGTGGTTAGTTGGATATAGCGGAGTAATGTGGAAACTATGTGATCTACTCCATAGTACAATGTAACAGTTACTTTATGGTCTGAAGAACAGCAGAAACAGGAAGAAACGAGAAACGAGAGGGGAATTTTGGACTTTAACCTGGCAGTAATGTGGAGTTTAATCTTGACTTGTGGTCTGCTGTCAGTAGAGTCCTGCTCCCTGTTTCTAATCTGCCAACTGAGCAGCTGTCAAACTTCACTCCACTCTTTGTAACCTGGGTAATTTCATCTCCTGGGAAACCTCAGGACTACGGTGGATCCTGGAGCACATTGTGGGAACCACGTAGAAATTGTGATATTGTGATACATCAAATCTGTACAGGCAGCTGAAGACATCAGGAGATAAATCATAAGGACAAAGTGTATCAGCGTGATAACATGCAGAGTCTTGTTTATAACTTTTCGCATCAGTTTCCTTCCCTGCCTCAAGCTATGCAGGGGTATTAAAAACTTCCTGAATAAACACTACCCAGCAACAGAAAAGGAGTTTGAAGATTTAGATGAAATTAGCTCCTGGTGTCTCACTCAGGAGATCGTATATCTTCTGCTGAAGTACTAAGATCTTTGACCTTGGAAATCATGGTAAAAGTAAGGTAGAACCATGGTGGGTGGTGATGTCCATGGAGATCTACTCATTATCCCTCATTCGGAGGATTTTCCATCTAAGCAAGCACCATTTTAGCAGTCTGATGTCGGCATAAAACTACGGTCCTTAGAAAAAATTCTGAAGACACCAATGACTTTTCTGGGAGTTTGCTGGTTAAGTACACAGTTATTTGGCTAATAATTAGAATAACTTCCTATTTTTCTTGAAAATAGTAATTATCTGTTGTTGTTGTTGTTGCTCATTTTAGTGCCGTGACATTTTGTATTTTGGTGTATTGACGGAAGGTTTGACATCCAGTCTGAAATAGCACGTAAACTCTGCAAGCTTGAGAAACTTTAATTATAAGTAAGGACGACACGTTGGGTTTTCAGGAGGTTGTAAGACATTTGGCTACTCCTTGAGCTCTGCATGTTTTCCCAATGCCAAGCATTGTCCACCCTGAAAAGAAACTGGTAACTTATGGTTATGGAAAACCTCAGCTGTGATTCTGACCTCCTGGTGGTCAAGGTGTGGGCAAATGTAATTTATTTTAGTGGGGAAAAAAAGGTGATCGTGAAACTGTGTTCTACCATGGTGCCCTGTTCCAAAAATGTAACAAAACTGGATGGGGGGGGGTTCAGTGCCAAAACAGCACCTGGCTAAGGGTAAGCTTTCTTTTTAAAATGCATGAAGCACACACTTCAGCAGCAAAACTGGCTGATGATGAATCATAAAAATAAATAAATTTTAAAAAATATTTCTAAAAAAGAGATAAATGTTGTTATCCTATAATATATCTATTTGTGATGAAATGCCAGTTCCTAAGTACATTCATGAGAACGCAGCGTTATTCTGTTCACTCATGTTAGCAGCCAGAGCTGGTAAAATTTCAGTAACTGTAATGGAGAAGAGAGGAGAAAAGAGGCGAGGAGCATTGATTTCCATTGAAATCAACGGCAAAATTCTTCCCTAGTGTGCATATCGATTTTCTGATTGTATATATAGGAGTTTTATACATGGTGTTCATGAACCCCTTTGCTTCATGTTGGCAAAAGTGGCAGGGGAATAACGTGGCTGCTTTTATTGCGGGCATCTTGGAGCTAAACTAGTGCTGTGGAGGAGCGCGAGCTTCTGAGCTTGGCATCTTGACAACCAGACTGTGGAGAAAGGTACCCTGGCTTTCAGCGTCTGGCTAACGGTTTTGCCTGAAACAGTGCTTGCTGGAGAGAAATAGTAAAAATCCATTCTTCCCCACCCAAAATTCTTCTCACTTTTCCCACCTGTTCTAGCAGTACTTGCAAGCAGTACATTAAAAGCAGTACTTAAAAAATATCTGACAACTGGGATAACCAGCCACAGGGATGCTTAAATGCTCATCACCTATATCAGTTCAGTGGCTGGACTTGCTACAGCTTCAGTCTGCATAACAGGCACACAAAAAAGTCAGATTTTTTATTTATTTATTTATTTTTAATGAGCAACAGGTCTTGCGGATGAGATGGAAGAAGAAAATTTTATTTGGCTGAGTCACAGGAGGCTGAACTTCTCTTAATGACAAGTTATAGGACAAGAGGAAATGGCTTCAAGTTGCACCAGGGGAGGTTTAGGTTGGATAGTAGGAAAGATTTCTTCACCAAAAGGGTTGTCAAACATTGGAACAGGCTGCCCAGGGAAGTGGCAGAGTCACAATCCCTGGAGGTATTTAAAAGATGGGTAGACATGGTGCTGAGGGACATGGTTTAGTGGTGGGTTTGGCAGTGTTTGGTTGATGGTTGGACACGATGATCTTAAAGGTCTCTTCCAACCTGGATGATTCTATGATTCTAATTAAATGTGATATTTTAGCATGGAGATATATAGCCCCTCTGAAAATCTGAGCAGATAAATTAGGCTACTTGGCAGGCAGCAGTGACAGTGGGATTCAGCTGCCCTGCTTTTTCCCTGACTTATAGATCTGAACTTGACCTATTGGTCTGACATTCCCTCCTTGTTCAAAAGGGGAAAGATACATATTCCAAGGAAAATTATTTTTAAGGGAAAAATTAAAAACAGTCTGATAAATTGTCCTCTGGAGATACCTGTTTGTCCCTCTTGACTAGAAGGATTGCTTAGAATTATTAATTCATTCTTAGACCTCTACCTTATAGACATCTAACATTTATTTTTAAGGCAGATGCTTATAAATTTCAGTATGTCCGTCTATTATCAGACCACTGAAAGGATTTTTCCTTTATGGTATGATGTTGCTTTATGACAAAATAATTTTTCCAGGTAGATGAATGAAAAAAACCCAGTGGTCCCATCCCATCTTTCCATTTTCATCTGGTAAGGAGTGAAACTTGCCAGCATCATCCCTGTGCATTTGTGGACCTACAGGCTCTACAGCACACTATGCCCTAACCTTAAGCCCTGGCAGCTGTGATGAGATGCTCAAGGGGGGTTTGTGCCCACCAAATGGTTGTCATTTTCCTGAAATAGCTTATCTACCTTGATTTTTTTCTGTTTGCAGTTACAGTGCCTGGAAGACTCTTTGAAGGGCCTTTAGGAAGCTGGATGCTGGCAGCAGGGGTTACCTCTCTGTTCCAGAACTCCCATCCCCCAATGCCTGTAACTTCCTGCTAGAAGAGGATGAAGTTTACCATTCTCTCTCTAAATTTGATCCCAAGCCGAAGAGGCAAATTGATTACAAATCCGTTTTGCAAGAAGCTCGTAAAAAAGCTAGCCAAATACAGCCAAAAAAACCCCTTTGCAAACCTGCTATAAATTAAGATAGAATATTCTCATGACTAGAAGAAGTGCATTTATGTTCTCCCAGTTGCCTGTCCTTCTAGCTATGTCATACACTTCTCGTCAGGATGCATATCTTTTACCTACTTGTTGCTTGCCATATTCAATACCATAAGTTGCTTTGTGAAGGGGTAGTAGAAGCTCCTTCTGAGAGCAAAAAGCAAAGCTTAACATAACACAGTTGCTAACTGCAGGTAACAAACGACAGACTAAGAAAGTTAATGCTACTAAGAAGATTAATTTTCTGAAAAAGAAAGACAAAGGTGCAGCACGGAGAGTTACAAATAGCTTTTGAGAAGATGAAATATTCGGTGAAGAGCAGCATGCCATTCTGCTGCTTGGAACCTCTTCCCCATGGAAGGGAGATCCTTTGGCCTCACAGAGTTGGGTTAGCTCCTGCATATGCACAAAGACAGAGGTTGACCTTTCATTTAAGTATAGATTATTGTGCCTAGTTGTGTTTTCTTTTTTTTCTTGGAGGAATATTTTATGCACTGAGTACCAGAGGCAGTAGGACTTGTTCTGTAGCTGTTCTGTACATGACTTCACTTTTATGATCAGAGTAATGGTGTGCTTAGGACCAGGTTAGGTTATTTGCTTTCCATACATCTTTATAAACGTGGCTGCATAGCTGAATTAATAAAATGAGCATGAAATATATATCACTTACCTGTTTGGTAAGCTCTCTGCTGCTGCAACTCCATCACGTCTCCTGCTCATGGAAGCAACTCCGTGGATCTCCAGGAAGCTTTGCCCACCTGGACAAGCTAAGGATTTGGTCCACAATGTATGCACATAGGTAACAAGTGTGTAGGAGTCTCTTGTTTGCTTTAACATACTGGCTTTCCTGCAGATGGTGATTTGTAACCTGCTGTAAAAACAGTGGTACCTTTAATCATCATTTTACTATTTTTCCTAGATCTTTGCTGTCTAACAGGTTTTGGCATTGTGCAGCAAAGGATGTACTCTTGCTCTTACACTGTTTCCAATTACTTTCTCTGCTTCTCCAGTGATCAGAGAGAATTTGCAATACTTTCAGTAATAAAACTCCAAGACATATTTTTTCTCATTCTTTGAGAGAGAAGAAGGTACTGTATGAAAAACATTTGTGGCATAGAAAAAATTATTATTACATCCTATGATAAAAAGGGGGTTTATAGTGGAATATGCAAGGCTCAGGTTATATTGATTCCCTTAGGACATTCCAATATATAGTTGTGTTGTACGTAACATATGTTGTCTCATGGTTTCCTGAGGTTCTTGAAATCTTGTGATCTTTGCTCAGTGAATATCATTGATCCCCGTTACACTTTTCTCATTCTGAAACTGAAGCTCTCTGGGGTTTGTTCTATAGGCTTTGTTGTTACTGTTCCTTCTACAAATCCATGTCCTGAAAACCCAGCAGTCAATTTGATAGCAAGAGTAAATTATTTCCATCCGACCACCTTTGGTAGAAAAACAGCCTAAATGCTGGTGGGGTGAGGAGCAGAAAAGGCCGTGACGCTGTGTAAGCGTTGCTCAGCTGTAACTGAACATCCCTGTATCATCAACACTGTTTTCAGCACAAATCCCAAACATAGCCCCATACTAGCTACTACAAAGAAAATTAACTCTGTCCCAGCCAAAACCAGCACGCTTAAGAGCTAGATTTTTTAATTACACAATCATCGCATAGACTAGGACTGCACGTCGAAGTGGTGAATTCTTACAGTAATTAAAAATGAAATTGCCTTTAAACTTTTCAGAGCATATATGCAAAAGTTTACATTTTTTGTTAGCAAAAGCATTTTTTTTCAGCCTAATTAACTGTATTGCTGCCGCTGAAACATAATGCACATTTCAATTGCTGTAGTTTGAGGATGTGTAAACAATCTGTTTCCTAAGTTGAACTGAATTTAATATTCTGAGTTTGAATCTTCCAAATTACTCCTCTTTTCTCACACTTGATGTTTCATCCAATTGTTCTTGGTGTTGCTCGCTCTCACCTTTTTTAATGAGTTCCATTTGTTTTAACATGCCACTCTGTGCAGTGTGGTCTGTGGATAGGTATCAGAGCTTTAACCTATATACATATTAAAAAGCCATTCTTATACATCTTGCCATAATTACATGTTCTCTTAAAGAGAGTCTGGTGTTCTTTTCCTAAAGCAGCCTCCGTTGTTGTTTTAGGACAAGAGGGAATGGGCACAAACTTGACCATAGGAAGTTCCATCTGAACATGAGGAGGAACTTCTTTCCTTTGAGGGTGGCAGAGCACTGGAAGAGGCTGCCCAGAGAGGTGGTGGAGTCTCCGACTCTGGAGACATTCCAAAGCCATCCTGTGCAACCTGCTGTAGGTGACCCTGCTCTGACAGGGGGGTTGGACTAGATGATCTCCAGAGGTCCCTGCCAACCCCGATGATTAGGTGATTCTGTTGAGTCCCTTACACAATCTGCAGGCAAGTTTGCTAGAAATAAACCTGATGATGTGGGAGGGGATGGACTCGTCCAAGGCAGGAGGCACATCTGTGAGATCAGGTGCTGCAGCTCATACTCAGCAAATATGAAACTGTTGGCTGGAGGGTTTCTCTCCAAAAGACTGCCTTTGCGAAGGAGTTGCTGGACAAGTGTTTAGCTGCTTCAACGGCATGTGTCCAATACATGGACTGGTGCCAAGAACCACAGGCAAACAGAAGGTCTCCTCCTCCTCATGTTTGGGTCACTTTATGCAGGGAAAACATCCGTATGGGCTTCTGGACACTATTTAACTCTCTGAGAATGTGGTAGCAGGGCAAGAAGCTGACCTGGATAGGGTGGTCATTGTACCCTGGCACCTGAGACCCTCTACTTTCCTAAGCACTTCTGCTATGATCCTGGTCAAATCATGCAGGCCACTCTGGGGTGCCTGAGGGAAACGGGAACAGCAGCAGCATCCCACAGAGCAGAGGAACAGCAAGACTTACAGACTGGCAGGATCTTTGGTACCATGGGGAAGGGACCATACCCATACCACTAGGAAGCCAGCTATCACGAGGAATAATGGTTTTAAACCAAAAGAAGGCAGATTTAGATTAGATGTAAGGAAGAAATTTTTCTCTCTGAGGGTGGTGAGGCACTGGCCCAGGTTGCCCAGGGAAGCTGTGGCTGCCCCATCCCTGGAGGTGTCCAAGGCCAGGTTGGATGGGGCTTTGAGCAACCTGGTCTAGTGGGAGGTGTCCCTGCCCATGGCATGGCGGGGGGATGGAACTAGGTGATCTTTAAGGTCCCTTCCAACCCAAACCATTCTATGAGTCTATGGTCACATCCGTCGCTACTGGAACAGATCTGGGAGTAAGAGCCTTTGGCACTGCTGTTCCTCCTCCTTCCCTCAGCTGCTTCCTCCCGTGGCTCAGCCCTACAGACGTGCTGGTGCAACTGTTTGTGGTCCAATGCTGTGAGCCCTGCCAGTGACCCAAGGTAAAAGAAACATACTCTTTCCTCATTAGCTGATGACCTGATTGATAATTTGTCCCCCCCACAAATGACTGCATTGGCATGAATCCAGGGACTGTGCTCCGTGGCATGGGCTCTGTTTCCAAGGCTGGAAACTCTACAATGTGGCACTACCACCAGAGCCCCCAGATATTTCAACTTTCACAAAACCATGGGAAAAAGAAGAGTTCTAATCTGTGTTATATATGCTCAAAGTGTATAAGCCTTTTTTACTTATTTATATTTTACTTCCATGATAGTGAAAATAAATCCCTATGACAAATTAGTGAGTTGGAAATATTTTCAATAACGCAATATTACAAAGGGCAACATAAACTCTTCTACTGTCTGAGGAAATGACAAGTAAGAGTCAGTATTAGATACGGGGCTGTAAACTCCAAATTTTCTATTCATTGATCCCAAAGTGATTCTTTGCCTTCAACGTACAGAAATTTCTGAGATGTGACTACGCTGTCCAACTATTTTCTGGGGTAAGCAGAATGTAGGACTTGAAAAGAGTTCTCATAACAGGGAGGAGAAGTGGGAAAGAGGGCATGAGAGGCATGGGGAAGGAAGGCAAGGCAAAATGAGGCAAAAGAGCTTTGGATGTCTAAGAAGGAGAAAGATGCTAGCTGAAGGCGAGGAGTAGGAAATGATAGAGCAAGTCATTCATAGCAAGCAAATGAGTAACACAGGAGCTAATATTCTGGGGCTTTGGGAGGCAAAGCAGTTTATTTTCAGGAACAAACCCACTCGATCTGTTCCGGTGCTAGCTGCTGCCAGACACCAGTAAATGGCGCTGGTAAATGTAAATGTTGGAAGATGAGCCCAGATGGGCACCCCACCTGGGACCAGGTATTGCCTTTAGCTCCCTGCTGGCCCAGCACAGGTGACATCCAGCTCCTACCTGCTCCCACCAGAGGTGACATCCAGCTCCTACTCGCTCCCACCAGAGCTGGCAGGAGATGCTCACAGCAGAGCTAAAGAAATCCAGAAAAAAAAACAAAAAAAACCCCCAAAACCCAAAACCTAAAAATCTCTGCCCTCCAGGCACAGAAATATAAAATAAAACCAAATAAGCTGGACCTCTGTCAAAGCATAGGGGATGCCTGCCCTGGGGAAGCTCTGTGCCCCGCTCCCATCCCCAGTACTGTTGGCTTCAGTGGATGCCAAAATATTTTGGGGGGCAAAAGCCAGAGTGTGCGGGGCTGGGGGGGGCAGATGAACTCAGAGCCATGCACGGGCGGAGGGGGGAGACTTTTATCCTAAAGTCATTGTAAAGCCAAAGTGGGGTTTATCCTCCACAGCTAAATGAAAATGAAAAGGAAAAAGAAAAGAAAAAAAAAAAAATACAGAGTGGCAACACTGGAGGTACAAAGACTGTCATGGACCAGTGCGAGTTTGCAAAATTATATGTAAATGACCTCAGTTTTGACCATGGTGGCCCTCTGCTAATCCCAGAGAGAAAATCTACTTAGCAAAGGAAAGTTTTGTTTAATTTGGTTAACAGGGACTAAAATGCTGAATATATTAATAATTTATATTTCCAGGGAAACGCTATATCTTTAATGCCTCAGTGCCGAAGGGGCTTCGCAAGAGCTTAATGCTCACAGAATAAAAATCGTGTAGGATTTTCTCCATATTCTGCACCCGGCGCTAGTGAAAATGAGTGTAGGACATGTGTTTTCATAATAGGCACCAGCCCTTCTGCTGCTGCTGAATGCGTTTGGCTGATCCCACATTACTCTGCGTACGCTCAGCAAGAGAGAGGTTCCTGCTGGATTTGCCATCCCAAAGGTGGGAATGAGGAAATGAGGGGGTTTTTTTCTCCCCTCTCTGGCTGACTCGTTACGTTATCCCGCCGTGTGACCTTTTCCCCACTAATCTGAAATAGCGGCTTTTTCCTGTATTTGCAGGTTAAATGGAAGATACACATTCTACTTTTTACTCATTGTAATGAAGATCTTTTTGTCCGTCTCCGCATAAAGGGTCGGGTTGGTTTACAGATTGCGAGTCGGCCCGTTCCGTGACCTAGGCAAACAAACTGGGTCAAATCGCCTCAAAACCTCCCCACCCAACTGGAATAAGTTAATTTACCCCATCGGTGGCTCCGACCCCACCGGGCAAACCCGAACTGCCCGGGAGAGGGAGGGGGGGGTGACTGGGATCCCCCTGCCCTCCTGCCAGAGGTGAGGGGACACCTGGGGACACTTGGATTTAGGTGGGACCGAAATTACCCTGGTAGGCACGGCAGGAGGGCGCCGTGCCACGGCAGCGAGTCTTGAAGGACTCGCTCTCAAGAGCTTTTCTTTGGTTTATTGGTTTATTTGATTGGACTAGATGACCTTTTAAGGTCCCTTCCAACCCCAAAAATTCTACGATTCTGTGATTCGATGATTCTCCTCGGCGCCCTACAGCTCCGCAGCGCCCC
>VYXH01008174.1:109483-123355 GCA_013397275.1 Burhinus bistriatus
TGCCCCATCCCTGGAAACATTCCAGGCCAGGTTGGACGGGGCTCTGAGCAACCTGATGTGGTTGAAGATGTCCCTGCTCGTTGCAGGGGGGTTGGACAAGATGGCCTTTAAAGGTCCCTTCCAACCCAAACCATTCCATGATTCTATGATAAATTTGGGGTTCACAGAATCACTGTGGTTGGAAGGGACCTCTGGAGATCATCTAGTCCAACCCCCCTGCCACAGCAGGGTCACCTACAGCAGGTTGCACAGGATGGCGTCCAGGCGGCTTTGGAATGTCTCCAGAGTTGGAGACTCCACCACGTCTCTGGGCAGCCTCTTCCAGTGCTCTGCCACCCTCAAAGGAAAGAAGTTCCTCCTCGTGTCTAGATGGAACTTCCTATGTTCCAATTTGTGCCCGTTACCTCTTGTCCTAAAGACAAGAGGTTATATGCAATTATATGCAATTAATTCACCACCTAGTTGAAGCTGCAGATATTAGGCTTGCAAATCATTTGCCCTGTGTGCACACAAGAAGCTGGCTAGTGAGTCTGCCATGTGAAATGTTGTCCACGCAATTGCTGTGTTGAGTGCAGAAAGTGTCACAGCGTGGCTGGGGCTGCAGTTGGCCCACTGCCTGCCGGACTGGTCCAGGGCTCCAGAGGGTGGTACTGGAGGTCCTGCTGTGTAACGCAGAAAGGCAGTCACATTCCCAGGCGGTCTCATGGCTGGTAGCGAATGGGAGAACACAAAAGGGGCACAGGTCCTACTTGTAGGAGGAGGTAGCTGTATTACTTGGCAATCCTGGATCTGGGAAGAAGCAGTGCCCCGAACTATGAGGGAAGGCACTTCATTTAGTAGGGATTTAACCCACAACTGTACGTATCCTGTTCCTGATGCCGCACCAGCTTTTGCTGTGAGTTTGTTTAGTCTTGCACTCTCCATGAGGCTAGGCTGGGCTAGCAAATCTGTAACAGGAGTCTCCAGTCTTTTCGTAGCTCCTAATGCTCTCTGCCTCCAGGTCTGGGGTTGCTTGGTTGTCATCTTGTTCCCCAGCTGCAGAGGTACCTCTTACCTCGACGCTACTGTTGCTTCCAGCTGCAGTCTGCCACTGTGTCTTCCTCCTCTGCCCCAGTGGAAGGACCACGCTCCTCTGCTTTGCTCACCTGCCATGAATGGTGGCTTCATCAGGGGGGAGGTGATAAAATGACAGGACCTACCCATCTCCACCCCGAGCTGGTCCTTCACAGAACAAGCCTTGCTCGTAGCCATGACTCTCTGCTAGTGTTGGGTTGATTACAGGGCGCTTTCCTCAAAAGCCCAGAGTGCTCTAGGAAGCCCCAAGGTACAATAATGCCCATAAGCTAAACTTTGATCCTAAAAACTCTAAAACTTTGATCCTTATCTTAGGAAGTCGTCAAGTATCTCTTGGTGCTTGTGGTGGCCAACAGGACTTCCAGGTCAATAATGCTGCTATGTGCTTGCCGTATTCCACCCTTGAGGAGGCACATTTCATTGGAAGTATATTTCATAATGTAATTTCAATATAGCACACTTTGTTCTTCAGAGTTAAATGTAAACGTAAAATGGGATCTGGTTTGCTTTTGGATTCCTCTGGTTTGTATGAACGCCTATTCATAAAGACTCGCTTTCCATGATTTTACGCCTTTTCAGCCATACGGATTTGAACACATGTCGCAGGCTGCAGTCCGTGTGTCACTCTCGGCATCGTTACTCTGTGGATGACTGTGGCAGCAAAAGAGGAAGGTTAAAACTGGGACTCCTGAAAAAGGTCTCACTTTATTTAAGGAGTTAACGGAAGTTTCAGTGGATGTACAGAACGCCTCAAAACGCATAAAGCCACCCACTCAGCAGCCTGGCTTAGTCATCCTCAAGGTGATCCATCCCCAAGATCACACAGAGGTGGCGGTTGCCTTGCCTGCAGTCTTGTTCTTTCTCCGCTCAACTGACTACGACCTTTTATCGACCATCTTTCTGGAGCAGTCCTGTTTGGCAGTCTGTCTGACCGCACTGTGCAGTCAGGATATCTCCTGTGATAAAAAGTTAGGAAAGAGAAGTGCTGGATGGCGCCTGCAGAAACCAGTGCTTCAAAAGGTAATGGGTTTTGGAGGATGGATTATTTGGGAGTCATTCTCCCATATGTTACTGTAATTCGTAATATCCCCTTTGTTGACTTTTTTTGTCAAACATAAAATTTCAGGCTTATATGTAGTATAGCTAATGTATACAGAATCATATAGGAACAAACACTCGGCTGATTAAAACCAGGTGTAGTTATATCTGTTATACCCCTTTACAGAAGCTGATTTACATCAACAGAAGACCTGCCACAGCTTTTACTTGTTAAGAGTTTGTATATGTATGGAAAAACTTGAGACCGTGCACCCTGTGTTTGTACAAGGTGAGTCCCCCAGGGCCGTGGAGAGATATTTACAGTTTTCCCGATGACAGTTACCTTCTCACTCACAACGCTGCTGAGGCAGGATGCGTCGCTCTTTAAATGACAGCCCGTCAAAATGAGAACAGAGTGCTAAGATTGATTTCAGTGGCATTTAGGGAGTCTTGAATCTCAGGTGAGGTGTACCTTAGATTGCTTGTGGCTGAGGTGGTATAAATAGCTAACTAGCTAGACTTGGCTGCCTGGTGTGAACAAAGGCTGAAGGATTTGGTTCAGAGGGTACAAGGGCTCTTTCTGCAATGGCATGCTGAAGAAATATCTACCCTGTCCTCTCCAGTCTTAGTAAAACCTAAAAACCAAAAAAAGCAAAAACTCAAAAAAGTAAAAACTTTCCCTCAGCATGGCTTCACAGAGGGGAAGTCATGCTTGGTCCACCTGATAACCTTCTAAGGTGAAGTGACCGGCTTGGTGGATGAGGGAAGAGCAGTGGATATTGTCTACCTGGCTTTTGACATTGTCTGCTGTAACATCCTCATAGAGAAGGCGATGATGTGAAGGCTGGAGGAGCCGAAGGGGAGGTGAATTGCCAAGCTCAGAGAGGATGATCAGTGACACAAAGTCTGGTGTCCAGTAACTAATGGCATATCCCGGTGGTCAATACTGGGTCCAGTCCTGTTTAACATCTTCGTTCATGATCTGGATAGATGGGACAGAGCGTACCCTCACAAGTTCGCAGCTGACACAAAACCGTGAGGAGCAGCTGATGCACCAGAGGGTTGTGCTGCCATCCAGAGTGACCTTGGCAGGCTGCAGAAATGGGCTGACAGGGACCTCAGGAAGTTTAACAAGGAGAAGTGCAAAATCCTGCGCCTGGGCAGGAACAACGCCATGCGCCAGTACGTGCTGGGGGATGACTGGCTGGAAAGCAGCTTGGCAGAAAAGGATCTGGGGGTCCTGGTGGACACCAAGTTGAACACGAGCCAGCAGTGTGCCCTTGCAGCAAAGGTGGCCAGTGGTATCCTGGGCTGTATTAGGAGAAGCGTTGCCAGTAGGTCAAGGGAGGTGATCTGTCCCCTCTACTCAGCACTGGGGAGTCCACACCTGGGTGGAGTGCTGGGTCCAGTTCTGGGCTCCCCAGTACAAGACAGAGATGGACATACTGGAGAGAGTCCAGCAAAGGGCCACAAGGATGGTTAAGGGACTGGAGCACCTCACACGTCAGGAAGGGCTGAGAGAGCTGGGACTGTTCAGCCTGGAGAAGAGAAGGCTCAGGGAGAAACTCATCAGTGTATATAAATACCTGAAGGGAGGGTGCAAAGAAGATGGAGCCAGGCTCTTTTCAAGGGTGTCCAGTGACAGGACCAGCGCCAACAGGCACAAAATGAAACACAGGAGCTTCTGTCTAAACAAGGAAAAATCTTTTCTGCCTTGAGGGTGGCTAATCACTGGAACAAGTTGCCCAGAGAGGCTGTAGAGTCTCCATCCTTGGAGATAATGAAAAGCTGTCTGGACATAGTCCTGGGCAACTGCCTCTAGGTGGCTCAGCTTGAGCAAGAGGGTTGGACTAGGCGACCTCCGGAGGTCCCTGCCACCCTGTGATTCTGTAATTCTGTGAGCGGCCTGTGTGAACGTTTAGTCCTGATGTAATTCACTCCCCGTTTGGTTTGGCATCAAGAAAACGTACGTTGATTTTTTAAGTTACAGGCCCGACCGAGCTCTTTTACTCTATTCTCAACAGGATGCGATTCATTTAGATTCAGGGCTTCTACACCTGTGTCAAGCAGACTAAATGGGAGGGAAGCACAGCCTTTTTGTTTATTGTACTTCACCACGTGTTGCATTGGAGCTCCACTCATTAAAGACTCGTTAACATCCATTATACTTATGACTGCTTTGTAAACAATGCTAATTCAGTAGGACTTCAGAGCCTAATTCCCTCTAGAGTCCTTTGTAACTCCTAGCCATGACTTTCTTTCCAGCTGAAGTGGAAAAGAGGACCCCCGTGAGAGATTTATGGACTCTGCAAAACCTACTAATTTAGTAATGCCATAGTTCAAGCACGCTGTTATTACGAACCCTCAGTACCGAGCTTATTACGTGGAGTAGGAACTGAAAGGATTTCTTTTCAGTGAAGCGACAACCTTAGGGCCAGTCCAGCTTTGCTCTGAATTCCCAGAGACGGAGCGGGCCAAACACCACTCCCTGTTACATTGGCTTCCAGGGAAATATTTCTGAAATGTGCTCTTGTTGCTAACTCGGAGAGATTTACAACGTTGGGACTGCGTTATGGACAGGCTGTGCCCAGCTTTTTAAGTTTAAATGTTGAGTTTGTAACAGTCATGGCACAAAGAAACACAGAAAATGATGCTCAGTGATGGGAACCGTCCTTCCATTTCCTTTCCTCTGTAGAAAGAGTGAGGTGGTACCGGTGGTCTTGCACGTCACGCTGTGTGCTTTTGTGAGGTTTATCCAGCGTCAGCTTATGGCAAGCAGGATAAATGTAAGATCTCGGAGCCTTTGTGAAGGCAGCTAACGTAAAGTTTATATTGTGAAATAAAAACGAGCAAGGGAACTGGTGCCTCGGGGTTCCTGAAGAGTCGGTTGTGTCTTCTAGGCAAGGAAATGGCCTTTGGATGCTGAGTGTTCCTTGACACTGAAGGCTGAGTCATCACTTGTTTCTCTGAATGTTAGCACCAAATCCCGTAGTTGCTTTGAGTAACCTAGTGTTTTTCGTATCTTGTTTCTTCAAAGAGAGAAGAGATGGATACGACCAGAAAGGGAGGTCTGGGACGTGCGGCTGAGAGGCACTGTTCTGTTTGCTGCTGGGAAAAGGTACGTTACGAGAGCGAAAGGCTTTCCATTGCTATCTGGGGTTTTGTTCTGTGAAAGTCCTGCCCTTCTGGCTGAGCACTGGAGAGCATCCTCCTTCTGATTGTCCCTCATCAAGCAACGTTCTTTGTTCTTTGTCTCTGAACACCCTCAAGAGCCCTCTCCTCTTTGTGAACTCATGGCCCAAAGGCAAACCAGAGGCTACAAAAACATGCGAAGAACCCACAAATTTCTCAAAAACAAGTGTGAAATTAGACTGTGCATCCTGGCTTTAAAATAAACACTTCTTGCATATGTACACCTTCGGCAATAGCAAGGCAAGACCTCTTCTGCTACACAGGCAAAACATGACTGTTAAAGACACAGATGGTCTTTAAAAGCTGTTGAAGTATTTGGGGTAAGCACCATCCCCTGCTCGCCCTGTTCTTTGATTCCGCCCTAGTGCACCACTATCTAATGTCAGAGAGAGGATAACGGAGCTCTGGTCCAACCTCGTAGGGTCATTCTTCTGCCAAAACTGGGTAGGTCTGACATAGAAGTATCAGATAGTGACGAAATATTTCTCTGGTAAGTCCCGCACCAGGTAAAGTTAAGAGGATATCGAAACCCCAGCATTCGTAAGTCACGAGCCAAGCCCCCAAATTGTTAAGATGACTGAAAAATCAGGAGCTTAAATTCGTCAGCAATAATAATAAGCCATCAGAAGGTGGGTTATTTCTATGGTTTTCTACTGTTGGTTTTTTTTCCTTTTCCAGCCTCTATTGCTCAGTTTTTCAAGCATTCCTCACAACAGTTAGGAGATAAAAGTAATTTCTATGAAATCTTTATGTCAGCTGTGAATCCTGAAGCAGAAGTGTAAAGCACCAAATACCTTTAAAACTGTTAAATGAAAACAGGCTGTTTACAGGAACACTAGAAAGGATGTCTGTGCTAGACACAGTGCCACCACTTCTCATTTCATCTGGCTCATTTTTTTAAACTAACCCTACCAGACCGGGAAGAAGTACCCTCTGGCTTTAATGCCATGTCTGTCCCTGTGAATCGTTTGATGGAACGTCATTCTACGTGCCGTAAGAGTGTGTAGCCACCTCACATGTGGTCCCAGGGACCATCCTTTCTTCACATTCACAGCCCACCCCCTCGATGGCACATACAGGAGCGCGGCTGGGCGCCCAGCCTGTCGTGGAGCTTCAGACATGAGTTCCTGCTTTTTTCTAATAAACCGTGTTTTGGGATGGGATAGGGAAAAGGAAGGATGAAAGTGCCTGTGGCAGAAGACTTTGTGTTTCCCTGAGAAGTTTCCCTGTGCTGGGAAGAGTTTGTCAGTGCCAAGCACTGGAATCACATACTCCGTTTGACCGGTCTGGCGTTATTTCACTGAAGCATCAATATATCTGGCCTTGATATAAAAAGTACGAATTTCTGCACTGTTACGTTATATACCCACATGAAGTTGGATATAAAATACAGGTCGGAACGGCACAATGGCACACGTGACTGATAAGACAGGAGGGAGCGGAGAAGTAGTCCCACAGTTTGCTCCTGGCGTGTGCAAGGAGGAAACACCCCGATTCTTCCACAGCCCCTCTCTGGTGCCAACGGTGGGCACTATTAGATGAAGAAACAGCATTGCCTGTATTACTTGTGACGAGGAACTCTAAAAAAATAGCTTAAGACGTCGAGGGGTGCTGCCACTGGTGGCAAACAGGGAGGTTTCTTTCTCACCTTCCAATACACCAGCATCTTCTCTGGGGAGGCTGCTCGGCCCTTTCCTCGTGTTAAAGGTTTGGGGGAAAGTCTGGGGAGATTAGGGGTTGGCTACTGCCCTCTAGTGATCTTCACCATCATCTAAGCTTTCTAACGCGCCTTTTCTCTCTCTTTTTTTTTTAATCCAGTTGCTAAAATTAACTCTGTGCGCCATCAGCTTCATGAAATTCTGCATTATGAAGCAGTGCCTGATTCACGCCGTCTCAGGCTTTACGCCAGGTGACAGTACGGGCTGTCCTTAGTGCGGACGCCAGCGGATACATCCCTAAACCTATAGTTCTTACAATCCAAACACGCCGTGTTAGGCATTTACGTTATCACCTGAGTTAGCTCTTTACAAGATAATATGCCTTGCTTTGAATAAGCTTATTGATAGATAGCAATAAAAACATTGCTGCATTTTAATAATAAGTAAGTCACCTTCCTTTAAAAAAAAATAAAATAAAATAATGACACTATTGGGAAATGCTATACCATATAAATCATTGAGAAACAGACTATTTGCTCCAAAATAATGATTTAATTCAGAATTTGACAGTAGAACTAGAGAGCTCTCTTCTTTTTCTTTTTTTTCCCCTCTTTCCTCTGTGCTGATTTGAGCAATGGCCTGCTAATTAAGAAGTAGGATGTGTGCTTTTTCGCTCCAGTTATTGATTCGAGATGCTGCGTGCCCTAAGTCCTTATCCCGTTCTACCTACCGCCGGCGCTGCCTGAGCAGAGCCCTGCTGTTGGCATTAGAGGGCAGCCATGAGGGTTCTGTTGATTTTTTTTGCTCACCAGTCCGGCCAGGATCTAATTTAGAGCAGACCAGGATACGGCTATTTTTGCTCTGTTACCTAGGCTAAATGCAGTAGAGTCAATTAAGAAAAATTGCCTCGTCAAGTCTAGCACCTGGTTGCGTTGCTCGTCGGTGAACGGCAGCAACCACGGGTTAGGGACAGCCGAGCAGTTCCGCAACCGGAATGGTCACAATTACGAGCTCCTCAAAGCTACAAGCGTGTTGATCTAATTGGCCTACGTAACAAGCACACAAGAAAAGAGGAGCCACCTCCACTTTTATCCTGGAAGACTAATTGAGCAGTTAACAGCTTTGACTTGTGTTCAGCAACACAACTTAGCAAAATGAAGGGGCTTAAATTCTCTCCGGAGTTACGCAGACCACTCCAGGCTTTGATTCAGGGACATGAGACCGTCACACGTATGGACAGTGCAGCCTCTTTGCTCTGTCACGCCTTTTGTGCTCTTGCGTCTAGGTCAATGAACCCTGCTTGCCATCATCTTTAGGTACATCATCTTCATATTTCGTCACTTTTCTTTCAGAATTATGTAGGGCAAAGGTTACAAAAGTTCTTGGCCTCTGCCATATGATCTAGGAGGAAATCAGCAGCAGCAGAGTCTCTTGTGTAATCTACTGACATTTTGGGAGATATGTTTGGGTAATAAAACGGTCTCCTTATCTACCGATCGGACTGCTTCCTATAGAGTGAAAATTGCCTGTTGTAAAAAAGTATCTTTGAGGTAACTTCATAAAATCAAACCTTATAAAAGCATGGGGATAATTTGCAAGGCCCAGATTTATATGACTTATAAGGAAGCGTTCCAGAGCAAATAGAAAGCAAATGATTTTTCATGAACACAAGATTGCCAGCGGATAGTGATTCACCATTCAGCTGAGGGAAGGGGAAAAGTAAAAAAAAATACGGGTGGAAAAAATGGTGAGCTAGGGGAGAACGCGTTTCAGATCCTGAATCACTTCTGTATAAGCCACGCTGACAGCTACTCTGTGTTTTGCGGATTGTTCCAAATTCATCATCACTTGTCTTGAAATGGTCTTGAATCGTCCTAAAAATAGCTCCGTACTGGAGATGCCAGTTTTTCCAGTAATTTCCCTAAGATGTCAGCAAAATTACTGGCTATGAGAAGCAATGCTCTGCCCTCATCTCCACGGGAAGATGAGATGTTTGTCTGCTGCAATATGGTGCTTTAGAAAACAGCAACCTCTCAATTTCTATGATTTTCAGTGTGTCCTACATATCTTTGAGAAAAACCCAAAACATTTATGGCGGACAACTGCAGAGGTAGGAAGGTCTCATGTCCCCTAACCTGACAGTTGGGCCATTCAAAAAGATGAACAGGGATCTTGCCAAGAGCTGTGCCAACAGAGCAGATTTTTCCGGGTAATAGGGTAAAGCAGCAACTTTAGGGTAACTTCAGGATCCCTATAATCTGGCTAAACCTCAGTCAGGCTGTTTTTTCTCCCCTGGTCTCCTGACAGCCTCCTTCCCCTGCTGCCGCATCAATCCATGCTGAAGGAACCCGATAAGAGTTTTTCCCACTCTTATCAGAGTCACACTGATTCCAGCGAAAGCCAGGAATCTGGAAAAACACAATTTCCACTAAGATGAGTCCACGCCAACGCTTTTTGATGCTAGCTGGAATCTCTTAGGTATCTTTAAGAGTGCAGCAATTGAAATGTGAAAATCCTGGTTGCCTTGGACAAATAGTTGCTCCAGATGCCTCAGTCAGCCTGCAATATACGTGACAGCTCTGAGAACAACCAGAAAGTCCATCAGAGAATAGTCCCAAACCCTTGGAAACCACACAAATGGCAGGTCAATGAAGCAATAGATTCTGCTGCTGCCTGAGCACATCCCACACTGTTAGTTCTGTGGATGCAGATGTTTGGCATCCAAGTCAAACGTACGGGACCAACATCCTGCACTTCAATGGAGTGTGTGCTGCCACCTAAAACCACATAGTGGAAGGAGAGAAAGAGTTCATCTCGGGGAACAGAGTCTTAGCGGCTTTCTCCAGTGTAATAACTGCCCTCTTCCTCCCTTTGGAGACCACGGTCTGCAGACCCCTATGTTTCTTCACAGAATCACAGAATCACCGGGGTTGGAAGGGACCTCTGGAGATCATCTCGTCCAACCCCCCTGCCACAGCAGGGTCACCTAGAGCAGGTTGCACAGGATGGCGTCCAGGTGGATTTGGAATATCTCCAGAGAAGGAGGCTCCACCACCTCTCTGGGCAGCCTCTTCCAGTGCTCTGCCACCCCAAAGTTTTTCCTTATGTTCAGACAGAATTTCCTGTGTTGACTTTGTGCCCTTGAGGCTGTCTTTAGACGGTCTTCCCTCTGCCCTGCTCCTGGTTGCCATGTGCACTGCCTGGGAGGACAGAACCTTATAATAATGAACACAGTGGTAAAAATAAATTGACTTTAATCCTTGCACCTGAATCATCACGAGTTATCCCTTCTGCCTCGTTTGACAACTGGCAATCCCATGTGAAGAAACTGGGCGAGGAAGGAGTCCTGTCGCAGCAGATCTGACTCCTGGGGCTGGGCTGGGTTGCACAAGCTCCCACCCCAGCAGGGAGGTCAGCAGCTCACCCCTCTGCTCCAGCGAGCAGGCTCCTCTGCTCAGCTAATTGAATAACACGGGAAAAGATGTTGAAAGATAATAATTAAAGCTGGGAGAGTAGCTGGTGTTTAAACAGTGAAAGTTTTTCTCTCGCACGCCCCCTGCGCACAGGGCTGTGTCACAGCTTTGTATGTCAACGGTGAACTTGTGGGTCCCCTTGGCAGGTGCCAGCTGCTTGAGAGCTTCTCTTAGCACAGAGTCCCAGCCCGAGGAAACTGCCAAAACCCTGCAGATCAGCAGAGAGGAAATAGTGCACTTCACCAGCGTAGTGACAACGCGTCCGGGGAAAATTTTAACAGCCACTTTATACTGATGGAGTAAATCATGTTTAGCACCATTCACAGGTACGTGGCAGATGTAGAAGGATAAGAGGTAGGCTGGGAAGGGAAGATCATCAGGTTTCCCAGGAAGACTATTTTCCCAGCATCTTTCTGCCATTTTCCATTCCCTTTCTGTCCTCTTTTTTGTGCTTTGGAATCCCTCCCTCTACTTCTTCATCCTCTTACCCATGGCCAGGATGTACACAAGCAGTCTTCTGCCTATTCAGTACTTAACGGGGGCCTGCAGGAAAGACGGGGACAGACTTTTTATCAGAGCCTGTTGTGATAGGACAAGGGGTAATGGCTTTAAACTGAAAGAGGGGAGATTCAGAGTAGATGCAAGGAAGACATTTTTTACACTGAGGGTGGTGAGACACTGGCCCAGGTTGCCCAGAGAGGTGGTCGATGCCCCATCCCTGGAAACATTCCAGGTCAGGTTGGACGGGGCTCTGAGCAACCTCATCTAGTTGAAGATGTCCCTGCTTATTGCAGGAGGTTGGACTAGATGGCCTTTAAAGGTCCCTGCCAACACAAACCAATCCGTGATTCTATGATTCTATTGCTATTTCCTCTCACCAGTTCTCATGGAGATGGGAGCTGATCACATGTGCTCACAGCGTCCCCTATTTGTGTTGGAGCCACGACCAAAAACCTACAGCAAACACCTATTCGCTTGACGATTAGGGATGCATGCTGTCCAAAGACAATATTGTAGAAACAGGTTATTAAGTCAGCATTCACCTTTGCAGATGGTTTTCACTTAAAGTGTGTTCACCTGTTCTGTTTGAGAAGAATTTGTTTTGAGATAATAACGGGAAAGCAGATGCAGCTGGCTGCTGTGGTGGTACTCAAGCACAAATGCGCAGTGAAAGCACCAGCAGTGCGGGGAGAGATGCGCTTCAGGGCATCTGCTGTGTAAAACAAGAGCGCTGCTTGTGGGTTCGGTTCTGATCTTAATGCCCATGCATCGGTATAAAGTCAACTGCAAAATAAACAGAATTTGACATAAAATCAGAAGGGGCATGAGAAGTGATGTTGACTTGTTTTTCCTTTTTGAGATGTTTCTGCAACGTGCATCGGCCGATTTTTCTCGTAACGCTTCTAACTAGCTGAAAGCTATGAGCGTTAATGAAACTATAAGTGAAATTAGGAGAGTGCAGGGCTTTTTTTTTTCCTTTTGGTACCTCCATCTGTAACAAAAGTGTCTTTAGTTAAGATGTCATGTTAGCCAGATGACATTGCTCTGCAGGATGGGAAGGAAACTGTCAAGAAATAGGTTGATGAACCAATAGATGGATGAACTTTAAGGGGCTATGAAGCAGGTTTAAACACCTAGGATATTAATTTTATATTACCATCAAGGAAAAAAATCTGTGCTGTCCTCTTGGCCATTGTGACAGGAGTAGGGGACAGGAGGGTCCGTGATGTATGTGAAAGGCTGGATGGACACAACTGTGCTTGACGGTACCTGGAACGGGGTTGTTTAATTCCAAATTACAACTGTGCTATTTTTATTAAGCAGTGATTTTCATCCACAATTTTGTAAGTGCCTGCATTGTAAGTTCTGTTACTTGGATCCTTACCTAACCTTGGTCTATGGATATTTCCCTTTTTATATAATAAAGACAAATTCCAGCTTTTCGTTACGCCGTATGTGGAGACTAAATACACTGACCAAGTCATTCTGCTACTGATGTCAGCACTGAAGCCTTTCGGTGTATTTTGATCATGGTCGAGAGTAGTTCTTTACTGTCATCAGCCAGGTCAGCCATTTAAAAGATATATACAGGGTACCTTCCCCGAAGTACAGACTGATTCAATACACATTGCATGCTAGTTCTTTATTTACAGTCTTTATTACTCTTTCTGTGCGAGCTGGCATTGCCACCGTTTGCCTCTCTTTGGGTGCTTCTCAAACCATTCCCGGTCGGTTGCAGAGGTGGTCTTACGAATCTCCCTGGTCATGGCACTCACTTTTACGATGGAAATGTGTGTGTGTGTTATTATTATATTATTATAATAGAAGAGAAGAGCAGGCTGAGGGGGGATCTCATCAATGCTTACAAATACTTCAAGGGAGGGTGCTGGGAGGATGGCACCAGTCTTTTTTCAGTAGTGCCCAGTGATAGGACAAGAGGTAATGGGCACAACCTTGACCATAGGAAGTTCCATCTAAACATGAGGAGGAACTTCTTTCCTTTGAGGGTGGCAGAGCACTGGAAGAGGCTGCCCAGAGACGTGGTGGAGTCTCCGACTCTGGAGACATTCCAAACCCGCCTGGACGCCATCCTGTGCAACCTGCTGTAGGTGACCCTGCTGTGGCAGGGGGGTTGGACGAGATGATCTCCAGAGGTCCCTTCCAACCCTGGTGATTCTGTGATTCTGTGATTATTTTAGACTTTCTCTGTGTGTGGATGTTGTCTGGGTGCCCCTTTACTGTCTGCAGCGCAGTACCCAGGCTTGGGCAATGACGCAGGGGTGTAGGCGCTGCACGGTGCAGGGCAATAAGCAGAAGGAGGAAAGGGGCCATGGCTACCATCACTCTTGGTCCTGGGTGTTCTCTTTCAGAGCAAAACCAATTTTATTTCACAATCACTGTGCCTTTTAACTCCAAAACAGTCCATGTGAATCTATTGGAGTCATTCCATTAACACCAGAGGGCATTAAATTATGTCTCTGATAGCACTGAAAGCTTCTGGTTTCACTTGTTGGCAGTTTCAGCCTGTTTAATGTTTTTCTGTACACTTGCGTGTTCATCTTCTTGATTTTCTAAACATGGACTTAACACACTGACGCGTCATTACAAACTTGCTCTGTTAATGATGGTACTGAATTTTGCATTGAATAAATATTTATTTCCAGGAAAAACGCAACTTTATTTTTTAAGGCAGCTAACGTCTGAAGAAGGCTGCAATTTTTCAGGTATGTGTGGAATCAACAGGTGTGGTGGTGCAACCCCCCCCGCCACTCTTAGACCTCTCGATACTTGGTGTGATTCCCTCCCCACCTGGGCCACATAATAATACCATGACCAGAACAATACTCAATGGTCCAACATCAAAGGAAGAAAAGGTGGAGAGCAATGGACTAGAACACTACGGCGACGCCTTAGTGTACCTGGTTCTCATAGCTCCT
>VYXH01008174.1:123436-165647 GCA_013397275.1 Burhinus bistriatus
TGGATGTGGATGTTCTTCCATTTTCCGTGCACGCGTAGGAGTTAAAAGGGGTACCCGCCGACTCAAAAGATCGTGCGATATTAAGAGATCTTCAATCTCAGCAGTTACAAACTGCGGCGTGTGAATGTTTGTGTGTGTGTGCGCGTGCTCATATGCTTTGTTTATATGTACATACATCAATCTGAAATCTGTGCTTTGCTCTCATATGTATACTTACTGGTTTTGGGATACCTCGTAGTAAGTTAGTGTGAATCTTGTCATCTTTGAATCTGTAATCAAGTCGCTGTTCATTTATTTAGTTCAATCACTTTGTAAATCTTTAAATCAGTTAACGATTAAGCGCTGCTAAAACTCAATCTCTTGATCTGCCTCAAATCACAAATAAAACTGAACTGCTGCTAAATCATAACTGAGTCTGATACTTCCATCCCGTGACAACAGGTTAAATTCACCCTCTGCTGTATTGCTTCTGAACTTAGTGAATTTACATTAGGGATAAATTCAAGCAAACACTCCTGGGAAGCTGTTGATCTGCTCTGGTCTTTAGCCTCAGTGTTACAAAAGCTCTAAAATATGTCTTGGGTAAAAGGGAGAGATTTCTTCTTTGTTCACAGCTCCTGAGTGCATGAAAGATTGCTTGAGCTGCAAAAATACCTTCTAACGCTGATGTTCAAGCACAAGCAATTACCAGACAGGTGCCAGAAGGAGAAAGATCCTAAAGCTTGGGAATGTGTACCATGCAGCAGGGCATGGTGCAGGGAGCCCACAGCTGGCACCAGCTGGGATGTGTGCTCCCATCTGGGAGCAGCAGAAAAGCTAAAAGCTGGGGAAAAAAAAAAAAAAAACAAACCAAAAAAACCCCAAAAAAGAGCAGCCTGTTAGCCAGGTCAGGCGTCTCGGTGTCGTGCTATACCGCCCGTTCAGGACATACCTGGGAACATTTAACATGGTACCACTCAGGGGACAACAATGCAAAAGAACCAGCTCGTGGTCTTTTGGAAGTCTTATTGCAAATATTCAACTTTTTTTTTTTTTTTTTTTTTTTTTTGAAGTTATGGAAGTCCAGAAAAGAAAAAGAAGCAGCTTTCATTCATGACTTTTATACAGACATTCTTCACTGGAAGTTGGCTTGTTTACCAAACCATGGGACATACATACCTTCTCTTTCATTCAAAGCACTTTTTTATGTGCCGCTGTTGTGTTATCAGGCAGTTGGAGATAAAGTGTGGCCTCAGGCAAAACAGGTAAAGGGAGAAGGAGGAGGACATTAAAAGAAAATTGAAGAAGAAAACCAGACTGATTTTCTTGATTTAGTCTATTCTACTGAGGCATAATCTTTCAAAGAAACTGCATTAAGAGTCATCTTTAAACACCCTGGACAGAAAGCTCAAGGGAGCACTGTAGGGAATTGTCCAAGCCTGCTAAAAGGGAGAAGTAAATTGCTCAATAAGCAATTCTCCATTTGTAATCCTTATTAAATTCCACCCCAACCACTGAACATTAACAGCAGCGGCTGTGATAGCAGAAGTCATATATTTTTTCAGGTCAGACAGTTCTCCCTGTTTTTCTGAGAACTTAATTTCCCAGTACTATTTTGGGATTTTGGGTGCCTTTACTTAGCAGTGCAAATTTCAATCTTCAGACACACAGAAGTGTATTTTGCAACAAGCTTGCTGAAGGCAAATTGCCAGTATTCAGTATCCACAAGAGAGATTGTCAGAAAGTTTAAGATTTTTGGAAATTTAAAGCCAGCTAAGCTCAGGTACTTGTTTCAGTATTTTGCTAAATAAGACTGCATTTAAGACTGTTCCTTTTCGAGTGGAATTTGTACTCTTAAATCCGTGTGAAAGGTTTCTCAGTGAAGTGCTTAACTCAATAAGCAAATAGCCGGAACAGCTAAATAAGCTATTATGAGGGTTTTTTGTTTTCCTGTGGGTCTTGGAAAAGAACGTGCATGAAAGGTGATACAATCTGACCTCTAAACATGCTGTGAAGATTGGTAAACAGTCCAGAGTATCTCCCACAGAATGAGGAAAGCTCTTCCAACAGATACAGGCTTGTTGCAGCAATACTAGGTTTAGAATAAACAGTGGATTTGAGTTTTTCCACTATTTGACCTAATTTTTACTGGCTTTTTTGGTAGAAAATCATGTTTTCCCTATCTGACCTCTTTGGTATTTGTGGGCTGCGTTTGAAAAGGAGCTCACCCCAGGTGTCCCACTGGAGGAGCAGAGTCCTGACCCTTCAGTTAATCACAGGGATACCCTGCGCAATGCTTGAGGTGACTTATAGCCCTCAAAGCAGGATCCAGAGCTGAGACGCTTTTGTATCGCAGCCCGGTGGTTACTCTCACCAGGCTCATAGGAGACAGTGGCTACCTTCCTTCTGACACCAATGCACCAGCGCTGGCTTTCCTTTGGGTAGCTTCTCCTGCGTGGTTCTGTTTTCTTTATTGGGTACGTTTGTTTCTACAGCTCCATCAGTGCTGCTTTCCAGCTGAGGCATTTCATTGAGGTTTTGCAAGTTCTGCATGGTTGCCATTCATCTTTTCTAATGCATCATGCTAGGAATTACTGGAAGAGGGGAGATTTAGATCGGATGTCAGGAAGAAATTATTTACTGTGAGGGTGGTGAGACACTGGCCCAGGTTGCCCAGGGAAGCTGTGGCTGCCCCATCTCTGGAGGTGTCCAAGGCCAGGTTGGATGGGGCTTGGAGCAACCTGGTCTAGTAGGAGGTGTCCCTGCCTATGGTAGGGGGTTGGAACTAGATGATCTTTAAGGTCCCTTCCAACCCAAACTGTACTATGATTCTATGATTCTATGAATTAGCCTCCTGGTGCCTCAGATGAAACCTTGTTTTATTCTGAGAGTCCTTCTTTAGATCCATAATAAGGCCCAAAAAAATGCTGGCCAAACCATCCCATGCTAGGAGATCTGATGGCTTTCTTCAGGGTTTGGTCCAGAGTAGGTCATCTGACAGCGACAGTTCACAGTCCATGAGAGACCAAACAGCACGTATTTGACTTGGATTGACATGTCAGCTCAGGTCTGGACTTTGTCCACTGGTCTTTCGTTCTGCATGTTATATAAGTTTGTAATCTAGATCACAAATCATCTATCTGGGGATTTTAAAAGTCAACATTTTTTAAGGGAGCGGGGGGAGAGGGAGGCCCTTTCAGCAATGGCTTGGCGTGCCAAGAGCACAACAATGCTGACACGTGAAGTATAGAAAAACACTTGGCTTTGGCCGTCTTTCCAGAGTATTCTCTGATTTCTTGTGGACTTTGGCACTGCCCTCCTTCATGTCTCTCTGATTCACGTCTGCTTTCCTCTGCTACTTTATATTCTCCTCTCTGCCCGCAGTACCAGAGTACTGCCGTACGCTGTAAAGTTGCTCTGTGTCAGTGTGATGGGGGTGCCTTGCTTTGGCTGGTAGATTTTTTTTGCTTTGTCCCAAGTTGATTCTGAATCTCCCTGTAGCATCGTGCTAAATGTCTTCTTGTCCCAGATCTGAATTATGTCTCGTTAGATGTTCACCGAGCTTCTCAAAGGTAGCTCTTTACCTCTCACTAGTCACAGACCCTCTCGCTGTTTCCCTTTTCGTTTTGTACTTAAAACCACACCGCTTATGGGTCTCCGTTTTAGGAGGTACCTTACTCTTCATACTTTTCTATAAGATTTCACAGTTGGCTTCATCTGCCTTGGTTAACTGGAAGCTCCTACAAAGTGCTTTTGAGCTGCCTGTTATGGGAAATCAGGCTGATTTCTGATCGCCTTCCTTTTTGCTGGGACTCAGGGCTTGTAGGTAAAACATAGGTTAAGTTGTCTCCAAGGTGGTTCTCCTGGGTTCTTTTCCTGGGTTCAGTAAACACTAAGAGCCGTGACTCTGACGGAGACCTGCCTCTTTTGGTGTCTGAGCTCTACCTGCACAGCACCAGGACCGATTTTACAGCAGCCTAATAAAGATTTGTTTCCCTACAAAAGTGATTTGCTTTTGCTCTCTCATTCTGCACATGGATGTGATGGGCAGTGCAGTGAGAAGCGGAGGAAAGAAAGGAGGTGTGACGGCTCAAGAGAAATTAAGCTGTGGAGAAGGTGGGGCTGGACTGATGTATTTTGGTTGGTAACATGGTGAGATGGCCAGCCCCTGGAAGACGTTGATGGAACCGGTACATGTTTCCAGTAGGGCAGCGTATTTTATTGAGGAGGACCTCAAAGAGCAAACCTGGATTATTGTGACATTTCAGCACTGAAAAATAATATTGATCCACCTACAAGCATACCTCCTTGTTCTGTTTCTCTTGTGCTTCAGGTAGTTCTTTCCCCTTTTGCAGGTGTGGAAAGAAAGAGGAATACTAACTCAAAATGTAGCGTAAATGGAATGTCTTCGGAATTACTTGAGGTGGGATGCCGAGAAGTATTGCCGTTTCTCAATTTTCTGCCAGGTGTTTCTTTTGATCTATGCCTTGCAACTAGAGAGTCTCCTGGTGGGAAAGGTGTGGTGATCTTTAGATTGGTTTGTTTACTTGCTTTGAAAGTAGCTTTTAAGCGCGGTACTTACCTTTCTGCTGTTACTCAAGAAACTCTGTCATTGAAATCAGGAATTTTAGCTGAATACATATTACCGTGATTGAGTCAGCCTGCACTTTGCATTTTTAGATAAATTAATTCTAACCTGAAATTTTCACTAAAATGTCTCTCAGTGTAAGAAGGGATTTTAAGAACAAATGGGTATTTTTAAACCTTAAATGTGTTTAAGAAAAAAATTGTTTAAAAATGCCGTCGTGATATGGTGCTAAAACAGCTTCGGGGCGCCTCTGCCTGCGTACTCTCCTGCAAACGTGTGCACCTCTGTTTTATACGGAATCGTAGCATTGTTTCCCAATTTTTCACAAATAATACAATACAAATAAGCTTTACAAGCAGGAGACATGTATGATGTATTTCAAAAGGATAACTGAGTTAAAATTGAGTATAAACTGGCGTGACGTGCATGGTTTTCCTCAGCGACACGTTGAGAACATTTTGTGGCTTGGGATAAAGGCTGTTAGAAGGATTTCAGTGGGACCAAAGAGCCACTTTAGCTGCCAGACAGCTGCTCAGGGGCTCCTCCAGTCTTTGACCGGGTTGCGTAAACCCAGTCTGATCTGGTTAGCCTTTAGATATATGGGCCCACCTATAAAATATGATATACATAATTATATTTATGTGGGCCCCGGGCCAGCAGTGGGAAGCGCGGGTGAGTTAGCATGTTGAAATGTACAGATGTGAATAGTAATACGCAAGAATGTTCATGTTTCTGTGTGTTTTTCATGGAAAACTGTGCTTACTCTATTCCCCGGAGACCTGAGGTTTTTGTTCTCTTTTTTTTTTTTTTTTTCTTTTTGAATGTAGAATCACTTAATGGACATTCGGCGCAGGTTGTACCATTATTGTGAAAATGAGAGTCGGCCTTTGTCACCTCCTCCCTTCTTTATTAGGTTATCTCTTGCCTGGATGATCCTCTCCCGAAAAAACTCTAATTATCTGTACCAATGGGAACAGAGCAATCCTATTTTGTCCCCTCGGGGCACCTCAGCATTTGTGAATGGTTAACTCTGATCTCAGATAACTGGTTGAATTCCTGCGGGAAGCCCAACCCATGACATTATTTTAACCTTTTACCTACATAACTTTTCCCATAACAACAGCGGTTCTCTCCGCTCTGTCTACTTTGCACGCCGAGCAGAAGGTTGAGGTGTATTCCCAGCAAATACATGACACTTGTTACGTGCAAAGGACATACGCTTGCTACCCACAAAATACTATATTCCCTGACACGTTATTCTGCAGTCTTTGCTGCTTAAGAAACCGCCCAGACGACCACTTTAAATAGTTTTTGCAGTTTATGGATGGGTACATGTTGCTCCAACATGCAGTGTCACAACGGGCTTGGCAAAGAAAGAGAGTATGGGCCCAAATTGCTACAAGATTCTGAAGAAATGCTGTGGAGAAAGCAGTGTTGCAAGTCAGGCAGAGGTGAGTGGCAGGCAGGGCGCTGGGAGTGTGGAGAGGACATGTTCAGGCCCCAGGAAACTCCATCTGCTGGAGAATTAGAAAGTGTAAAGGTCATAAAGTCTGCCTCAAGCGTGGGAAGTCGTGCCCTGCCCCTCTTGCCCATGGTGCTGGTGACCCCAAGAAAGGAGCCCAGCTCAGCCTAGCTGTGCAGATTTAATGTGATCTGCAAGGTCAGGATGCACCTTAGATGTCTTTTGCCGGTTTAAGTGTTTAACATATGGCTTGCATCCATGCCAGACTTCATGGACCTGACCTCGTTTGTTCACAGAAACTCTATAGGGGATGATGGATGGTCATGGGAAGGGCACCTGGAATATAGAACCATAGAATTATAGAATGGTTTGGGTTGGAAGGGACCTTAAAGATCACCCAGTTCCAACCCCCCTGCCATGGGCAGGGACACCTCCCACTAGACCAGGTTGCTCAAAGCCCCATCCAACCTGGCCTTGAACACCTCCAGGGATGGGGCAGCCACAACTGCTCTGGGCAACCTGGGCCAGTGTCTCACCACCCTCACAGTAAAGAATCTCTTCCTAATATCTAATCTAAATCTCCCTTCTCTAAGTTTAAAACAGTTACCCGTCGTCCTGTCACTCCACTCCCTGATCAAGAGTCCCTCCCCATCTTTTCTGTAGGCCCCCTTTAGGTTCTGGAAGGGGCTATAAGGTCTCCCCGGAACGTTCTCTTCTCCAGGCTGAACAACCCCAACTCTCTCAGCCTGTCCTCGCAGGAGAGGTGCTCCAGCCCTCTTGGCTGCTGCACACGTAGGCTGTAGAGACCTGGCCACAGGGTCTGCAGGGACATTTCCCAGGCGATCTGCCTGCACAGCTTTGTGCAGGGGTGGCTCTTGGGCACGTAGCCCAAGCCTGTGCTTTGGTGGAGCACCGTGCCACCAAGGTGTGCTTGGACAGGTGTAGGGTGCGGAGAGGTAGAGAGCTATCAGATGGCACTCAGGAAGCTGCAGTGGGGTTCCCGTGGCAATGGCACTAGTACTGTTGCTGGAAAAATAGTGTTAAAATCTGTCCATTTTTTTGCGGCACTGGAAACCAAGAGAAGATGATGTACTACCCAGGCTAAGGCAATTGGTTGCAGACTGCAGTTGTGCTAATAACATCTTTTTGGGTTGGTGAGAATGGGAAAAAATGGAAGAGATGGAAGTAATTTTGGCTTCAGGTTTTTTTCTGAAACAGATCCCACAAATCCACACTGGCTTGAAAGAAACACTCCTTTGTGCTTTCGGTCTGCTTTAAAATTGGATTTAGTTTGAAATGACAGGCTGAACTTTTGTATTGAAAATGTCAAAAGGAAAACAGAAAATGTAGTGGTGAGTAAATGGTGAGCTGGAGGCCTGAAACTGTTGAAATTGATGCAAATTTATGACTAGCTTTACTGCGCTGCAGGAAAAACACAATGACCTACAGATCATGGGTTTGAAATCTCTGTGTACTGGGCCAGGAATTAAAACAGTAATTGTTCAGACAAAATTGTTTTCAGCATGCAGGCTGTTGCCTTCAAGGAATACTGCCATTCTGCTTATCCATCTTAAGATTTCTGTGCAGTCTTCCTCTCCTCTCACTTAGCCTGAGGGCCAGCAAGACAGTTGAGTACAATAAATACTTAAAAACAAAATAGGAAGGTAGTATCTCCTTATGTAAAGCAGTCAAGCTGTGAAGCGTTCTGCCATAGGGGACTGAATTGCTGTTATTAATTCCTGTAGGGCCCAGAAGGTTGCTCTCGCACCAGGTGCTAATATGTTCCGAGCAAACAAACCCCAGGGAGCTCAGTCTGGGTCGAAGGCTAGAGCTGTTTTGGCAGGGTAGTACAGCTTAAGAGACGGTGGTCCCAGCAGACCTTTTCTAAAGGTCTTTCTGAAGGTCTTCTTAGCGTAGCAGTGCATCAAGAAAGCCTTGAGATGGAAGGAAGTAGGAAAACACAGAAGCATCTCAGGAAGGCAGTGACTAAGTGTGGATGTCAGGAGTCGGGAGAGCCTTTTAGATCTGCACTGGGAGGGGAGAAGGGCAAGTTTAGGAGCAGGGCGAGGGGAGGGGATGGGAGCCGGGGTGAGCTACATCCATCACTCAGATGGGATGGGGTCACCAGCGCAAGTGAGGAGTTAGAGAAAAGAGCAGTGTAAGAGAGAGCAGAGGCTTTTAAGGACGTAGGGGAGCAGCTGGTCCTCTACCAACCAGGTGGCGGGAGTGAGCCCAGGAGCATCACACCCAGCTGATAATCTGGGCCTCAGCACAAGAGGAGCAGGTAGGGTTTGAGGCTCCTGTCAGCACTGCTTGTTTGCCCAAGTAAGGGCCCTGCAGAAGAGCTGTGTAGCTAGTAGTTCTACTCTGGATTATTTTGAGGGAAACACTGATGATTGCTAGGAAAGGATGCTGAGGTATTTTGTTCAGGGATCTGAATGCTCTTTTTCCTCTCTTGTTTGTCCAATAAGCTCTGGCTGACAGATTTCAGTTTTTGCTTGCTTTTTGGGTGGAGTGGTGGGATTGTTGGGTTTTTTTTGTTTTGTTTTGTTCTGTTGTAGAAGCGGTGGCATTTGCTGTCCTAGGCTGGAAGCAAGATCAGCCCCTGCAAGGATGAAAAAATTCTGATCTAGTGACATGGGAGGATAAAAGGAGAGTTGTGGGGAAATGAATACGGTTAAATTTTCTTGGATGTAATCGGCAACATCTTGGGCAAAGAGAACTGGTGGAAAGGCGTAGTGTTAGAGGCAGGGGGCAAACTGGGGGAGACAGTGTCTCTGGAAGAGGAGAGAACACTGTTGTGATGAGGAAGACCATCCTTGCCACAGGATTTCTCTCAGAGATGATCTGTAGCATCAATCCAGGTGACAGGTGTGGATGAACTAGTAGGACTCTGTTAGGTGAAGAGAAGTTGATGTGGGAGGGAAGGGGAAAGGAATCGAAAGTAGAAGAGGATATGGAATGGTGAGAAACAGCACCATGCTAACAGATAAAAGAAGATGAAGTCAAGAAGAAGGGGCCAAAGTGTAATCATTGCTGGCAAACCAGATCTCACAGAATGAAGGAACGTCTCAGGAAAAAGCTTAGGCAGCTGGTGGCCAAAGACCAGCTATACAGTAGATGAAGAACTGGAGAGGAACTATTTGCAAAGGACACCTTAATTCAACACCCTTCTTCTGAATGGAACAAAAAAGGGCTGTGAATTGAAAGAAGTTATGGTGATGATAAAGCATACACCTGAGGGATGGGGTGGTTCCTCGAGCAGAAAATGGAATTCCTGCAGATGATTGTGACAAATTGTGAAGACAGAGGAAGAAAAGCCTTGAATCAGAAGGCTGGTGGGAAAGCGCTAGCTGAAGTTCACATAATAACACAGCAGAGAAGAGCCTGTACAGGACTACATGAAGATGATGGAGACAGTGGGGATTGCAAGCAGCAGCAATACAGCAGAGACTACCCACCTTCTTAGCTCTGTTCTCCTCCCTTTCTTGCGTTTGATCCAAGATGAGAAGTGTGAGAAAAATTAGATGTTGTACTGGATTTTCAGGTCAGGGTATATTTGTCTTTGTAAGCCCAGCTGCAGTGCTTGAAGGTGGAAGCCATGACTGGGATTAAGCATCCCTTTCTTGACTCACTTTCAATCGCAGTGATCCTCTTTCGGCCAAAGTGGGTTGGGTTTTGGCATCACTTGGGAATCACTTTGGACTTTAACTGCAAACAAAACAATGTCTGGTTTCCACTTTCACTTCATGGTCCATAGTATAGTTTTACTCACTGTTAAGTTTTTCCTGAGCAGAAGAGTTATTTTCCCTTTGTCTCTCTAAAACCATTCTCCTGTGACTGTTTGGGGAATAAAATAAATGCATAGATGCCAGCTGTGCGATAAAATATACCTGTGGTGACATGTGAGAAAGCCCTAGTGTTGAGAACACACACACTGACATCTTACACTCAGCTTTCTTTGGAGCCAAAGTAAACAAATAGGATTATGCAGTGAATTAGAATTAGTTTTGCAAGAATGCCCTTATAACCATTCCATAAACCAACTTAACTATGCAAAAAAGATGCAGAGAATGATAATAACCTAGCACTCCCTTCCCCTTCTCTTTCTCAACCTCTCTTGAGATGAAATCTGATTTAATAAAACAGTGTCTGCTAATACATAACAGCTCAACAACTGAATTACTTTGGGCGAATACTCTGCTACTGGTGTATGATGTGATGCCAGCCTAAGTATTCTTAAACGCTTTTATTAATATCCACACGGGAGGGTTGTACAGATTTATCAAATGAAACCGATTTGAAAGCTATTTTAATGTAATGAATCTGAGTTCTTTGTGCAGACAAACTTTCAGTTTTCCTGCAGCGACATGTCTGTTTGCACCATACTATGTCAAAATGCTTTGACAGTGGTGAGTATCAACCCGTGTAAGCATAAAATTGTGACACCCAAGCAACTACAAAGCCAATCAATAAATTAGGAAAGATGATGCCTTTTGAAGACCAGAGTAAATAGATGGTATTTCTGTGGACTCTGATACCAGTTTATCAGGGTACCTCATCACTGTTAGGTAGTACCAGCACAGTGTTCTGCAAAGGAGAACTTGGTTGTTACTTGACTTTAGAGAAGGGGAAAACTGATACTGAGTGTCTTGCTCAGGAGTCCTGAGATAACGCTAGGTCTCAAGGTCATACACAAATTTCTGTCTCTTTATGGTATGTTAAACTATTTGGTAGTATCCAAATCTGGCATCAGGCACAAGCAAAGTTGACAGTAGCCCAAGGGTAGACAGACATGGGTGGAAAAATAACGTCCTGAAGAAGGAGTTGGGTGGGGAATGGGGACCAGGCAGAGAGATGCTCCAAATGTCAGGTTACGTCAGCAGTGAGGTGAAGGGATTTACGGGCTGCAGGTTGGCTGGTTTTCCCTCCTCTCTTCTCCTGGGGTCAGCAGTTTTATATATATATATATGTATGTATTTTGCAAGTGATGAGGAGGGGAACAAGAACAGGCTGAATACTGTGGACATCTAAGCCTGCAAAGAGCTGAACTAGACCATGGCCTCCTGTTCCTAGGATCAGGGATCTCACCTAGCTTTAGTACCGCGAGCCTCTCTGGGGCAGCAGTGTCTGTCAGAGCCCTTCTGCCACCACTGTTCAGTTGAATTTTGACCCCTCCAAAGGGGAGAGCAAGACGTGCCGTTCTGCTTCATCCTCAGAGCAAGCACAGTTCAGCTTTGCCTAGACTGCTGAGGAATGCTGAGCACCCGGGGCCAACCATGTGCAATTGGTACAACGGGGCTGCCAGAGCAAAGTCAGATCTCTGGCGGTACATGAGAAGGAAACAGAAACCCTTGGACTTGCAACACTGGACTTCAGCAACGTACTTAGGGGTAATAGTTAGACTACAGACTTAAGCAGGCAGAAAAATCCATGACTCAGACAACCTTAGTTAGCGGAGCTCAGAGGAAATAAACCATGCTTCGAGGCATTGCCTTTGGGAACGTTTGTAATGGCTTATTCTGCACTTTTCAAAAGACAGGCAAGGCATTTAAATGGAATATTTGTTTTCTGAGGATATTCAGGATCAAAAAGATGTCACAAAGCAGTAAAATAACATTCATAAACAAAACATTCCTAGCAGGTATGCAACATCATATAAAAGCATTTCTCCCTGTGTAACACAAAAGTTGTCAATAACTGGTCATCTTCAGAAATTTAGCGTTATTCTTGCAACAGGAAAAGTCCCTTTTAATGCAAACAGATTTCAGGACAACGTAAACAGGTTTCATGACAGCAGTTGGTCAGGAATAGAGGCAATTTCCCCTACGACTCTGAGCAGGTTATAATAACATGCCCAAGATGCGAAAGTTCATGTCTTTGGAAGAGGTCCATGCTTCATTTTATCTTCCGTTAGTTGATCAATGCCATCCATTAATAAATCTGTGCCACCCTACTGCAGAGTGGATCAGGAGAGCCAGGTGTCCCATGCTAGCTGAGCTCTGCTAGACTAGAGTGGTGTGGCCACCCCACCCTTTTCACTCGCCGTCCTGGAGCTCAATGGCAGAAGAATTTGAAAAATCTACATGACGGATTTGATGACCTGGATGAAGTATACTCTAGGAAAATCCATGGATTCTGATGATTCTGTAACAAGAGAGAGTGGCTTACAGATAAAACATATAGCCAAATGAGAAGTGTGTAGGAGGGGTTCCGTCAAGAAGTCTCCTCAAAGCCTGTAAGATGTTCTCCATGAGATCAGGGCTGGCTGCAGGTGGAAGTACCCTGCCTGGGCAGCAGGGGAAGGAGCGCTGAGGGGCTTCAGGTCATGGAGGTGTAACTTCTTCCTTGTTCAACTCTATAAGCCTCTTTCAGAGCTACAAGAGCCGTCTTGTTCTTTCTGTCGACTCTCTTCCTTCTGATGGCCAAAGGGACAAGGTAAGATCAAGCAGCTGACGGCTGTAAACGGCTTTTGTGAGCCAAGGTAGGTAGATTTTGCCTCCCGCGGCTTGCCAAGGAGATGCTCAGTAGCTGCGACTTAACTACGTTTGGGGTTGTAACGAAGTCCCTCTCTTCTGTTCTCAAAGCCGTGCGGGGCTGTGTGACCGCTTCAGTATTTCTGCAGCAGCCGCAAGTGCTCCTAGAGACAGCTGGGTAAAACTGTCTTTATGAAATTGCCTAAAGGTTGCTAACTATAGACCTAGCACAGACAAAAGGCTTCAAAGCAATGCCTAAAAGTCTCGCAGTCATGCTTAACCTTCGGTGACTAAAATCCCTGCCACGTTCCCTGCAATATGTGTGTATGACAATTGTCATGCCCTCCCAAGCTTGGAATAAAAATAACTTGGAGGCGAACGGTCTCTACGTGTTAATTTGAAATTATTTTCTCTCCACCTGTTGGTCTAAAAGCTGTATTTCAGTCCAGTAAATCACACCAATAAATCTTTTAATGAAGTTAATTTTCTAGAACAAGTGGCTGTTACAACACTCATGGGGAGGTGGGTTACTTGAAATTCCCAGTTAAGATCCAGTTTAAATTGTTGGTGGTTCTGTGGGAGGGAGAGAGGGCAAGACCAGGTGTGAGACAGGCTTGATCAGATTTGGGCTCAAATCAGAGAGCAGCGTTGGAGCCCTGGTGGCCATGCCCTGTGGCTGTGCCCATGGCTTTCCACGGTGATCTTGGTATCAGCGCGGCTCGAGCAGACTACCGCCGCTGTGCCGGCAATAGCAGAGCGTGGATCAGCTGAGGACACGCAGCTGCCTTTCCACCCAGTGCACGAGAGCAGCTGACGGGGGGGTTCGTGGCAGCCACGCGCTCTGATGCCAGCGTGAAAGAGGAGGGGACAGGACCCGCGCTAGCCCCAAGCCTGCCACCGCACTGTTAACGTGTCACGGCAGAAATTTGACTTAGCAAACCTCAGGCTGCCGCCATCTGATGCAAGGCAGTTTTTGATTCAACAGCAGGAGTTGTGAAACTAGGTTTACTGTTGTGAAACCACAACAATACCTGTATAGTCGAATATCCAGGGTGGTGACGAGCTGGTTTTATGAAAACCTTTCGAACACTTTGTATGGAAACAAAGATGGGATCAGTGCGGAGCATGTGTTCTTGCAACCGCTGGGGCTGCTTCTCCACTGCATCCAGTCCTTGCTGGGCGCAGAGGGCGGGTGCCCAGCTACACGCAGGCTTGGGTAGGGATGGAGGGCGCTCCTTGGGTGTCCCAGGTGAAGCAAAGCCGGCCAAATACTCTGCTTCAGGGAGTGTTTCACAGCTGTGCCGGCTTTTCTATTGCCTGTGATTTCCAGGACCAGACCATGGACTGTGTTCTTGCTGACTTCATGACTGCAATAATTCACCAGCAGCAGCCCTGACGAGCTCCCTGTGTTGCAGCCACAAGGGCAGTAACCAGGTCTACATGTCACCTGCGTTTTAAATACGTATCTGGGCTGTACTGACTGTACAGAAACCTAGGTGTCAGGTAAGAGTACGTGATGTCTGAAATGCAACTGCAGGTCAAGGCCGCAGTGCGGGCAGAAAGAGGAAAAAGCAGGTAGAGCCTCTTTGTAACACCTGAACTTTGTTTTTCAGAGCTGGGAGGTTTGAGTTATATCCCAATACTGACAAATAACTCATTTTAAAGGACAGCCATCTCTATGACCTGTATTATGTGAATCATAGAATCATAGAATCACCAAGGTTGGAAGGGACCTTTAAGATCGTGGAGTCCAACCATCAACCAAACACTGCCAAGTCCACCACTAAACCATGTCCCTCAGCACCACGTCTATCTGTCTTTTAAATACCTCCAGGGATGGCGATTCCACCACTTCCCTGGGCAGCCTGTTCCAATGTTTGACAACCCTTTTGGGGAAGAAATTTTTCCTAATACCCAATCTAAACCTCCCTCAGAGCAACCTGAGGCCGTTTCCTCTTGTGCTATTGCTTGTTACTTGGGAGAGAGACCAACCCCCACCTCTCTACAACCTCCTCTCAGGTAGTTGTAGAGAGCGAGAAGGTCTCCCCTCAGCCTCCTCTTCTGCAGGCTGAACAACCCCAGTTCCCTCAGCTGCTCCTCACAAGACTTGTGCTCCAGACCCCTCACCAGCTCCGTTTCCCTTCTCTGGACACACTCCAGCACCTCAATGTCTTTCTTGGAGTGAGGGGCCCAAAACTGGACACAGTATTCAAGGTGGGGCCTCACCAGTGCCGAGTACAGGGGGACGATCACTGCCCTAGTCCTGCTTAGAGAGCATAGCTCACTCAAATGTCAAACCAGCACTACAATTTTGAATTAAATATTGAGCGACTTTATCACAAATATAGTCCAAAAGCATGTAAGAGGCGTGGAGCATGTGCGGTGTGTGGGGTGCGCTTGTATGCACAGGCATGCCTGTGCTGGGGATGGAGAGGGGAGCGAGGAGCAGGGAGGGGCAGGCTTGATTGGATGTGAATAATGGGCTTGATTTCCAAGCTTTTCATCACGAAGCCTCTTCCAGACTGAAAACTTTCCTGTTCTTCCTGTCTAAAAGCAGATTTCATGGCAAAACAATTCCAAGACTTTGGCTGTCATCCAAACGTACTTGGAGCTGTAGTATTCCAGCTGATCAGCAGGCTCCTTTAATTTTTCCGTCATGCAGCCAACATCTTGCTGTATAAAGATAATCCCCAGTTCAGCTTTACCATCTGAAATTACTTCTCCTTAGGAAGGAGTGCTGTAGAAAAAATAGTGTTTGGCCTTAGTGAATCTGGGATTTCTATAGACTGCTAATGGATATTACAGAAACATCAGTTTGTTTTTTATACATATACATCAACTATATATATGTATATATATATATGAGTCAAGCTGATAATAAGTTCTGCCTAAAAATAGCGGGTGACTGATGCATAAATTTCTGTAGGCAGCGGGTAGGGAGACTCTTCCTGTAAAGGGTCAGGTATTTTTAAAAAAATCTTGTTTATTAAACCATAGATTATTATACACCTTCATTGTAAGCAATAATCATAGAACCATAGAATGGTTTGGGTTGGAAGGGACCTTAAAGATCATCTAGTTCCAACCCCCCTGCCATGGGCAGGGACACCTCCCACCAGACCAGGTTGCTCAAAGCCCCGTCCAACCTGGCCTTGAACACCTCCAGGGATGGGGCAGCCACAGCTTCCCTGGGCAACCTGGGCCAGTGTCTCACCACCCTCACAGTCAAGAATTTCTTCCCGAGATCTAATCTAAATCTACCCTCTTCCAGTTTGAAGCCATTACTCCTTGTCCTATTACTACACGCCCTTGTCAAAAGTCCCTCTCCAGATTTCTTCTAGGCCCCTTTCAGATACTGAAAGCTGTTCTAAGGTCTCCCCGGAGCCTTCTCTTCTCCAGGCTGAATAACCCCAACTCTCTCAGCCTGTCCTTGTAGGAGAGGTGCTCTAACCCTCTCATCATCTTCGTGACCTCCTCTGGACCCATTCCAACAGGTCCGTGTCCTTCTTATGCTGGTGGCTCCAGAGCTGGAGGCAGCACTGCAGGTGGGGTCTCACCAGAGCAGAGCAGAGGGCCAGAATCCCCTCCCTCGCCCTGCTGGCCACGCTGTTTTTGATGCAGCACAGGATGTGGTTGGCTTTCTGGGCTGTGAGCACACATTGCCGGCTCATGTTGAGCTTCTCATCCACCAACACCCCCAATTCCCTCTCCTCAGGGCTGCTCTCAATCCATTTATTACAATAATAATGTGGGAAGAAAAGTCATGTCATGGCAAGCCACGTGAAATGAAGTTCCAAACTGTACTGTTGCTACTTCAACTTTTTGGTCTAGTCTGCATGTGGCTTGACTTGTTTTCTGTTTAAGGGGCAGGATCCAGAAACCCTTGTTCATAAATGTTCATAAATGACTGCAGGCAACAGGATTGCTCCCCGTAAGCTATATTGTCTGCACGAGCAGAAGGCACATACCCTGAAATTACAGCAGATTAGTTGGATGGTAATGTATTAGAAAGCACATTTTGAATTTATTTGGGTCCTCTTAATTTGGTTTTGGATTCCTTGAGCTCAACTCCCTTGTTCTTCGTCGTTAAAAGCTGGGGAGGAGACAGCGTGGTGAGCACAGCCCTGCAGGGCTGAGTACTGGGGGCCGTGCCTACGCGCTGCGTGAATTTAGAGCAGGAGAGTTGCTCCTGCTGCTACACCCTGACGGTGCTGGGCAGATGTGACACGCTTGCAGTGAAAACAGAAAATTCCCAGTCTTTTTCTTTTCTTGGATGGGTGGTGGCAGGAAGGGAGCTCATGTCAGTTAAACAAACAATAGTATAAAAGGATTTGAAATCACTTTATGCATTATTTTCTCCGGATGTGGATTTACCCCCTCCTCTAACTGCACTGCTCAGAATCTCAGTTAGCTTTTGTGTCTGTTCTGCTCACCGATTATTCTGTGAGGTTTTGGGCTTTGATTGTCGATGCATGTTGCTTCCAGCAAGCAATAATAATGGAGCAGTTGCAGTGGTCTGGATGACAGGCATCTACATTAGCTTGTGTTGACGACTACTTTATTGTATAAGTTCTTATATAGTGTCTGTCCTTTCCAACGAGTGGCTGCGGGGAGACTGCTTCGCCTTCACCAGGGTGGCATTATTTTCTGCAAAGCAGTAAAGTTGAAATGTGTCTGTGTCTGAAATTCCTTTGGGCTATCTTTTTTATAATCCTGGGATTATTGTACGCTTGCACTAATGTCTCCTGATGGATTGTACCAGAATGGCCTTATCAATGACATTCAGAATCACGGAATCAGGGAATTTTGAGTTGGAAGGGACCTCCAGAGATCACCTAGTCCAACTCCCCTGCTGATGCAGGAATGCCTAGAGCACATTACTCAGGACTGCATCCAGGCGGGTCTGGAAAATCTCCAGAGAAGGGGACTCCACAGCCTCCCTGGGCAGCCTGTTCCAGTGCTCGGTCACCCTCACCGTAAAGAAGTTTTTCCTTATGTTTCAATGGAACTTCCTATGTTCCAGCTTGTGCCCATTGCCCCTCGTCCTGTCCCTGGGAACCACTGAAAAGAGTCTGCCTCCATCCTCCTCCAACCCACCCTTTAGATACTTAGAAACAAGAATAAGGTCTCCCCTCAGCCTTCTCTTCTCCAGGCTAAAGAGTCCCAGCTCTCTCAGCCGTTCCTCCTAAGGGAGGTGCTCCAATCCCCCGATCATAGCACCTTTTTTTTTTTCTTCCATCTGGCCATAACTACGTCACATTCAAAGCAGGATTGCTGGCTCTCCAACGGCAGCAAGGTCCCCACCGTGCACACCTGACTGGGTGAGATTTCTGCCCTTACTTTTAACCAGTGTTGTTACTTCGCAGCTTTTTGTAAAAAGTGAACGTATGCGAGGAACTGCCAACAGCTGCATTGTAGTAACTTGGAGGGATTTTTACCATCTCCTGAAGGATACAGATTTTCAGTTCATGATCTTCTCTTTATTCATTTGGGCAGTTTGTGTGTTTTCAGAAAGCTAATATTTCTGTTCAAACTGAACATGACTCCTATTCTGCTTGTGAGAAATCTAGCTCAGGAAGCAGCACTGGGTGTATAAACTAAGTTTACGTTTACTTTTACTTCACATCCTGTGGGGCTGCATTTGGCTTCCTTCCCTCTTTCCTGCCCACCCACCCCCCACATTTTTCAGGTAAATCTCAAATCTGACATGTTTTTCCCAGGATCCTGTTGCTCCTGTGATAATCTCTGCTGTTCTTCCTGTCTGTGCAGTCTAATAACATCTCAAACCTGTTCCAGCGGTGGGACGGCTGTCCAGGGAATGCTACGTAAAGGTCTGGAGAACCTCTTATCACACAAGTGATACCCAAGTTTTTACCCAAACCTTGCATCAAGGAGTCCTTTTACTGTTCTTTTCACCTGGGCTTTACATGATCTCCACTACATCATCGTGCAGTAGTGTCATTTTTAGTGGGTCGTTAAAGGAAAATGATGCTGCTTATTTAACTCTGCCTCCTTCTGTAATTTACTCTTCCTGAAACTCCAGAAGATCTTCATGCTGACCAAGAGGTTTGCCCATCGTGGATCAGTGTAGGATGAAGGCTTTACCCTGGAAAGATACTAATTTAAGCAAGTTTCCAATATATTTCAGGGCATTCAAATGAGCTTAAATTCACTTAAAAATAATAATAATAATTCAGCACAAGTGACACCTCCCCACCCCCCCCCAAGAAAAGTTAATTTATGAAAGGACGAAAAATAAATGTCACCACTGGAACTCCTGGTTTCCGTTCATTAGTTTGAAGGGAGAATAATTCCTGGAGCTCAGTGCTGTTATCCTGGGGTTTTGTAGTCACAAGGGGAAATCTGGGTCTGAACTCCAAAATTTGCATCTCATCACTCAATTATCATTAACTCCTGCGAGTTTTTCTGGAATTATGCCAGTGTATCTGACAGATCCTAACACCAGTTCTTATTTTTGCAACTTGAAGGAGCCCCTGATCTTCTCTTCCTCAGCAGCGTGCGAACAGAAGGCAGAAAAGAGAATCCTTCCCCTCCTCAGATAAACTCTGACCTAATTCGGGCTAATCCTGGGAAGGGCAAGTGCTGCCCAAAGCTGCTGGAGAGCTTCGAGAGGAAGAAGACACAGAAGAGCTTTGTGTGCCGGTCTGACATAAGTCAAAGCTTAGTCATGTATTAGCTCAGCGTTGATGACATTAGCCTCTCTACGTTCAGCCTTAGCTTCATTCCTTCAGATGTTTTATTGTTATGGAGGGGTTTTTTGACGGAGAAAAATCACATAAAACACCACCTTCAACACATAATTCTGCCTAAAGTAGCGAAAAATCCCCAGAGCACAAAATCTTGTCCTACCAGTAGTTTTTGGCTCAGTGTGGGTATTGTAGACCTTTTTCTTGACAGAAGAGAGAATCTTTTTTGCTTCTTTTTGTTACAATCACCGTACAGAGGTGAATGAGCACGTTTTGTGCTCTGGCTCCAATTATACTCTGGGAATCCTGAAAGGCTACGGAGGGCACAAAGGTCCGAGTACCATTTTAGAAATAAGAGGTCTGTCTGCTGTATTAGTACTTAGGGAAAACCCAAGGGTTACGTCCACGACTCTGCCGTGCACCTGAATGTGAGACCCGCTAGCTTTGACGCTGAGTTGACAGCATGATTCAAGTTGTGGTGTCCCTACATCATTGCTAAGGATGTCTGCAAGAAAAGAAATTCAGGAGTTTGCCGAGCTGTGAGCAACAAGAGAGTAAAAAAGGTCAGTGCTATGGCTGCAACAGGAAGACTGGGTTTTATTGACTCCTATTGCAATAATCTTAGATACCAAATATATTTTATACAATGGAAAAGGTCAAAGCTGACAATTACAAAGTAAACTAGAGTACTGATGTTATTCTGCTTTGAAAATTGTTTTATCACTTTTTATGTTCTTTAGGAAAAATACTTGATATTGGGATACGTGTAAAAGAGAACGTACAGCGAATGGGTGGGTGGTTTCTTTTTTTTTCTTTTTTCTTTTTTTTTTTTTAGCTAGTACTCAAGAAGTGACTTTAGCACTAGAGGGAGTTACGAAAATATCGGCTGCAGCAGTCCATCCGGAATGGAGCAGCACAGCCAAGTCTGGGGAAAGTGTGTTTTGCCAGGGCACTTACTAAGCAGCGCGGACATGGCAAGGCTCCTCATTTTTCTGGGTGAAATAAACCACGCCACCTCTTTCGAGTTTCGTCGTGTTGACACCAGGGACCCTTGCCAAACTGCGGTGATATGGGATTGTATCTTTTGCCACCTTTCCCTGAATTACATCAGGGTAGTTTTGCAACATAGATCTGATCTGTTTAATTTGCAATAGAAGTAAAGATCCTTGTTTTTTTCAGGCTTATTCTCTAACGAGTAGGCACAGGAGTAACAGAGAACAAATACATACTTTTATCTTGCCACTTTTCATTGAAGTCTTAGTAGTAGGCATAGAGGCAGAAACATTCTGAGGTTTTGCTCTTATTCTTGGTATTCGTTTTGTTGTGTGGGCAAATCAGTGCACTTCTCTTTGCCCTTCTTTCTCAATCTGTGAAATGGAGATAACGCCGCTCTGAGATTTGAGACAGCTGAGCAGTGCCATTGCGGGCTAAATCCCAGGGCAGTTTCAGAAACCTAAAGGAGGCAGAATCACTGTGACTTAGTTGGGAACAGTCCTGGGTTGGTCTGGGTATGTGTCAGCAGAAAAACTGACCTCAGGAGGGTAAGTCTGAAACCGTGACTTTTCTTCTAGTGACGGTAACGTGAAATACGAGGCATGATCCGCATTGTTAGAGGAGACGCGCTTTTGATGTAATCAAAGATGTGTCTTGTGGTTGGTTCTGTGATAGCTGTAGTTCTGAAAGGAAATTAGGAAACACGGTTGTGAAAGAAGAAAAGACCAGGGCACTAGGAGATGATTTCTCTCTTTTCTATAAGAAAACAGGAATTGACTCTTTTCTCTAATGATTGGAAATAAGATATATTCAACTTCAAAGGGAGTTCTTGAAAGGCTGGCTCAGTTATACCAACCTCTCCTCAGTCACACTCCAGCTTGCCCTCTGGACACTCTGTAAAGTTGTCCCTGGTTTGTTTATAGCCCCACCACCTCCCATCTAAGACTTGGAGGAGATGCTGGAAAGATAGCTGTAGCTGCAGGCAGTACCTGCCCTGTGGGAAATTGTCTTCCTGCCGGAGTGGAGGCTTTTAAGCTCCCATACAATTGCTGTCGTTCCTCTCTGCTTTGAAGGGAACAGACTGTATCTGAATGACTCCACTTCAGGTTATATGCAGATTGTATCTTTTTTTCAAAACTACCCTGGCAGCAAGAAGAGATCAGGCAAAATCTCTGCAGAAAGGATTTAACATACTGTAGGGCTTTGGTCTAATGTGACATGTTACCTGAAAAGTAAGATCTCAGAGAGCATTTATTGGAGTCATAGGAGGCTGGTGCGCTCACAAATACTTGTTTCTAGCTCTCCATTCTCCACGCAAGCTCTGCAAGGACTCCGTGCCAGAACTTTCCCTGCACAGCTGATGGCTGAAGTAGCTGGTATACTCTCAGTTTCTCTCTGAACGGTGCTTGGGCTAGGAAGGGGTCATCAGAGAACTGATGCATACTAGGAGTGAAATTATAGCTGAAAATTGTCTCCTTTCAGTTTCAAGTCATTAGGATTGACCACAGTTGGCTGGCTGCACAGCCCCCAGGAAGTTTCTTAACATACCAGACACTTGTGCTGACACAGAATGGGTCAGGACTTCCTCTTCTCTCTTACCTCATCACATGCGTAAAAGGCTGGTGATCCATTGCACCATGCAGTGGAAGCAGGTGGCTTCTGGTCAGGGCTCAGTACTGGGGCTGGTTCTGTTTCATATCTTTATCAATGACCTGGACGAGGGGAGCCAGTGCACCCCCAGTAAGTTTGCAGATGACACCAACTTGGGCAGTAGTGTTGATCTGCTTGAGGGCAGGAAGGCTCTACAGTGGGGTCTGCACAGGCTGGATCAATGGGCCGAGGCCAATGGTGTGAGGTTCAACAAGGCCAAGTGCCGGGTCCTGCACTTGGATCACAACAACCCCATGCAGCGCTACAGGCTTGGGGAAGAGCGGCTGGAAAGCTGCCTGGCAGAAAAGGACCTGGGGGTGTTGGTCAACACGCGGCTGAATATGAGCCAGCAGTGTGCCCAGGTGGCCAAGAAGGCCAACAGCATCCTGGCCTGTATCAGGAATAGTGTGGCCAGCAGAACTAGGGCAGTGATTGTCCCCCTGTACTCAGCACTGGTGAGGCCCCACCTCGAATACTGTGTTCAGTTTTGGGCCCCTCACGCCAAGAAAGACATTGAGGTGCTGGAGTGTGTCCAGAGAAGGGAAATGGAGCTGGTGAGGGGTCCGGAGCACAAGTCTTATGAGGAATGGCTGAGGGAACTGGGGTTATTTAGCCTGGAAAAAAGGAGGCTGAGGGGAGACCTTACCACTGTCTACAACTACCTGAAAGGAGCTTGTAGAGAGGTGGCGGTCGGTCTCTTCTCCCAAGTAACAGGCAATAGCAAAAGAGGAAATGGCCATAAGTTGTGCCAGGGGAGGTTTAGGTTGGATAGTAGGAGGTATTTCTTGACCAAAAGGGTTATCAAGCATTGGAACAGGCCGCCCAGGGAAGTGGTGGAATCACCATCCCTGGAAGTGTTTAAAAGGTGGGTAGACACGGTGCTGATGGACATGGTTTAGTGGTAATTTGACAGTGCTAGGTTAACAGTTGGACTTGATGATCTTAAAGGTCTCTTCCAACCAAAATGATTCTATGATTCTGTGATTCTCCTGGCAGCTGCTGCTGCAGGTTTGTCTCCAGAAGTTATTCCTGATGGTACCTCTGTGATGATCAGAGCTTGCCTTGATGCAGGGCAGTATGGGCCTGAGCCTGTCCTTGCATATCTGAAAAGGGAGTAAGGGGAGGTGTAACTTCATGGAACGTAAGCCATAGCACAAAGGAGAACTGGGCTCAGGGAGCACGCTGCACGCTGCTAGTGCTCCCACTGTGGTGTCTCCCCACCATGTCCTCAGGGCTTTGACTGGGGTGTGCTTGGTCTCTGCAAAAGTGGATGCCAGAGCTGCTGCCGAAGAAGTGCATCACATTGATGTCGCCCTTGCTCCCAGAAGTTTGTTGTTCACATTCTGATCTGAAGTGGGAAGGGAATTAGGGATCTTTTTCTTGGGTGTTTATTCTCCCCTCTGTGTGTCCAGACTGCTGCTTAGACCAGGGGGAAAAAGGGTGGTGGCAAGTTTGTGGGTTGTCTTCTTGAAGCTGGGGGGTGTAAACCGTGCTGATGCTGTGCTGGGGAGAAGAGTTGGGCATGTGAAGGGAGGTTCGGGTATGTGCTGCGTTAGATGACTGGAGTTCTAGAGGGAGGGCAAGCAGGAAAACTAGTGCCAGGAGGGAGGAAGGGTATGCCTTGGGAATAAAGGACAAGGAAAAGGGAATAGGAAGGAAGATGTGATTCTCCCTCTCTGGGAGGTGATTCTCCCCGTCTACTCCACTCTGCCGAGACCCCACGTGCAGTACCTCATCCAGCTCTGGGGACCCCAGCATAAGAAGGACATGGAACTGTTGGAGCGGTTCCAGAGGAGGGCCACAAAGACAATCAGAGGGCTGGAGCCCCTCTGCTATGAGGACAGGCTGAGGGAGTTGGGGTTGCTCAGCCTGGAGAAGAGAAGGCTCCGGGGAGACCTTCCAGAACCTAAAGGGGGCCTACAGGAAAGATGGGGAGGGGCTCTTGATCAGTGAGTGTAGTGATAGGATGAGGGGTAACAGGTTTAAACTGGAAGAAGGGAGATTCAGATTAGATGTTACGGAGAAATTCCTTACTGTGATGGTGGTGAGACACTGGCCCAGGTTGCCCAGGGAAGCTGTGGCTGCCCCATCCCTGGACGTGTTCAAGGCCAGGTTGGATGGGGCTTGGAGCAACCTGGTCTAGTGGGAGGTGTCCCTGCCCAGGGCAGGGGGGGTGGAATCAGATGGTCTTTAAGGTCCTTTCCAACTGCAACCATTCTTTGATTGTATGATTCTATGAATACTTGCCAAGAGAGGGAGACTGGAGCAGGTGTAGAAATGCAATTTGTGATCACTGAACCAACATAGCCACTTGGGAGTAAGGGTGTGAAAACCTCTCTGCTGACAGAGACCCTGCTTGGAAAGGTGCAGGGAGGCTCAACAGCCAGGTGATTTGTGCTCACAGGCATGGTGGGTCTGAGGGAAAAGCCAGACTATTTCTCTGCTGCTATCTGACCGTTGGCCAAACTACATATTTAAAGCAAATAATCAGTTAAGTAAGCGACCAAGTTTTAGAGCAGAGATTTGTGCAAAGGGCAGATACTGCCCCATCTCCCAGATTCCTGATTTCTGCATCAGGTGTTATTTCTGTTCCTGTTTCGATCTGTGATCAATACTTTAAGATACAGAGTCTGTGCACTGATTTTTCATGTTTGTCCAAACTTTTCTTACCCTAGTACAGCGTTTCTTTTGCTTCTTGCTCTGTTCATCCTTCTCCAATGGCACTGAAAGCTTTCTCCCTTCCTCCCACGCTCATGTAAATTAGCTGAGTTTATCTGAGAGCTTGAAGCCTCGTCAGGGCAGTTTGTTCTCAGGATTGCTGCAGCACAACTTAATCCAGTCAGACCTCAGAGCCCCTGCCTTGCACCACCAGAGCGCTCTGAAGCAAAAGGAGTTCCTCCTTAAAGGCAGCTGCAGCACTAGGATATCTTTGTACCGCAGAGGACAGCTCAGGACTCCTTGTTTCTTTGACACGGCCTTGAACAAACATGCCAGTGCATATATAAACCTGAACAAATACTATTTTTCTTGGACTTTCACAGGGAGCACGGATGAATGCGTGGCTCAAGCCCTCGCTGTATCAGACTGCTCCGGCATAGGGTGCTTCCCAGCAGCATGGCTGGAGAGTGGCACAGCTATGGAACACCACTGCAGAGAGAGGTGGTGAATTCAGAACTCGGCTGCTCCATCCTTTCTGAAGAGGCGTCAGCTCTATAAACAAATCTTTCAGCGCTAAGTTCCTCTCTCCAGCCAGGAAACGGAGGGAACAGCCCACCTGGAAACAAATTAATCCTAAGCACTTTTCCCCTTCCCAACTTATTTACACATAAAATCCTTGAACCGACCCCAGAGTAGATTTTTTACCCAGAAGAGAGGGCAGGTGCCAAGGGTTCAGTGGACTTTTACCACTATTGTTGAATTTATGCAGAAGATGGTCTGGTTTTGATGGCTGCCATCAGCAGTGCAGAAAGGTGAGAGCTGCCTTTGGACGTGGTGGGTTTAGAGTTGGTGTCGCGGATGGAGTGACGCACTTCACTTGTAGAGAGAAGCAGCGATACCTTTGTTGATATAAAACAGGGATTTAACAAAGTTTGATGATAAATGTGACAGTGTTTTAACAAGATTCAAGATGGCAAGGCACACTTGGTTATTTACTGCATAGAGGACAGTGTCAGACAGAGCTGTCAGGGAGACCCTCCCATTGAGTCATGAGGTTCAGAAAGGACCCCCTTGCTTTCTAAACTCCTTCTCAGAGAGGAGTCTGGGTGCAGCTGGACCCAATCCTAGTCCCAGACTTGGTCAACGGTTTATGTCTAAAGGATTATATGTGTGCAATCAATCCTTTATGTCACTTAGCTAAGATTTCCAAGTTCAGCATGCTATTAGTCACCTACCAAAGATCTGTTGCGGCAAGGAATCTCTCAGCCTCGAGGAATAGTAACCTTGAGGGCGTCCCTACTCAAGGGGAGATCCTGGCGTGCAGCCGCTGCTGTGCAGGAGAGCTCAAAGGGCTCTTGGACTATTCACTATTTACAGGGGTGAGATGATTGACCTACCGTCATATCTGCACATCGACCACAGAACCAGCATTGCTCAAGTTAGCCCTTGGCTGTTGTGTTGTTCTCTGTCTCCCCAAAACCACGTTGAGCCCCCGATGCTGCCATCATGAATACACGCACCCATTGTGACCACCTCAGGTGGTTATCACTTGGGCGGGGTTACGGGAGATAAAGATCAGGTTGGTGCCTGGAGAGGGGGGCAGCACACTTTCGCAGCTGGGGGCTAAATCTCTGATGGAGTTCCTATCACTATGTGCACCTGTGTTAAGGAGAAAGGAAGCAAGAGGTACATAATTACCAGACAGTTGCAGTTAAAAATGAAAAATAATTTCCAACCTACCATCTTTAAATTACTTTGTAAGCCTTGCAGGTTCACAACTCTGCTGTCTGTAGACACCATCCATGCCTGTATGCATCAGCAATCCACACTGAATAAGCTGGTAAAGCCAATCCAGGGGAGTAGGAGCTGCTTGAATACCTTCTTTCAACATATTACTGTAGCTAACATTTTGTTTGAGTAGTCACAGAGTTTTTTCTGCTAGCAGGGCTAGCCAGGAGGTAAGAGACGGACTACTGTGAAGAGCCATGTAAGAGGGTAGGTCGGAGTTGTGGTTGCTACCTATGGAGGCTAAGGGCTTGCTTGGAGATGTAGTTACGACTGTCTTCACTGTCGTGCTCTCCTGTCCTGTTCTGCTCTCGCCAACTGTGTATGGTGGACTATGTCACAGCTCTTAAAACATTGTTCCCTGTCTCCTTGTGGATTTCCCTCTCAGTTTTTACAGTTTTGTGGTGCTGTCTCCCCCTAAGGATAGTGATCAAGTGCCCTGCCACCATTGAAATGCCACAATTGGTTGAAAATCGGCCTTGCTTTTTATCTTGTCCATCTCACCCGAGCCCCAAGTGCTCTTCCTCCTGTGTGCTTGAGATTTTTGTTTCATTTAAAGTGATAAAGCCTTCATAATAAAACCCAGACTTGCATTTAACTCCTTAGGATCTACCGTAGAAAGGCGGTCCTAAATAACTGTTAAGATTGTTGATGGTTTCCTTAAATGTAGCACTGTCAGAACAGCCCTTCCTATCAGTCAGAAGGTATCTGGGGCCGTCTGTCTTGGTCCAGCCTAGCACTACAGTATCTACTCCCATCTCACTGAAGGTTTATTACTGACGCTTGTAAACCGCTTTGGTGGTAAAAGACTGTAGATGTTTGAGATACGGATATCAATATCATACTCAGAATTCATCCATTACCTATCTGTAGGTGCTTTGCACTACTTACTTCCTAATGAAAAAGGAAGTGCATTTCCTGGAAAATGGTAGCATAACAGGTAGGGGAGAAGAAAAGGAATAAGGAAGCTTGCCAGCAAACCTTGTGAGTCCAGGGGCTGTTGAGCCTTTCATTGTATAATGGAAGTTGATGCTGGTGTTGGATGTGCTGACTGAACGTGACCTTCCACAAACAGATGTGAGGAACATAAGGTAGCAAACCAGCAATATCCAGGTGAGCTAACATTACAGCATTTCCATCAAAATAATGCTGAGATGCTTGGTCTTTCAACGGGTGATGTGTGCAAGCAGCACAGCATGCCTCTGCATGTATGAGGTTTCAAAAATTGAGTTGCTGTGTAAGTGAAGATGGGTAGGGGGTTAGGGAAAAGTAGCCCATTATGGCAAAGGTTCAGTGTGGTTTCATATGTCTTTGGAGGCCTGGGGGTGACTAAGCTTCGCTTTGGGCTCAACTCATTATGTAGAAGAGAGAATTGCTGGAAAGAACATTCATTGATCCTAATTTCTTCCAGAACTTAAAGGTTAAAAGAGAAGTTTAGTTGGTCTTCACATAAATGAAGCCTGCAGGCTTTCTGAGAAGAAAACTGCATGCTTTCTTGAAGGAATTGGGGAGGGGTCAAATGCACTGACATATGGTATTTGGCGTTTGACTACGCCTGAAGGCACTGCAAGGTGCAGGATGCTGCAGAGGGTAGACAATGTTGGAAGAATTCCCTGGCGCTGGAGACACCTCTGCTTTTCCCTTCCTGTATGATGGTAGGGATAGCACCAACCAACTTCCTATCTTCTAATGGCCCCAAACGATAATGAACAGCCCTCTACGGTCATGCAGTGGCGCTGGCTTGGAACTCAAAGGAAGGCAAGTCTTTGCTCATTGCTCATCTGTTCCCTTGCAGGTGATCCATGCCAAGTTCTGCGCAGCCTGCTATAGGGAGTCTTGGATCTGCTGTACTGGAGGGGAATAAAGCTAAAGCACGGCCTGGGGCACAGGGACTGTCTGAAGAGCTGCACCGTGCCGTTCTGCTGTGACAAGGAGACAAATGGCCACTGAAGGCTGAGCCTCTCCAGCTCCTAGTGACTGTAGAGAGGGAGCTGCGTTCGTTCGTTGTGCTTCTCAGGTCATGCTCGTTCCACCCAACGACGCTGGATAATCAGCTGTTCAAAGCCATCTGGACTCATTTGTCTATTTAAGTAGAGTGTCAGCTCTGGGCTAATCTTGCCGATTATCTAATTGTCTTGTACCACTGAGAGCACCAGCGCAGAGATGTCTCTGTAGCGCTTGTTCTTTCGGGTGTTTTTTACTCAGTTTATACCTTTGCTTCCTTTATTTTTCTGCATCATATGAAGATGCGCATGAGCTGCCTGCAGGGCCTGGGCAAACCGAATGGAAAGGCTCTGGAAGGTGTCGCTGGGTCGGGGTTTTGCACCCAAGGCACAAGGTGGAGGCTTTGTCATTTTCCCCCAGCTTGCAGGAAGGTCCTTGGTTTTCTTTCCTTATAACCTTGCTTAACCCAGCAGCTGCTCATGAAGGTTTTCATTTCTGATTTATCTCTCCTGGCTCGCAGCCATGCTCCTGAGAGCCAAATTGGGAATGATTCCCAGTCCAGATGTGATAGTAGCTCTCTGGGGGACCCTGCTGCCCTGCTGTAGAGAGAAAAGCGGAGTATATGAAGGATTATAAGTAACCCGGTGATGCTGGTCTCAGAAGTCTTTGATGGTTTGCTCTTTTTATTCAGGCTGGGATTTGGATAACCCGTCAGTGCATGTGTCAGCTCAACCCTGTTACTGGTTACATACCATAATCCCCTACAGGAGCCTCAGATAAATCACAGAATCATAGAATCGTTTAAGTTGGAAAAGACCTTTAAGATCATCTAGTCCAACCATTAAATGTTGTTTTAAACACCGCATCTTTCAACTTGGTCCACAATTTACCAACGTGATATGCAACCTGTGTAAGACCATTCACTTCTAATGCTATGGAATAAATGTTGATGCCAAGACTGGCCCATCGTCCTGGTGTGGGAGATGTGGAACAACTGTGCTGGGGTAGCAGTGTAGCGGGCTCCTCCTGGAAAATGCAGTCGTGGTGTGACAACAGCATGCAGACTGTCAATGCACAGACTCTCGCTGGGACAAAAAAACAGTTAAGAAGTCATGATTAAGATATTAAAACAAATTTTCATCAAGTAATGGTTTTACTCTGACAATATCTTCTTCCTATTCACAAGCCAAAGATTTTGCTGTTGCTGTTGACTTTACCTGGAAAGCACTCTGGATATCATCAGGACAAGTAGCCTGATGAAGTTTAGGATGGATACACCATTAGATGCCTGGTGCTTTAGTTATGATGTTAAAATACTGATAAGGTGTGTAGTCACTACATCGTGTACTTATTTGCAAGCCCATTCAGTCAGGGTAAGATATCGCTTGCGTGCTTCTCAGTTGTGCAGAGATCTTTTGATTAAACATCTTTCCATAATCTTTCTGAATTTCATTCGCACTATGTACTTTCAGGTGCTGTACATATAAACGAGAATATTCCCCACTTTGTCAGTCCCTTGACAAACCTGGATATTGGTTGAACGCTTTTTTTTTCTTTCCACTCAACCCAAGTATTCTTGTCCCTTGTGAAATTTGTAGCAAGCCTAATATTATTAAATACATGTAGTTTTCTGAATGAGTCTGCTTCAAATGCATGCACGCAAACTGTGTATGAATAAAACAGATGAAGGAAAATGAAAGTCTACAAGACAGCATCATGTTGAAAACGAATGTTTCACAACCATCCTGAAACACAGCGTATGAGTTCTAGACTTATTTCTAATACTTGCAAACAGAAAAGAGAATTACTAATCATGACTAATCTACCCCAAGCAAGTGTTTTTCTATGACCTGAAGGATTGAAATAAAATCCATTTGTTTGCTTGCTTTGGAAAAGAATCAGTTTTTCTGCATGGAAGGAAGTAGGACAGAAATGTGGCTCCTGGGGAAGAAAGGGGAATTTAACAGAGCTGCAAATTCCCCTTGGTTCTCCCCACTGACCACATCTTCTCACTCTTGGCCCTCCTCCCATTTCGCAAGAAAAAAAAGGATCCTAATATAAGGTTTTATAAAAAAAACCCTCACTTTCCCTAACTGAGAAGCTGCAACATTTTTTGTGCCAGAAAGTTACTGAAAGAAGGAGCAAGTGTACCTTGAGGGTGTCTGAGGAAGAAGAATGAACTCTTTTTCTTTTTCTTTTCTTTTCTTTTTTTTTTTTAATTAAGGATTTAGGTCTGGATTTGGAGCTGCTGGTTCAAAGACGAAACATTAAACAAATTGGGGATGGCCTTCTTTTTACCAGACCTTGCCATATGGAAAGCCAGGGGAACCTTGTCCTGAATTTCAGTGGAAATAGGGCTGAGAGAGTCAGACTGAGCTGAGAGTCCCTCCGCACCAAAAGTTAACTTGGTTCTGTTGGACTGGGAGTCATTTGTAAAGAATTTTGATGCACAAAAATAATTACATAAATGTTAAAACTGGAGTGTTATCTGAAAGATACAAGCGGCTTCCTATAAATTTGAAACAGTATTTTTGACCTTTCACTTTGAATTCGTTTTACTTTTTTGTTTCTTAGGGATAATGACCTAATTACTTTTACAGTTGTGGTCTCAGATGAATGAAAAACAAGACCCTCCCTCCAAAAAAACACACCTTGAGTTCTGCTTCTCAAGATTTAGACTGCTCTTTTTTCTAACCAAAGATGCTACGCAATTGCCGGCTGGGGAGGAGGCTCGTTTGTATTCGCATGTCCTGCAGAGAATTCCCTGCTTGCCGGGAGGGTGCTGCTGCTCTGTCAAGGCGCCACGTGCTCTGTCAGTGGAAAAGCTCAGTAACGGTTCTTTCTGGAGAATTTTTTTTTTAATGTCATGGATACTGGAAGTTTTCAACTTGCCAGACACACTTTTGTCAAACCCATTTGCTTTGGTAGTGTAAAACTCTGTAGGAATCTTTATGGATGCTGAAGGGAATTTTTTACTTGCTGGGGAACTTGCATTTTAAGAGATACACATTCTTAAGTTATATGTGTGTTTAAAATCTGATCATACCAAGGGTGGATACGAGTGTGGAAAACCAGTGCCATCTTACTGTAGATAAAAACTCACTAAGCAGCAATAGATCTTCTAGGCAGTACGCTGCACCCGCTGTGAATTATTAATATCCTAATCTCGTTTCTGTTGAAGCTAGGGGAAAAATTTTTCATCAACTCCAAAAGAAGTCAAATGAGGCTATTAGCTGGCCCCAGTGTTCACGTGTGTATGTAATCATGTTAAAGGACTGCCAAAAATTGAGTGCTGGCTTATTAGTTACTGCAGTGATAAGGAGGAGACCCTTATTGTATATGGCCCGGTTGGACTGGTTGAAAAACATTGAAGACGATCTCTGCATTCCTCCCCCTGCCCCCTTTGTATTTCCATTTCACAATTCTTATCAAATTAAGCTGTCAGAAATGTCCTCGTGGTTCGCCGCCCTATGCTACAGCAGACGGTAACAAATTTCAGGAAACATCTGTTGCCGTGCATTAGTTGGGCAGATTTTCCTGAAGTTTAGGATGATGTAGCTTTTACTTTGTGTTCTGAATATTTGCATGATGCTGCTGGACACTGACGCATTTTTGTGGCATTCTAGGCAAGCTCAGACCGCCTTCTGACGGGAGGGAAATCTTCTGCACGGGGCAAAGCCATGCCCTCCACTGCTTTCCGGGAATGTGATAAAGGTCCTTTCATCCCCATGAAAGCAAGATCTCTGATAACTCAGCATACTTTGTGACTGTGGCTGCTCCAAGGTTTATAGCCTGGGCTTTGAAAGGGTTTTTTTCTGTGCTTAGTGGGGTAGATAACACCCCAGAGCAAGTTGCATCCAACAAGCCTTGGAGGGCAGAAAGAGAATATGGAGCGTACTGAAGGAAAACGAATGAACTTGTATTTTTACAAAGCTGAAAGATATTTTGCAGCTTCAGCAGTTACCACCGACGCTTCAAGATGAGTCCCTGCTTAGTGAGAGGGGCTTGCTACAGGATGCCCCTGGTGTAAGGTTGCTTTCTTTCCAAAGGGGGTACAGAACACGGGGATCACGCAGGGCGCCCTGTGGCCCGGCCGAGGAGCTCAGAGGCCAGCTGACGGCAGAGCGGAGCTGGGCCATTACAGAGGACAAAGCAGTTGCCATGAGTGGAAAAATATTATCCCACTTTCTGGAAAGGTTACTAGCTCCAGGATTTTTTTTTTTTTTTTCCCCTTCATTTTTTGTGAACTGTTGATTTTAAATTTCTAAATTTTCTAATTTGTTACCAGCTAATCTCTAAATTGTTATCTAAAGGTTACCTCTGCTTTATATTGCCGGCTAAGGTGCGTTAGTCAAAGGGAGCAGGGGGAAGTCTGCATCCGCACTCGTGTCGCGTGAAAGACCCTACACAACCTCCACATTTGCAATTTTTTTTTTAACATCAAAACCTGACGGGGAAGTATAGGATGCTGAACTTTTTACCACATTTGAGATTTGCTAAACAATTGTGAAATTTGTGGTTTCACCCTAGGACACCGTGGGTTCACTGAAAAGAGCAGCACCTGTATTTAACCTTGTAGGTGTGCAGTTAATAACTTAAGCACAAAAAAGAGTAAGCAAAAACTTCCTTGTCTGGGCTTATTAGACAATATTCAGCTTGTCATTAACTCAGTCAAGCCAAACTGATATCTGCTGCATTCCTCAAGGATTTGTGCCAAATCATATGTTTCAACCCTTAGTAATTTCAGCTGCAAGTCTATTTTAATCTTGCCTTTTTTTTTTTTTTTCAAATGTACTGAGCGCTCCACACTAATACCCCTGGGTCCTCATTCTCCATGGTCACTTCAGGCAAATAAAAGTTTAAAAAAAGAAAAAAGAAAAAAAAAAGAAATTTGCCCAAAACATGGTTTTTTTGAAGTTCTGTCAGCAAATCCGCATATAACGGGAACAGCAAGTGCGACCCCAGTGGTACCTGCTGCCACGCTGGCAGGTCGGATGGGAACGCGAATGCAGTTTTCGTCTCCGGGGACCCGGGGCTGCCGGGCAGCGGGGAGGCAGGGCTGGACTCCTCCATGACCTTGGGGCGAGCATGGCCACCTGTTGCCCTTTTTACACAAAAACGGCGTGTGCCAGCCAGCAAGAGCGAGCGCTGACCTCCCTGGGGAGCAGCAAACAGAGCTCAGGAGGGCAGCGAAGCGCCCCGGCGGAGCAGGATGCTTTAGAGGGCACAAAATGCTTGCGACTGGCATGGGAAACCCTGGGCGTCACACGTTGTCACCGCTGCTAAAAGTGCGCCCAGCACTGCTGTCACCGCCACCAGGCACTCCGGGCACTGCCGGCTGCTATTGCGGGGAGCACAGATTAAAATTGCTCTTTCAAATCGATCGGTTGTGTGATTCCACTTTACACGTCACTGTAATATTAAATACCTTCAAAATGCAGACAATGAACGGGGAATCAAAAAGGAAAAGAAATTGTAAAACGTTTACATATCTTGTAGCAAAACAATTGCTTTTAGTTTAGCTAATCTAAACTTAAGTTTGGCTTAATCAACTTAATGATTTTTATTTAACATTAAAGTCTGAACTTAAAACCATTGCTCTTTTCACTCGTATTGATCTATTAATTTCTTAGCTCCTAAGTCTGTTTCTCTCTTCAGCCAGGGAGAACATATATGTGCTGCCACGCTGCCTTTGCTTTGTGGGGGAAAAAAAAAAAAGTCATTATCTAAATAGTGACCCAACTGCTGGGGTGTTTTGTCTATATATCAAAATTCTGGCTGGTCGCTTGTTTTTGAAGGTGCTCCACAGTTTTGTTGAGAACAGGTCCTAGCCACTGAGAAGCAGTGATTGTACTGGGTTGTTTGGTGGCAGTCAGGACTCGCTAGCCCGTTCTAGAGGCTCTAGTTCTGCTTCCTTGATTGATATCATGAAGTCTGAAAGAGGCAAGGACCATCATCCGTACTGATTCTTACAACAAAAAGACTCAGGTATCATAAAAGCGATGAAAAAATAGTATGGCTAGAGCCTGGTTAGGATTTTGAGGTGCGAGCATGTTGCTCCAGGCAGAAGCTGGCCGGCGTTGGTCTGCCTGGTCTGCTGGTGGACCGCACGGCACTTGCAGCCAGCAGAAACTTGTCTGTGTGTTCTGCAACGCACTTAAGTGCCATCATACTTCATTTTAGGGTCTCCATGTGCTTTATAGATTCCAAATTTATGGTAGTGATCAAGAGACTCAGATCTCTTAATCTGAGTGATCTCTTAATCTGGTAGTGATTAAAGCCTCAGAAATACGTAAGAGCTATAGTCATATAAAATTCGTATTATCGCAGAGAGGTTAAACAACATTGCAATAGGATCTGCCACTGTTTCACAGCAGACAATATAAAGAAGGAGCTTAATGTAGTTATTTTTGAGATAGAGAAAGTTAGGGGTTTTTTGTCTCTAGTAAAAGTTTGTTGCTGCTAGATATTTCTGGACAGAGATTTTGGAAAATCAGTTTTCTAAAGTACTGATATGTAGGTGTCCATGAATGTTACATAAAAATATGTTTAATATCATTAAGTGGTTTGTTACATGAAGTAGTACTCAAATACTCCTCCAGGCCCACCTCTATAGAAGAAATAGAAATTTCATTACCAGGATGCATAGTAAAAGATACCTTTCCAAAGATAAATGCCTCCCCATCGCTTTCAACAGCGTTGGATGTAGCTGAGCCTAGGAGGTTTGCATCTTAAAATATAAGAAAAAAAAATAGAGAATAAACTTAGACCATTAAAACATCCCTAGACATGTTCATGAGCCTCTCCCATAAGACAAGAGGTTGCACGTCGTCTCTTCACCGAGTCACCCCTCGGTAGTGACCGCTGCTGTGCAGCCTCCTGTCTTGTGTAGGGTAGGAGAAAGGGGGCAACCGTAGCAGCCTCACATGTGCTTGAACACTGGCGAGGGGAGGGCAGCTTGCAAGGACGAATGTGGTCCTGTGTGGGGCAGAAGCTCCTGCATCCTGTAGCAGGGATCCCTCCGCACTGGCTGGGCTGCCATGCTGTGTGAGGCGATGGAGGGTGGCACTGATGGTAGGACGCAGCTGGAGCCAGAGAAGATCAAGGGTTATGATAAGGTGAGGTCTCCACGGCGGGTAGCTGGGGTTGTAGGATGTCATAAGCACGGTAATGGGATGGGCTGGGGAAGCACCAGGCCAGGAGTGATGGCTTGACCAGCTCGTGCTGTTCAGGAACGGGACAGGGAAATTCCATTTCCAAAAACAATGCAGTGTCACGTCTCTAAAGCTTGCTTGGGTCCATGCACTATGGCAGAGTGCACACTAGCCAGTGCTCATCGGCAGAGAAATGGTGCCAATACTCTGTAGGTCTTTCGTGTAGACAACTGGATATACGCTCAATGTGTAAGTTGATTAATGGTGGTTCCTGATAACATAGACATGGCCAAACAATGCTTATTTTCTACTTAGTAACATCATTTTACCCAGGAGAGGCATATTCAGCCAGTTTTTCACGTCTGTTTTCTGTAACTGGGAGTTTGCATGGGAAGGTTTGTTATTCACCAGCCAGACCTATTTGTTTTCTTGTGCAGCTCAGTGAATCACCCCATCGCAGTGAGGAGGGTGGAATTGTTTCCACCCATTTCCAGAGACAATACAGGTGATTTATGATGAAGGGCCTTGACAAGTTATTCTTGTAATCCTTGGATTGGCTTTTATCCCAAATGAAGATGTAGTTTACTGACGTATCTTGTTGTGGAATACTTTAATGGGGTGTATGTTGGCCACACTGATCTTATCCACGTCGTACAAGCCTTTTATTAAAAACATTCCCAGGGCTGGTCTTTCCCACAACGTTAACCTGTGTGTTGGCTTTAGCTCTCTCCCTGTCTAAACACAGCCTTGCACCAAAGCGTGAAGGAGTGTGCAACCTCAGTTTTGTAGCCAAGAAGGAGCATTAACTAAAGCCTGAGCTACTCTGGTTGCCAACCAGAGCTCCCTGCACTTAGTCCCCCTTTCCCACAGGAGCCAAGCACTGGAGCAGGGCTTGCCACATGTGGGAATCGTAAGGTTTTTCCAGAAGCCTGTGCTTCGGCATCTTTTTGTGCTTGATGGCTTACAGGGGTGGCTCCTGTGGATCTTCTCCCTCTGTGGAAGACAGGCAGCTGATAACCTCCAAGGCCTGCTCGCCCATCAGCTTGCACTGGTATCTGCAGGCTCACCTTGTTTGGCACTTGATGGGCTGGGGCCGAGGAGATGTGGGACCGTCCTTCCAAAAGCAGTGCTCTGTTTACACACAGGGTTTAAGCGTTGTGACATAGGTGTTATATGAAAATGCAAATGACAGAATTGGTGTGGATGTTCCAGTATGCAGACCTGTTTTGTAAGAAAATACTTTTGTTGAGTCTTTTTGGAATGCTAGGCACTAATTTAAAATCAGAGCATCAAAATCACTATGTACAAGCTCTTTGGCTTTTGGAAATGGCTTGGACCTCTTTCAAGTCTTTCTGTGTTCCCTTTCTGACCCCTGTAGGCAAACATTGAGCTGGAGGAGCCCAAATGAATCCTTGCAGTGGTGGAGCATGCTTTTTAGCTGGCAGGTTTGGGCATGTGAGCACGCTCAACTTGAGATATCCTTTAAAAGCAGATGTTCCTTGCCGTGACATCTGGCCGGCTCCCGGGCCTGAACCTGTGCTTGTGCACCAATACTCATTGGAAATAGTCGTAAGGAGGTGTGGGTATGTGAAGAATGTGAAAACATACTGTGCATTTGGAGGTCATTGCTGGTGAGGGACGTTCAATACACTGTAGTGTGGCACTACTCGGGGCTCCGCTGCTCGGTTTCGTGTTAAACGTGTGCTGGTGAACTCTAAACTGTAGAAAACAAAACAACTTACTTCTTTTGTCAGCCAGAAAAGATTGTGCTTGGGATACGTTCCAGCAGAAGAGATGGTATTTTATTTTTTTACATAGACACTTTGTTTCTTAGTTGGAGTTTAAACATAATAAATATTTAACTTCTGAGCTTTCTTGCTCTGATTATCTCTGTGTAATATTTTACTTAATATTCACTTAAGAAGATGGAACATTATTGTTGGTTTATGTATTTCTGTAAAATAGCTTTACACATTGCAGCTTCTGTTCTCAAGTAGATTTTAGAAGTAACGCATGTAAACTTTATCTTTTTTGTGTGATGCCTTTGACCCTCAAAAAGATAGATATACAGAGGAATGGTGACTGGGGAAAATATTTTAGAAGAGGAAAAGTGAACAAGTTGGCTTGTTCATATTGCACTGGCAGAAACAACCAGCAGAACACCCTTCTTACGTTTGTGGTCTTAAATAACTCTCAATTTTGAAAAGCTTTATGTTGATCGTTTGGATGAAGCAAGTAGTAAACTTGCACGTAAACTTGCACGCATGTACAGCTTGGAGGAGGAAGAGGAGGGGAATGCAGCCTGTGCACCAAAGTTCAGAGAAAGAAAAAGGACTGGTGGCAAATGAACTGCCTTTAGCACAACTTAATCTGTTGCTGTTTTATGCTGGTTTTTCCAGTCCTGTGTCATTACATAGGTACCTTGTCATTTGAGGAAATAACGTTTTCATTAGCCTGACATAAGCAAGCTGAATCAGTTATGGCCAGCGTGTCTTCTTTTCACTGGACAGAATACTATTTCCATAGGACTCCTCGATCTCCTTCATATCTTCTGGGGTTCAAATTGACACTCCAGTGCTGTGGGAAGGGCAGTTCCTGTGTGCTGAGTGGGAACTAAATGGGAACTTTGTCAGTTCATACAGCTGCTGGTCATCAGAAGACCCCAAACCATAAGCCATGTGTTTATCTTCAAGGGGGTAGGGGGCAGGAGAAGGAGAAATATTTGGTACACAAAGACAGTAACAGAAAGTGGAAGGAATGGTAGGCATAGCTGAAAAATCCTTTCTGTATTTAAAAATGCTACAAAATCCTCAAAACTCAAAGTAATTACATGTTTGAAAACATATTTGCTATTTAAGTTGGCTTTCTAGTTTTGCTTCTTTTTTTTTCTGAAAAATCTCTATATATTTGTGTACATATGTGTGTATATGTATATATCATGTCTCTTTCCTGGTTTGCAATAGAAGTTTTGCAAATGTTTTCTTTTTGTGCTTTTATGCAGAGGATTTCATAAACACTTCATTTTTCTGGCTCGATGTCTCAATGTTTTGAAGATCTATCTTTCATGGAACTCATTACATTCATGACTTCCTTACTTCTGTCTTTCTAAGTTGAAGAACTATTTAAGGTAATGTAACAAGGGTGACCAAAGCACGGTTTAGGCTGGCGCTGCGCAGACCTTCATCTGCCAGTACAGCTCATTCGTGACATCAGTATGTTTGACTCGGTGTTCGTGTGTATAAGGAAGAGAGATGACTATGGCCAGATATATTTTTCTCTCTGACCTAGGACAGACTTCCTTACTTCTGGGAGGCTCTTACCTTTGGGATATTTGCTGTTATGCCCGATACGATGTGTTATGAACATTTCAGGTGAAGATATACCTGTATAGTGAGACACGTCTGGAAAAAAATAGCATAGAAATAACCAGATTCAGTTGCCCTAAACAAACCAGTTATCTGTTGCAAGCCTACGATATTTTATTCTAGTCTCTTCCTCACACAGTACCTTTTTGTCCCAGCTCTAGCTATCATATAACCTCAAAGAAACTTAGGTCCCCATGTCACCACTGTCTTTCAATATGTGACAGGAACACCCCCGGTGACATGCAACCAGAAACGTACCATATATTTCTGTGAGAGCGGGGCACACTGGTGTTGCTGCCAGGGCTCTGGGGACACCTGTAGACCTTAATGGCCCTAAGCAGCCTCACCTGGGACCCCCACCCATGCCCCTGCCCAGTGGTCCAGTGGCTCCACTTAAGCTCAGGCCTGGGCCATGCTATTCCTAGCCCTGTTCCTTGCTCTCCCAGCTCCCTGATTTGTTTTTCCTGGATGGAGCCTGGAGGGACCTTGCAGGTAGCTTGTCTCCAGCCCCGTCTCCTGGGTGAGTCTTAGACATGTTCCAGCCTTGTCTTCAGTCCTGGCACTGGCTCCTGCTGCTCCCCACTGGGTCTCTGCGTGGACCCCAGCCCTGCCTTGTTATCTCAATTTGCTGAGAGCTCTCAGCAGGATCAGTCGGGGTCACCTACACGGGTGCCCTGGGACTGCTCCTCTGGGAAGAGCATTGCCTCTGCGGGAGTCGCCTGTGGCTCCTTGCTCTCTCCCCGTTATGGAGTCACCCCACTGCCCCCTTCCTGGCATTTTCTTTTCGGACTTACATTCCCTTTCTCAAGTGTATGAAACAGTTACAAATGCAAAATGAACGTTATTCCATTTCCCACTTGGAAGAGGGTTGACAAAACATAAGTAACTGTGCCTACTCCATGTACCCAGTAGCTCATGTTTTTTAATTGCAATATATGCTAGACATTTTGAAGTGCTTATTTACATAACATTTCTTTGTTTTTCTTCTCTTGAGATTCCACACAAGTGTTAGCAGATGCAGATACAGTATGGTAGAAGGCTAGGCAGTCTGTTTTGTATAAAAATGATACACTTGTGATGGCACTCAAATGGTACACTTGGGATAACCCGATTCAGTAGTGATGTGCATGCCCTGTAAACCAACATAAAAGAACATGGCTAAGAGATTTTTTTTTTTCTGGAAGATGCTTAATTTACTTTGTCAATGATAGCCAATACATGTATATAAGAACAGTACTTTAATATAAATATTATTGGGAAAGGCAAATGCTGGTTCTGAAAATTCTACAATATCCATACATTGCTGAAATGCAAATCCTCTGTTTTGGGTAATCTATTTACTGGATAATTGCCCTGTTNGGAGGAGCGGGGAAACAGAGGCAGACTCTTCTCAACAGTGCCCAGTGAAAGGACAAGAGGCAATGGGCACAGACTGGAACACAGGGAATTCCCTTTAAACAAGAAAGCCAGAATCTCTTTTCGGATCTCTTTATTTACTTATTTGGTTTATCTGATTAACTTAATGAGAGCAGATTTCCCTAGTGAAATGGGTTTAGAGCCTGTATGCCCTGTACATCGATAAAAAGAGTTGGTGACATCTCAAATATAATTTAAAATGCAAATGTAGCTGTTAAAGGGTCTTAGCCCACGCTGATCCCCAGGAGCCAGGTTCCTTAGTTCCCATGTGTACGACAGTCGATTATTGCCATTATAGATTTTGTTTATGTACAGCTCCTACTTCCCTGTTTTCTATATATGTTTTTCTAAGTAGTTTCTTTGAGACTGGGTCTCTCTTTTCCAATTAGCTGGAAAAAAGACAATTTCAGAGAGTAATGTAGTCTCTGGATGTATAATCCGGTGAGAGTCATGTAGGGGAAGAGGGGTGATACCTGGCGCTAGCGAGATACCTATTTAAATATTGTTTAGCTGGGACTTTTGCAATTTCGTGATGATGGCAGGATTCATGAAAAGGTGTGTACGAGAAAGAAAGAGAGAGAGAGACTTTTTAGAAATCCTCTTTCCAGTGAGAGAGAAGAGAAAATCAGTTCACTGATGTTTCTCTGAGAGCGGACTAAAACATAGACGCGGTGCTGAGGGACATGGNCATGCTATTCCTAGCCCTGTTCCTTGCTCTCCCAGCTCCCTGATTTGTTTTTCCTGGATGGAGCCTGGAGGGACCTTGCAGGTAGCTTGTCTCCAGCCCCGTCTCCTGGGTGAGTCTTAGACATGTTCCAGCCTTGTCTTCAGTCCTGGCACTGGCTCCTGCTGCTCCCCACTGGGTCTCTGCGTGGACCCCAGCCCTGCCTTGTTATCTCAATTTGCTGAGAGCTCTCAGCAGGATCAGTCGGGGTCACCTACACGGGTGCCCTGGGACTGCTCCTCTGGGAAGAGCATTGCCTCTGCGGGAGTCGCCTGTGGCTCCTTGCTCTCTCCCCGTTATGGAGTCACCCCACTGCCCCCTTCCTGGCATTTTCTTTTCGGACTTACATTCCCTTTCTCAAGTGTATGAAACAGTTACAAATGCAAAATGAACGTTATTCCATTTCCCACTTGGAAGAGGGTTGACAAAACATAAGTAACTGTGCCTACTCCATGTACCCAGTAGCTCATGTTTTTTAATTGCAATATATGCTAGACATTTTGAAGTGCTTATTTACATAACATTTCTTTGTTTTTCTTCTCTTGAGATTCCACACAAGTGTTAGCAGATGCAGATACAGTATGGTAGAAGGCTAGGCAGTCTGTTTTGTATAAAAATGATACACTTGTGATGGCACTCAAATGGTACACTTGGGATAACCCGATTCAGTAGTGATGTGCATGCCCTGTAAACCAACATAAAAGAACATGGCTAAGAGATTTTTTTTTTTCTGGAAGATGCTTAATTTACTTTGTCAATGATAGCCAATACATGTATATAAGAACAGTACTTTAATATAAATATTATTGGGAAAGGCAAATGCTGGTTCTGAAAATTCTACAATATCCATACATTGCTGAAATGCAAATCCTCTGTTTTGGGTAATCTATTTACTGGATAATTGCCCTGTTAACTAAATGGTCCTGGGGAGAAGAGGGGTCCAAGAAAGCTGGTCGATTTTTCAAGGATCACCTTCTCCAGACTCAACAGTGGTCCATCTCCATGTGCAGGCAGTCAAGCAGACATGATCCTTCCCCTCTAATCAGCACTGGTGAGGCCACACCTGGAGACCTGTGTTCAGTCTAGGCTCCCCAGTACAAGAAAGACATGGACATACTGGAGACAGTCCAGTGAAGGGCCACGAATATGGTAAAGGGACTGGAGCGTTTGTCGTACAAGGAGAGGTTGAACAAGCTGGGATTGTTCTGCCTCAAGAAGGGAAAGCTTGAGGGTAGGGGGGGATCTTGTTGGTGTGTATAAATACCTATTTGGGGGGGGGGGGGGGGGGGGGGGGGAAAGAGGGGAGCGTT
>VYXH01008174.1:165975-181111 GCA_013397275.1 Burhinus bistriatus
GCCCAGTGAAAGGACAAGAGGCAATGGGCACAGACTGGAACACAGGGAATTCCCTTTAAACAAGAAAGCCAGAATCTCTTTTCGGATCTCTTTATTTACTTATTTGGTTTATCTGATTAACTTAATGAGAGCAGATTTCCCTAGTGAAATGGGTTTAGAGCCTGTATGCCCTGTACATCGATAAAAAGAGTTGGTGACATCTCAAATATAATTTAAAATGCAAATGTAGCTGTTAAAGGGTCTTAGCCCACGCTGATCCCCAGGAGCCAGGTTCCTTAGTTCCCATGTGTACGACAGTCGATTATTGCCATTATAGATTTTGTTTATGTACAGCTCCTACTTCCCTGTTTTCTATATATGTTTTTCTAAGTAGTTTCTTTGAGACTGGGTCTCTCTTTTCCAATTAGCTGGAAAAAAGACAATTTCAGAGAGTAATGTAGTCTCTGGATGGATAATCCGGTGAGAGTCATGTAGGGGAAGAGGGGTGATACCTGGCGCTAGCGAGATACCTATTTAAATATTGTTTAGCTGGGACTTTTGCAATTTCGTGATGATGGCAGGATTCATGAAAAGGTGTGTACGAGAAAGAAAGAGAGAGAGAGACTTTTTAGAAATCCTCTTTCCAGTGAGAGAGAAGAGAAAATCAGTTCACTGATGTTTCTCTGAGAGCGGACTAAAACATAGACGCGGTGCTGAGGGACATGGTTTAGTGGTGGTTTTGGCAGTGTTAGGTTTACAGTTGGACTTGATGATCTTAAAGGTCTCTTCCAACCTAGGTGATTCTATGATTCTGTTGTTTATGGCCTTTACGGAGAAAGATGCAGTAATGAAGGATTAATTAGCATAGCAGATAAAATCATAATGAGTTTTGGTGATTGGCAGATGGAAGCTAGATGCCGAGCTGTGTCTACACGAGCATGAAGCGTGGTGCAAGAGGAACAAACCAGCAGAGCCGCTGGCGTCCATGCTGCCCGTGCTTGGGGGCTTTATTCGGACCGGCTTTAGCCCCCATGCCCATCGGCAGCTGCAGTCAGCCAGATGCACCCCTGGACTATGCGCTTCCGTTTCCTCTCCTGAGAAAAGAATTTATTTTGCATTTCTGAGCCCCTCCACAACTGAACCCAAGTGCAGCTGAGTGGGGGGGAGCTATCAGCAGCTTCACAAGCGCGCTCCTCCCTGGTGCTAGAAGGTGAAGATGGGCTCGTTCATTTGTTAAAAACTCCATTTTGCAGGAAGTCCTATGCCTCGTATACTCCGCTATAAACTGAAGCAAAAGGAAACTGCGGTTGCCTTGATGTAAAAGTACCTCCAATAATTTACAGTATGCATATATGAACGTGTACAGTCTTAGCTCACATCCACACTTAAAATAACCCAAATAACACCCACGAAAGACAGGTGACAACCATGGCAGACGCAGAGCGTGCGACACAGCGGGACTTCCGCGGCGCGGGTCGATGATTTACCGGCGGAACGGACCCATGAAGCGCACGGCCGCGCCAAAACCAGCTCCGACCAACTGTCAGAGGTCGCCGACGTGGCCCCAAGCGCCTTCTGCCTTACCGGGACGCACCTCAAACCCCCTGGGCCCCCTCACAAACAACGTGTAGCGGTGGCGAGCTGCTGGTGCTGGTGGTGGTGTGGATGCGTGTGTGGCGGCGGGAAGCCCTGAGGCGAGCGCCCCTGAGGCGAGCGCCCCTGAGGCGAGCGCCCCTGAGGCGAGCGCCCCTGAGGCGAGCGCCCCTGAGGCGAGCGCCCCTGAGGCGAGCGCCCCTGAGGCGAGCGCCCCTGAGGCGAGCGNCCCCCGCCCCCCAATCCTCCTCCGGCGCTGCGGCAGCTCCGGCTGGCGGGGCATTGTTCGGGCTCCAGCGCTGCCCTCGCCCCCGGCACGGCCCGGGGTAAGCAGGGGGTGGTCGCCCCGGCCGGACCCCGCTCCCGGAGCAGCCCCCGGAGCTGCCCGGCCGCTCAGTGCCGCCTGTTATCCTGAGGGGTTTCATCTGTGGTTGCTGGACCTTGTCTTCGAGTGGGTCGTTCTTACAGGCAGCGTGTGCTTGAAGCAGCTTGTTTTGGGGTTTTTTTGTTTTTCTTTTTAAGCAGTTGGGAGCGCGTATGGAAATGTAGCGTGAGGCAAGCTGGCCTAAAATGGAAGGTTGAGTGGCTTTGACTTTGCAGGCCTCCTCTCTGCTGTTGGGTCGGGCTTGCAGTGCTGCAGCGCAGGGATTCAGCCTGGCTACACGACGCTTTTGTTCTAGGATGCATACATTTCTCGTTCCTGTTGAACAGGAATTGCAACACTTGAAACCTTCTGAATTTCTAAAGGGCATGTCTATGAGCTGTCTGGGCTATTATAGTCACCCTCTTGGACCGACTAATCCATCCAAACATATGCCTCGCTTGGGTTAGAGTCTGAGATATGATGGTCAGGTCCTGTGATAGGAAAGAGTGACATCTAAAGAGACTGATCTCAAAACCCCATGGTTCTGTGTCTGTACCTGGACCATAGAGCTATTCCATGTGGTGGTACAGATTTTTTCATCCACGTTGCTTTACAGGGAACCGTGCAGTCTCATGAGCCTGCTCAGGAGTGTTTGTATTTGCCTCTCTGCTTGGAATGTGGTCTCAAACTCACAAGCTGAGATTTCTTAGCTCAAGAGATTTGGATCAGATTTCCTGGATCAAGAAATTCTAAGTGTAAGAAGGCATTGAGTTTACTGAAAAATATCTTTCTTTTCCTGTTGCAACAATAGCTGTATTAATAATGCAAAAACTGGAATATGAAGTTCCTCATGGAACCATACTGTTACTGTCTGATTCTTTAACATCCAAGGATATCTGGCTTGCTTGTATGGAAATATGAAAATGTCTAAGGGAGGATGGCTGATGGGGAAAATCTAAAGCTTGTAATTACAAGTAGCTGTTGTGTGTAGCGTACTCAATTCAAGGTCTTGAGCAAGTGGCCTTAGCCTATTCTGCGGACGGCATGATCATAATGAATTTAAAAGACAGCTTCTAAATTTGGTAGATGTAGTTTTACAACTACAAATCAGCCAACGTGAGGATAGAAGTAAGTCTTCAGTTCTTGAGAAGCAAACCCCCAAGTAGCCTTTTGCTTCAAGGGCAAATACAAGGTTGGTGTCGATGGGAAAAACAAAACCAGTAATTCAGAATGGAAGGAAAGACAATTTTGAAATAGTTAGCTGGGTGACTCTACTGTTTCTTCAGTAAAGTCCCTGTAACTGACTCTACTACCTCATCACTCCACTAGAAATGAATACCGCATGGGATTTTTTGGAGGAGAGAGAAGTGGGTTATACCTTCTCTGGCCTGGGTGTGTTGATCTCCAGTGGGGAAGAGTAAATGATTTCTTCTCTCTTTCCTCTCCAAGAAACAACACTCTATGAGCAATAGAAGATAGTAGTAGGTTTTTGTGTGTTGTTTTGGTTTTCTAAATCTTGGTAATATAGTTAATTAAAATCAGTAAACTCAATGGCTAATGGCACACACTTTTTCAAATGTGCAGCAGAGAAGGAGGGAGAGATTCTGGCCCAAGGGGCTACATTGCTTGATAAATTGGGCTTCTAGTAGTCCAATGAATAGACTGCCAGCCATATCCTGCTTCCCTGCTGTGCTAAATTACAAGTTCAGATATGTTAAATATTTTAGTATGTTAAATATAACTAGTGGTAACTCCCCAGAAAATTCGCCAGAAATCCTTACAAACAGGGGAGATGGTTTGTTCATTGGTACATGGTTTTTGCGTGGGAGTTCACAACGCTGCGTGGCTCAAGGAAGCACTGCTGTACAGCACTGACCTTTACAGGCGGTAGGCTGAACCCTGGCTGCGGATGGGGGGCTTGTGTTTCTGCAGATCCCATCTGACTCCTGAAACAAGGACACTCGATAACACAAGGCTTCTGCTCTCTCTTGCTGCCTTTCGTGTTGGGAGATATTAATCTACAGAGGGTAAAATAGGATAGTAAAATAGTCCTTTTTGGTTAGGCTTTGAATCTTAGTCATAGTGGTAGTTTGTCCAAAACTGGCTGAAAACAGCTTGCATGGTTTTATAGAGATTTAGAGGATTTTTTGTTTGTTTTTGTAGTTGGACAGTTTAAGGTTTATAGCAGAACTGCATATTGTCCTGTTTGCAGAAAAGGACTTCTGACTTTTTGTATGAATTATTGTTCTTAAACCCAGAACTCTTAAGCTTTTTAGTTTCATACTGCATGTGCCTCGTTTCCAAAACTTGACCTCTACATTGGGCTGCACTCATAACCTGGTGAGGATGGACTGGGTTCCTAGGAAAGCTAGAAGAAAATGCCTACTATCACTGACTCAGAGGAAATACAGGGATAATTTAATACCTGAGGTCAAGAGGTTGCTTGGTTTGTCATACTCTTTCTGTTGATGCTGGTGTTGGGAGGTCACTCAGTGAACTAGTCGCTTCAGTAAGTACTTACTGATTTGTCCAGTCTCACAGTGGTAAGGGTTATGGTTTTTTAAAACATCCTTCTGAATGTAAACACTATCTAGTGTGATGCAATGTGGCTTAGTGTGCCTGACGCAGGTTGCCTTCTGCTAGACTTCAGGTAACAGAAGTATGAGTAAGAAACTCGTTCTTGCAGAGTCTCAGGTGAGCACTTGAAGCATGTGTTAACTTGATGTTGCACACTGGGCTTTCTGAATAGTAGCCTTTTCCTGGGAAGAGCAGAAAGAATAAGTTGGTATGGTCTGTTCAAGCTGTTGATGCCACAAGAAAGCTGCTGGTTTGTAGCAATTTGCTTCTGTAGGGTGATTTTCATCTAAACTGTATTTGGACTGAGGTTAAATTAACAGAGTAGTGGCATCATGTACTTGAAATCAGAGTTGTAGGGATGCAATTCTAATGGATAGTAATTTAGGCTGCAAAATAGATATTTGTAAGCATCCACTGTGGTCTTTGAAGATCAGAAATTGATAAGGCTGTTCAGTGACACATTGTGTGTGTGTGTAGGCATGGATCAAAGGAAACTTAAATCGATCACTGTTGCAAAGGTTTTAGTGGGAAGTGTTGGATTTTCCTTAATATACAGGCTCACCAAGTGCTGCTGGAGGACTGTAATTGCACAAAAGGCATTGAGCAGGTTCTTGTCACGTGGTTCAGCTCCTGAACTTGAATAAACTCCAGTGACCTCATTGGTGTGCACTCAGGTTACTTGTTGGACATCATGAAGAGGCAAGAATCCAGGTGTTGTTGCATTTGATTGCAGGAGGATTGAAGCCAAAAGTCTGAGGACAGGGCTGTGACTTTCCTTGCAGATGGGGACAGAGCCTTGACACATCAGTATCAGATGTAGTGCTCCTTAAAGCTTGCAGCAAGAGTCTTCAGTTGCAGCTTATGAAGTAAATCACCGTGACCCAACTGATGGGGCTGAATCCAGCTTCCAGGCTGCTTCCCTCTGGTCCTGCCGTGTCCCAAACACAGGAACAGAATCTGAACCAGCAGAGGCAACCTGAAGTGCTGCATGATGTCCTGTGGGTGCTTAGAGCCAGACTGGGGGGCTGAAGGGGGAGGGTTGGAGGTGGTGGTGGGGTAAATATTAAGGATCTGCTGGTTCCTCTCTGTACGTGGAATGGGTTCCTCACTAACAGCTTTTTAGTTCCTCCCTTTTACTGTTGCAAGAAAGTGAATCTGTCAGTTACTGCTTTAAAAGGAGGGTTTATAGCTCTGAAGCCTGGCTGGGTGATCTAGGTGATTCTGGGTAAGATGAGATGCTTAGGTTTTCTTAAGGGGGGGATGGGGGTTGAGGAGGAGGGCGGAGTAGTGGATTAGACAGTTCAACATTACTTGGTTTGTTTGGGAAAGTCCTTTGTGGCTAAGGAGAGACTGTTGTGTCATAAGTGACACGACAGGCTGCACCATAGGAGACATCTTGGTGTTGTATTCATGTTATACAAGGCTTAAACTGAGGATTCTCCTTCATAGGTAGATTCTCATTCTACCTATGCTCCTTTGCTGTATGTTAGGGCGGTTGTGGTTTCCTTGCTGGTTACAGTTTGGCTCTGTTACAGGTGGTTTCAAGACCTCAAGCAAGTTACTGCCTTGACTGCAGGGCAGAGGGAGAAAATCCTGGGAGGCCTTTTATGCAGTGTTTGGAGTTACATGCTTAAGGTGTAGTGTTACAACAGTCCATCCCTTTCCCCAGCTGTGCTGTCTTGTTTCCTTCTGGGAGCTAATGGCTATCTGGTCATCAAGACAAGAGTTGATCTAGCTGAGAACCAGAACTAACCCAGGAAAATGGTGTTTGCCAGATCACGTCCCTAGTGTGACCGCACAACCAGATGCGTGCCTGGCCAGCACACAGAGGGTTGTGGGAGCATGTATCTGGGACAGGTTGGACTGACTCAAATTTAAGCTGATTGTAAATGCACTCTGAGATTAGGATTATGTATTTTATTCAGACAAAAGGATTTCTCTTGTTAATAGCCAAAGCTATTTGTTGAACCCTCTTTTATACTCGGTGAAGGAGCTTGCATATGATTCTGCACTTGCTCTTTCAAGGGGTGTGTGGAGAAAGACTTAAGTAAAATGGAGATCTGTGGGAGCGGCGCAGCGTAACCTGTAACAGTGAGAAAACAACAAACTGTAACGGCAAGTAGCTGTCAGGGTAACTCAGAAGTATATGGGTGGCTGATCCCCTGTTCCAGCTTATCATAATGAGAACAACATAGTGCCATATTCCACATAATAAGAGATGGGCAACTTGTCTTGTAGCTTTCTCTTGCCTGCAAGAAGCTGTAGAAAGAATGCAGCCACTTCTTCTGTACCATGTGGTGGAGCTGCCTTTATGGCAGGCCACTGCAGTGCTAGCGTGCTGTTCATCTAAATATTAGGATAGAGAGGAAGAGAGGCTGTTGGTTCTTGGGGTTGTTTTCTTTGCAATACAGAAGCTGATGGCTGCTCTCCTGTTCTCTTCCGTTGCACTCGAACGATGTCTGGCTATGGATAGACAATAGGCAGGCTGCTGCCCGCTGTAAATAGCCCATTGTATGCCGAGAGTAGGAGCAGCAAAGAACGGCGGAGTCCTGCCAACTTGGGTCGTTGCCTTGAGATACTGGCTCTGCTGTAAAGAATGAGTCTTGGGTGCTGTGGGGTGTGTGTGAGCAGAGAGAGCTGGCTTTGTCTGAGCCGTACAGAACGCCTTAACTGAATTGATACCAGGAGTTCAGAGGGATGCTTTCATGGGCTGGATTTTGGGAATTGCTGTTTGTGTGGAGGTGGCCAGGGCAGGTAGCTATCTCTGAAGCAGTTTTGCCCTGTTATTACAACTACTTTCCCGTATCTGTCTGTTAGTGTTTCTGAACTTGCACGCAAACCAAGGTATATTGGTTGCATTGAGGAAAAAGTGCTTTTGACCTTGAACGTTATCCATTTTTGCTCTAAGTTTTCTGCTACATGTAGCAATCTGAGTATCACAGTCTGGTACTTCTCTTATCCAGGATCTTCTTCCTTTGGGTCTCCAGCTGTGACTTCTAATCACTTGCTGTGTCCTGTCTTGCACTGGGGCTGAGTTTATGAGTCTGTTCCTTGTGGCCCAGATCCTGTCTGGTTGAGAAGCAATTGTGGGACCTGAGTTTGTGAAGAGAGCATGGCTTTTTTGCTTGTCTAGAATGAGCAGACTTAGCTGAGTCCTTCCTTGAGGAAAAGGACTGAAAGCTAGCTCCTAGTTCCACTGGGAGGATCTCTCTATCTCAATGCAAAGGCTCTAAACTGCTCTCCTGGGTCACAGTAAAGACCCTAGATATCTGATATGATTGGTGCTTGAGCCAAGTGACTACAGAGATGGATCAAAGAAGGCTAGGAGGCATTGAATCCTCCTTTCTTGATAGGGCACGTTTGGATGCGTATGTTAGACTGTGAATTTATTCTCCCTGTTGCATCAGGCTTTGTCTTAAATACAGAAAACAAGTTGATATGACTTAGCAGACAGTGCTAAAGCTAGGAATTGCTTAGTCTTGTGGAAAACTCTGTCCTAACCTTGTTTTTTTTTGTGCTGATGAGGCAGAAGCTGTAATAAAAAAGTCGTCCCTCAATATAAACCTAAGCAGTAAAATGTATCATTAAGTAACTGATAACTTGCAGTATAACTGCTCAAGAAAGGTTTTATGTTACAGGCTTCTCGACAAACCACTGGTCAAGGCAATGAAAAGTAGTGGTGTACATTTCTTTCTCTTCACCTAGGCTGAAATCATAGCAGCTTCTTGACTACAATGGGACTTGTGAATGAAATGATCATGTTTACTTCCGTTCTTGTTAGCTGTAATGTTGCCACAGCCTTTTGAAAAAGTAACTCTCCTAAATCCTATGGTGTGTGTGCAGGACACAGTGTGACTAATGCAGAGAGGAAAGCAAGTATCTGTTGTTTTAAAAGTCAAAGGTGCTTATGGTAGAGCTTGAAGAGGAAAGAGCTAAGCTTACTGTTAGCCCTTACACGCATTATAGCCCACTTTTTCTAGTTTCATAACATGGTGTCTATAATATATGCAAAATTAACTTGTAAGCCAAGACTTTCTTGTTGGAATGACTTCTTATTCTTACTGTTCACCTGTGTATATTAAAACTTAAGAGGTAGTTTTCATGCCTGCAATGCTAATGAACATGATTTGATGCATAAAAAGCAACAGCATGGTAATCCTACCTATTAAGTCAGTAATTGATATTTTTAATTATTATTTATTTTTTTTTATGCCAAGGGAAGCTGGAGAGATTCCTTGTTAATATATTCAGTTCTTCTCTACCTTCTATTACTACAGCTTGACGTGTTGTGGATTTTGAGTACAGTCTGCTGTGTATCACAGTGCAAATAACCAAAAGGCATTTCTGTAGTGGCCCTGCACTGCATATCTAGGTGATAGAGTCCTGTACCCTGAGGCTATGCCGTAAGAGCAAAGAAAAGGGGGTAGGACAGGCAGTGCCTGCAGGCTGGGGAGAACTCACTTGGTCTGGGACACTTCCAGAGATGGAACTTGATTCCATCCTGATGCTGCCCCCATCCGTGACCTTACTTCAGCCTGTCCTTCTGCTAATGTTGTGAAACCATGGACACTTTGAACTATTTTCATGGCTTTTTTTTTGCTGTTTCTAGCAAATCATTGTCCAAATATCGGTTAGACTTTGTGAACTAGAGAACTCCACTGTTGCCTGGTTGAATAACTGATTGCAGCAGCAAAGATTTCAAGGGCAGACTGTAAACTAGAGCTTTTCCTATAGAAATATGAAATCTTAGCCTGGTATGGTTGGTTTTAAAACTGATAAGCATATCATTCTGCCTGTTTGGATTTCAGCATCTCCTACGCTGCCATCCTGTGGCAGTGTATTGTTACACAGTATGTTCTAGCTATTTAAACACACATTTTGACATTCTTTAGGTCCTTTGTTTTAATTCTGTTGTCCGTAGGAAACGGCCAGACCTAAATTATCTGAGTAAATACATCTCGGCTCTTCAAGCAAGCAGGAAAGCGTTGCTTCCCCCCAGCCCAGCCCAACAGTGGCTGTTGCCAGCTGTCCCTGGGTGGCAGGAGGCTGAGCGGGTGACAGGCAGTGGTGAGTGGTGCTGCCAGCCGGGCAGGCAGAAAGAAGCCCTTCAGCAGGCAGTGGGGTGACTGGGTGCGGGTTGCCATTGGCCTCGGGCAGGCCGGCTGCCTGCTGCTTACCTCTCACCTACTGGGCAGTAGCTGGTGGGTTTAGCATGTGACAAACGTCCCAGGAGACCTTGGCTGTAGAGGAGAACACCAGCTTAGCTGACTTCAATCCCTTTTTTTTCCATGGCTGGTTCTTGCTGTGGAATATCCATGTTGGGGAGCAGCCTCGTTTGGCTCTTCCTTCTGTGTGAACGTGACAAATCAAATGTGCTTCCTGTGCTTGATTATATTGCTGTGTGCTGCTGCCCTGGGCCTCCTTAGATGCTGCTTTAGTCTGCCTCGTGACCAGAGATAAATTGCTGGCATGGTGCTGGGAGAAATAGGGAGCTTACTAGCATAGAGGAGCTATGGGAGGATATTAGCTGTGAAGGCAACTTGCTATAGTGAGCTTTCTGTGCACGATTGAAGGGAGAGTAGAAAAGAGAGAGTGAGTTTATTTAATGGATTTAAGAGATGGAAAATCCTGCTTCTGCTATGCTACTGTAGGATTAGGATGTTCTCTGTTAGGTTAATGCAGGCAAGTTAACATCTTGTACCCCTGCCCTCCCTCTCCCTGACTTCCCTGTTTGACACTTACTGTTTGGACACTCTTACAGTACAGCTACTTTACAAGTAAATATTTAGCATTTGTGAAACGNTATTAAAAGCAATATTAAAACCCTGCAAAAATTGCCTTCTATCGGCCCCACCTGTTTTTCTAGAGTATGAACCAGTAATTGCTTGCTCACTTAATTGCAGCACAGAAGTCTAAAGGTATTGCCTGCCTGGTGGTGGATCAAATTATTTTGATAGTGGGAAGCTAGCATGACAAAACAAACATCGCGCTCCTACAACAACAGTGAATCAAAAGGGGATTTCAAATCTTTATGTGTAACTTTCTTTCCTATCAACAGATTCCAGCATTAGGACAACTGCACTGAACTGCAATGCAAGCACATGAGTTGTTTAGATACCTGCGAATGCCAGAACTTGGGGACGTCAGACAGTATGTGCGCACCCTTCCAACAAATACGTTAATGGGCTTTGGTGCTTTCGCAGCTCTCACAACCTACTGGTATGCAACAAGACCAAAAGCACTAAAACCACCATGTGATTTAGCAATGCAGTCCGTGGAAGTAGAGGTAAGTGCCACTTGATGGATGCTGTCTGTCCTTTGAGAGAGACCAAACACTGATTTATATAAGAATGTTTCCAAACTTGTAGTGTGGGGGTAAACACATTTCAGGGCATGTTTGTTTTTTTCTGAAATATGGCTTGAACTCAGTTTTTTAGCTTTTTGAATTTGAAAACGGGTTTGAGGGTTGAGGTCATGGTGGTAGTAACTAGCGTGGGGGAAAAAGATTTTTGCGCTGGAAAAAAATGAGCTTCTGATCTGACTGGTGGGAGGAGACTTGTGAATGTTAGAATTGGCACAGTGCAGTTTTCATTTCCTGGCCACGTGTTTAGGTGATGACCTATTAAATTAGGTCTTGGGGTCATAGTGTGTATGCTGGCGTACACTGATTAGGCTAATAATTTTCTATTATAATAATTTTCTATTATAACGTTTAGTTTATAATAGCTGACAGATGAGGTTACAAGCATGAGGAGGGTACTAACTGTCCTCAAATGATCTGCGGAAAGATATGTTAGCCCTGCCAAGAGATCCCAGCCATAGAGTAAGTTGAAATTAAAGCAACCACCTGCTAAACTCTGGATATGCTAGTTTAGCTTTTGTCGTATGCTTTTTAGAGGAAGACAGAGTTGCTGGCTGTTAGGTGGTGGTTTTTTTAATACTGAAGTCAAATATGGAAAGTCTGACTGGAAGGAACTGTTGCTTAGAAGCAAATATAGACGCTGCTTACATGGCTGCAGTTTCCTGAGCAGCAGTTGTATCAATTCCCTTGTTCACTACAGAGTCAAGATTTTGCCACTTGTTTCATTCTTTCAAGAGTGCCTGTGTATTTCTTCAGGGTAAACAAGGTGTTTCCTCCTTGCAAAGGAAGGAGGCAGCTTTGAAAAGTCGTGATCTTCAAGGGAGATAATTAAAAAATGTAGAACTGTAAGGCTGACAGTTTCTTGCATTACTCTTGACAGTCAGAAGCTGCCACTATAGATATTTGTTTTTATATAACTTGCACCTGAAGTCTCCCTTTATAGCACATTCTTCTGTGTGCATAAACTGCATCTAGTTGTCCTGTATCAAACGCAATTAACATGATTTCATGTTGTGCATAAGAGTAGATGTGACTGCAAACTGATGTAAACAAGTGTGGCAGAGCAGTTTGAAATTTACAGTAGGTAGACTTTCATGAACTGCAGCACAGCAAACTCCTGTCATAGCCTCAAATCAGGCATTTTCTTTGCAATGTCATGATATTGATATTAAAATTGAAGAACGAAGCATTAGCTGACCCCTCCATTCAAAACTTTAGTTAATACCATTTATTTCCTGGTCTTCTTCCCAGTATGGTATACAGTAAGCTTGCTGACATATGTTACTATAGCAAGTAATGGTCTGCTATTAGGAGTACACAAAGGGGAAACAAAAATATGCTCTGGCAATGTGATAATTGCTAAAAATATCTCTTTTCAAGGAACACATATAAAGTAAGGATCCAGAGGTTAGAGCTTGCCTCTCTTGGTGAGCTATCCCAATTTTGACAGCAGCTGCTTAGACAGTCAGTAGAATAGTCTTGTAGACGAGCACGGTTTGGTGGCTGGAATAAACTAGCAGTGAAAACTTACCAGCTGTGGAGGGCTTCGCTAGTCAGTATAGACTTCAGCAGATTTGCGGGGCTTTGCATTGGAAGATGGTAAAACAGTAGCTCTTAACCAGCCATAAAACTACTGACAAACGCTTATTTGCTTGAGACTCTTGACAGCAGTCTTAGCTCACTGTCTTTACCTCTTCAAGCGAAATTGCTCATCACTGCTGGATTCTGTGATTGAAATCATTTTTTAGTAGTATGAGACTTCACTGAACTACTTAATGCATCATTGATCCATATTGTAGTAATTAAATCAGCTCTCTGATCAGAGCAAGACAGGTGTAGCAGCATTATTTTTCATTGCCTCTTCAGAAAATACATTTTAATGGGAAGACTGAACAGTAGTAAAACTTCAATGAAAAAACAGCTGAGTATGTTAGCACGTCTTGGTGATAAAAGAGCTCAAACTTTGAGAACATGTTGAAATGAGCAAGATCTATCTAGTTTTGTTTATTCATAGTTCAGGTGATATAGCCCTTAATGTAATGTTGTAAAATGTATCAAAGTGCAATCAAATGAAACTGTTTTGAAGCAGGTTTCAAGTGTCTGTTAGAGTTGGTACTTTATAACAGTAACGAGTGTAATACAATGCTTGGGGATTCAGTTTCTTACTACATGTAGAATTTCACTTCTCTTATTCCATTCTCTTATACATGTGTTAAGATGGATTGTCAATTCCACAGAAGAAAAATATCAAATACTGCTCTCAAATTATGTCTTAATATTTTTTTTTTTTCTGGCTAAGCAATACAATATTAAAAGGTCTAGGGAGTAAGAAAAGTCTTCATAACTTTATATGGGAGGAGAAAGATCCTATTTACCGTTGTTCCAGGTCACTTCCCATCTCTCGAAAGCTTTGATTTGGTAGGCCAGCACCCAGTGACCCATTTTAACCATCACTGAGTGAACATAAAGATTGCATGCTTAGTTGAATATCAGTACAAAGAGTTACTTAAAGTATCAGCTCTTCTAGAATAGATGCCATAATTAAAAGATGTGGAGTATGATCTTTAAAGTATGTATACTACAGTTACATTTCACTGAAAGAAACCCCTTGTCTTCAAAGCTCCCAACTTGGTCTCTCTTCAGGGGAACTTCTTAGAGATATAGGTGAAAATCTTTCAGGATTCACTTGAATCCCTTGTCTGTCAGAGGGGAGACAAGGTTAATGAAGAGTAATTCTAAATAAAGTCTGACTAGTGTGAGACTGCATTGCTGGGACTCATGCTATTCTCAATCACGCACTATATTGTTAAGAATTTCAGTGCTACGGTAATGGTAGAAGTAGGGCATTAGTCCTGTGTTTTGCAAAGCTTGTGTACCCTTAATGTAGGCACATCTGGATCTGTCTGCTTGTAGATTCCTGTTTGCGTTGGTGATTGATAGCTGAACAACTTTGGTTATTGATTTGAGTGCGGGTGTATGGCTGTTAAATATATTAAATCTTGCTTTAAAAACCCAAGTACTTCTATTTAGCTCAAGTTCTGCTAAAGCATGTAGAATGATAGCATATAAACAAACACTAGGATGTCAGTATTTTTGAGTGGTAAGAGTTGAGATCAGAAACTCTGGTGTTTTTCTTCCCTTAAGACATTCAAATATGGAGAGAAGTATTCAACTCACGAAAACTTTTAAATCTCCTTGCATTCTCCTTGCATTACCAGAACTCTAGCTTGCCTTGTCTTTCAAGAATCACTTGATTAGACATGTGCTTGTCTCCCTATTAAGTGATTAATTTTAGCTGTTGTGTGCTTACCTAGGCATTAGCATGCTTAAAATTATATGGCTGGTTTGAAAACTCTAGTTTACACTTCCTGCTCAGAATATGCATGTTGGTGACCCAGGTACCACTTGCTGGTGTACTTTCCCTCTCAGGAAAATGGAAATTGGGTTTTCTGCCTCTAAGGCATGGTGGAGCTAACTGTGTCTTTTGACATGGTGCAGCCTGTATCAACAAGAAGCAAACCCATGGCTTGAACAAAAGTGGCTATCTTGTTATGTGACCCAAATAGGCATTGATAGAGTAATACGTGCCTCTGTAGAATAAATCTGTTTCTTTCAGCCGCTGCTGTTCTGAACCAGTGCCAAGGCTTTTCTTAATGTCCAGCACTTGCTGTATAATGGGTCAATTCCCTGCAACTCCCTGAGGTCCTGCAAGGGCTGCTTTACATGAGTGACCAGACACTGTTCTCGCATAATAAGATGTTACTGCCTGGCTCCTTAAGAACACTTTGGTGAAATTGAGAACCCTTTTGAGTGCTTCCCTTTGTACTGGATAGATCTGTTAGATCCCATTCAAATAACTTGGGTGAAATCAGCCAAACATTCCAGTCCTGAGATTCAGATGTTTGTTGGTTATAATGACCAGTGATTTTTAGAAAAGCTTTCTGTGAATAGAACTTTCCATGATATTGCACAAATATTCTGGATAAAGACCCTTTGGACAGGCTCTTAAAATAGTAGTTCTTGCTGCTCTCAAGCAAAATGTAGACCAATACCGTAATGTTGCTTAGTAGATGAGTTCAAACTAGGAGCATAAGTGAGGTCTAAATGAATTTCAGCATATCCAGGTGTATTTCACTGCATCTCTGAAGAATAACACTGAACTCCTGATGGCCTTCACATAAGGAGCTGCGTGTTTTTCAGCAAAACTCTTATACTCTAGGGCTGTTGAAAATTCAGTTAATTTCACTTTATCCCCCCCCCCC
>VYXH01008174.1:181142-209820 GCA_013397275.1 Burhinus bistriatus
CCCCCCAAGTAAAGTAAGTAGAACTGTAAGTTGATTATGTTTCTCTTCCCTGAAAGATCATGAGAACTGATGGGGTCTTTTCAATAGTAGTCTGTTACAGAGTTTCTGGTTTTTTCAGAGGGACAGTGCAGTCAGTCTTGTATCTAAGCAGTGTGTGGTCTGTCTCATCCTCAAATTTGCTAAGTGCCTCAGGCCCTGCAAAAACTGCTTTTGTGGTGCTGAGTAAGAGGGCATGTAAACAAACCAGTAGTAGCTCAGATGAGGAGAAAACAAATATTTCTTGACTGTTGCCCAGGAATGGCTTAGGACATGACATTTCTCATGAAATGGGAATCGTAGCACATCAAACATGGTACTGATACATTGCACTTGTTGACATTACCTAGTACTGTGGTTACAAACTACATTTTGTGATCTTCCTCAGGTTAGCTCCAGAGGTGGTAAAACTGGGAAAATCTAGAAGCTGACCTTGGTTATCCAAGATCTGTGAAACCAGTGCAATAAAGCAAGTAGTCTTGCTTTTCTTTCCAGGCAGAGACGTGGACTAGCGATCTGTTCGTTTCCTGTAGAGTAGATGTTGGTCTGAGTGCAAGTATGCTCTTGAACTTCTAATGTTACGAATTTTTAGAGGTAAGCCAGTCATTAACTTGTTCTGGGTCATGTTCACAGTGTACATTTCTGCTTACTGTCAAAGGAGTGGCAAGCACTGCGTTATGCATAGCGTTTTGCTAAAACAAGTTAGACTTGTTTTAGTGTTAATTTTTTTTTTTTTTCCTCTCTGATGTGCCTTTAATGTGCTAACTCCTTTCTGTGGACATGGGCAATATCTTCTGCAGATAGACCTCTGTTTATCTAGCTTATACAGGAACAGATGCTCTCTGGTCTTCCAGAGTACTTTGAAAACAGTAAAATAAACCAATGGCTGGGAAAAGCCTATGATTGCATATGAGTAGGTTTTTGATGTTGTGGATGATGGCACAATTCAGGCACAGGTTTAGTTAGTCCAGGATTTTGACTTTTGAAAGAGCCAGGAGTTCAGTACAACCACTGATAAAGACAGAATCTTATGCAATGTTTACTCAAGACCCTCTGTTTAACCAGCTGGGCTCTTGCTGCTAAGAGCCTGCTTGTAGGTGTCTGTCATAGCAGGACTAATAAATGTGGCCCAATGATACTTGTATAACTGCAATTTGTGAAACTTGGTTGATATAAAATGAGATTTAATCAGTCACTAACAAAGGCTATGTTAAAACTATGAACTATTAAACTTTTGTATTGACTTCCAATTGTAGCCTATGTAAATGCTCACCTGCTGAAAAATGGTGATTTTAATCCTCAAGGTAGTATTGTCTTGACTGCCCCTAACTAGATCAGGAGGAAACCTTTTTTGTAAGATGGAACTTTAAATTGGATTAAAGGACGAAATTTATATCTGGTACAGAGTATTTTACTTAGAAGAACCTTGTTGTAGGGTGTTGTTGACCACCCTTAAAATCATGCAGGTTTTGAAACCACAGTTTGAAGTGTGATTATGTTTTGTAATCTTAATTAGAAAAGTAGATTAGGATCTCAGCATTAATATTGTATCTAGAGAGATCTGAGGCTGGAGTGATTTAGAAAGCTTGATGGAATTAATTATGCTATATGCTGCAATAATAGAGTAAAACACTTCTTAAGAAAAACCCTGTGTCTAGTAAGGAATGTCAAAGGGCATTTTGTGGTTTTTATTTGTTTGGTGTTACCATAGGTAGCTGAGGAATAAGATTTTGCTTGACAGGTTTTTAGTAATGCAGGGAGCAGTCTGTCTCTTCAAACAATGTCCTGGGAAACCTTGCAGATCTCTCCCCTGGTGGTGAATAGAACTGAAGTTCTCTCAAGCAGAATGTGCCAAGGCTCATAACAAAACTCAATGGATGAGATGTTTTTATTCCTTCAGGAAATTCCTGTTCATTTATAACCAACAAGCGTGTGTCTAACCTTTCTAATTGGTATTCTTAGGGTGGTGAGCATGCTCGAAGGTCCTCTCTTCTTAACAACGATGAACTGTTGATTTACTACTACGATGATGTGAGAACAGCTTATGACATCTTCCAAAGGGGTGTGCAAGTATCAAGTAAGTTTAAAATTAAAGACAGTTTTTTTCAACAATATGTCAAGAACTAAATCTGGGCTGTGTTGAAATGCCCAGATGGGGATAGGGGATCTCTACCTAGCAATACGATAAATGTATTGGATGTGAGCTTTCTTGAAGGCAAATTTAACTGTGACCTCTTGTGAAGCAGAGTTCTGTGAATAAAGTCAGTGCTGTGTTCCTTAGCCTAAACCAACCTTCTTGCCTCTGTGTCCTTCCCCAGCTCCTCCCTGTCCCCCCTCTAAAAGAAGAGGTTTGTCTTCTGAAGGTATCTGCAACTGCAAAGAATCTAGAGGCTTGACAACAAGAGTGTAGTTAGCGTGGTGTCAGGGCAGAGGAGTTGGGGTTAAATTTCAAATAACTTTTGATTATCATTTTTAGATAACGGTCCATGTCTAGGTGTTAGAAAACCAAACCAGCCATATGAGTGGATCTCCTATAAAGAGGTAAGTAGTCTCTCTAACTTAGTGCTAGACCTGCTTTTGCTTGCTGGGACCATTGATACAACATCCAGTAATGTCATATAACAAATCTTAATTATTTATAGATGTTTTAAAGTAGTAGCAGGATATTGCAGAAAGATTCTAGTTCCTGTTAGAGTATCTTAAAGGAACAGCCTCAAATATGTGCAAGGGGGAAAAGAAGAGTATCTCCTGCACTTGGTTTATTAATGGTTTTATTGCTGATTTTTTTTTTTTCTTTTTGGATTATCTTGGCAGCTTTTAGCATCTCATTGCTGAATTGTTTAGAACTTGGACAGTGCCTCTGAAGGGCTGCAGCTTTGAAGTAGTATTCAGGAACTCAGACTGCTACTACTTTAGCTGCTTGCTTCTGAGGGGCTCATTTTACACTAGGAAAAGTCCTATCTACTGATGTTACTTGTGCTTCTTGACAACTTGTCTCCATAGTGCTGAATGATGGTTGTATAGGTTGTTAATAGCTATGCTTCTAACTAGTAGCATGCTCCTTCATGATGGCTAAAAATATCTTTATGCAAATCATTAACAGCTGTGCACTTTGAGGTTGTTCCTGATTTAATCAGTTATTGCCTTCGAATTTGCATAGAGCTTGCCTATTGCATACTGTTAAGGTCATTAAACACCTTTTGTATGTAGCAGACCTCACTTTTCCCAAGGTGATTTTGCTGGGCACTTGTTAGGTGTGACCTCTCTTTAATAAAGCTTTTCTATTTGAGTCATGTGACTAACATGGATTCAGGTCATGAGCTATATGGAAAGAATTTAGAAAATTACCTTCCCAAGCTTCATTTATAGAACTAGCTGGGTTTTGCCTCCTTATTCTGCTTTTTGAAGGGAGAAATGATATTCCCATAGGCACTGAATGAAGCAGAAGGATAACGTATGTAGTACTTGTGATAGAGCAGAAATATAATGCTGAATCATTCCAGGGTCACTTCTGGGGTTTAATACAGATACAACAAAACGTCCTTTTCTGTGTACGTGAGCTTAACATTTAAACTTACACTTAACATTTTAAAGTCCAACTGAATTGTCTCTGCTGCTGTATATTGAGTGCAAGTGTAGTATCTACAGTCAGTGCAGTGTAACGGCACTGCAGTGTTTAGGTTATCAAAGTCACAGAGGACATCCAAAATAGCTTAGAAAACTTCTGTCTAGTTCATACCAGTTATTTGCCTTCTTTTTGTAAGACTTAAGGTAAAATAATGTTGAAGGGTGTATACTGATGAGCTTGCTCTCCATTTTTTTGTCTTCTCTCTTTCTCCCCCCGCCAGGTTTCAGACAAAGCTGAGTGTGTGGGCTCTGCATTACTCTACCGAGGCTTCAAACCATCTCATGTTCAATATATAGGAATCTTTTCACAAAACAGACCTGAGGTAATTTAATTGAGTGTGTGTATTGGTGGTCTAACTGTTACTGAAGTGGCCCACTCATATCAGTTGCTTTTTGGCAGCGTACCGAGCTTCCCTAGTAAGAACCGATTTGGCATTGGGGGAAAAGGCTAAAGGCTGACATTGTAGACCCACAAGCCATAGGCATGGCATCTTTAGCTAAGAATCAAAACTGATAATTGATACAACTGTTAGTGTTTTAAATTGTGTTTTCTTTTGTTTGGTTGGGTTTTTTTCTCCCAGAGCTGAATGCAGAACTTAACTCATTTTCTGCTCTTTCCAGTTTATAGAGGAGGGCAGTTTAATGGGAAGCTAATGTAGTACTTAACAAATGGTGATTACATGCACTTTCTCTTAAAGTGACATTGGAGTACAAGGTAATTGAAAGTGGTTGGAAGTCATAAGGAGGTGTTTAAACCCTTCAAAACCCAAAGAAGCACTTACTGATTAAATATTTGGACAGATAGAAGATGGCTTAAGGTGATAGCTCAATCTCTGCCAGAGGCCCTGGGCACAAAGATTCTGGGAGGGACAACTGCTGATGAAGGCAAAAAATTGGAAACTAATCGCAGTTTTATAAAGGGACATAAACACTAAAGAAAGTGATGTAATTAAAGATCACCTGACAAAGTGTAATGATGTTATGAACCTGAGACAACTATAGGGATATTTAGATTGATTAGCTAGTGTCTATCTGTTTTAATCCAGATGCAATCTAGATTGCTGTTTCTAAAAACGTTATGAAATATTCAGTAAATATTTATTCTCTAGACTTGTTTATTAAATCTATTTAATAGGACTGAATTTCTCTAACCTATGTTTGTGTGCTTAGTAGCTTGAGCTGGTACTTGCTGCATTAAGCTAGTTCAATCCAAACCTGTATTAAGATGGGAGACAGGTTCTTAAGTTTTGTCAAGAGTATGCTGTCCCTCTTGATTAAACACTCCCAGCTGGATGCCATTATCTAGGGCTATCTACAGTGTTGACAGGGTTAGAAGTTGTATCAGTGTCTCGGTCATGCTGGACAACAGCTTGCTGTTGGGTCTCTCCTGATTTCAGTTTGTCACTGAGCCTTCCCTGCTGTCATTAAAATGCACGCTGTGTGACAAGTGACCTTCACCCCCTTCCTCCTCTCCCAAACTACACCATAAAAAGAAAGCTAACTCTAGCCTTGTACAGATAAATAAAAACATTTTTTTCCAGACTCTGAAATCTGCAGTAGTTTGCTTGGATTCTCCTGCTGGAATTCTGGTTTTAACAGCTACAGTTTTATTTCTGTAATAAAAATGGCTAGGATGTCTCTAACTAGGAAGCTGTTAAATGACATCATGTTACAGATTCTTCAGTTCACTCTCCTGTGCTTATAACATTATGAACTGGAAGTAAAAAAAGGGAGCTGGGTGTTAGTATTGTGCCAGTTTGAACTGTGTGTCTGTAGACCTTTGGGTGCAAAGTCTTTGGCTGCTGGGTCAGTAAATTTTCTGAAGGAGAGCATGGTAGCATGGTCTGCCCTTGGATCACAGAGGCAGAATGTGCTTGAGTTGCATTGCTCCAGCAGGCTTTGAGTTGGGTCAGGAATGAGCTGGAAAGACTTGTTTAAACCAGCAATTTTAAATCTGGGATTTTCCCTGCTGAAAACTACTGGATGGGTGTTGTGACATCCCCAATATAATCACTAATCCAGACAGGAGATTATGTGAAGGTTTTTTTGAGTGAAATGATTCACATTTGTCAGTTCAGGGAACAACTGCTGGGGGAATCCCCTAAGAGGGCAAATCCTAGCACATTACTTGCTTAAACGTTCACTAAAAAAACCAAACTTGGATTTATAAATGAAAACATTACTTTCTCTTTGAGTAACTGGAAAACAGATGATCTCTTCTGCCAGCAAGGAAGTTGTGTTTTGGATTGAGAAAACAGGATGGTGAAACAGACAGTGCCCCTTATTACAAGATCAGAGCCATGTCAGAAAACAAATTAAAACTTTTAGACTGCTGCCTGTATTCAGTAATAACTGCTTGCTTGGTCTTAAATGCTCTTAACTTTAGAAGCTAAAATGGAAGAAAAATGTCTTGGTAGTCCAGAAAATAAAGATGCTGATTCTTATATTGAGAGTGGTGGTGTGCAAGAGTTGTTGGAGGGCTGCAACAGGAAGCCTTTATCACTGTGTAGCTCCTACTGTAATAGCCTCCCACTCTATTAAAATAACTACTAAACTTCAGGCTGCTGAACAGCAATACAGCTACCCCCTTGTTACGTGTACAGGTGGATGCTATCTAGGAAGAAATATTCAGTGGACCCTTTCATGGCTGGTATAGCTCTGTCTGCTTAGACTTATCAATATGTGTAATGTCTGCATGAAAGCCTAGTTACCTGGCCTTCTACTGGTTTTATAAGAAGTCTTTTTGGACAAGAGGTGTACAACTTGGCTATTGTGTAAATGGTTTCAGAAAAATTCCCTGTGTTTAAGGCTGTTTCAGTCAGTAGAGAACTTACTTTAGGAAACTTGCCCATAATAAACAGTTTGTAAAACTGAGATTTAGCAACTTTGTTAACATAGACTCTATGTTAGATGTTATGTGGAATAACCAGCTGAATGGTGTTTAAACTTGTCATCATATGGGGGTGAGGTAACTGGCTAGCGTCCTGCAAAAACACTGGAAACTGTGACAAAGTTTGGGGATGGGGAAGGGAAACAAGCACCCTTGTTAATGCAAGCCTTGTTGAATTGTAAGTTCGGATAAGTTTTAAAGATGCATATTGTGTTTTTCCTGTACCTGGAACTGACTAAAGGTAGGGTGTCTGAGAACTTCTGTCATTCTTCTTTGGGGAAAAAGTGAAATGTTCCAGTTCCACTGGCCTCTTCATGTGTCCGGAGGCTCCCATTTCAGGAGTCACATGCTACCCTGTATTTTGGTGTAGCTACTTGTTTACAAACTATACCCAATAGCTACTATCTGGAAAAAGAATTGCATAACTATTTTATCTTGATGGTACTTTGGATGAAATCAGGCTTGCTGTAAAGCTTTGTCAGCTTGCATCACATGCAATAAGGTTTCAATATTCAGTATGTTCATTGAGTACTGCACTTGTTAGCAGGCAAATCCTTCTTATTGCAGCTTGCAGGGATGCAGTCGCATTTTTTTTATAGAAGGCTTCAGATTAGATTCCTTTAAAGAAGAATGGTTAGTCTTGAGAAATACTGAAAAACTTTCTGGGGCTGGCTTTCCAAAAGACTTCTAGTTTAACTGTATATGTTGCATGTCTGGCCATCAAATGAGATGCAGATAATGTACAGGTAAGAATGTGTGTAGATAAATTTAAAGTGTGTCAAGACACGAGCAAGTCCTTCGCTGATTCATATACCATGGTAATATATGCTGAAGTCTTTGGCTACCTTGATAACCTAAAAGCAAGATAAAAAGTATTGTACTCTTACTCAAAGTCTCCTTCTGTTAATAGGTAAACTAAGGAAACAGTTAATGTTAACTGTTTTTCAAAACTACTTAAAATTACTCTTGGGGGCAGAGTCGAATTTTATTGCATTGGATTTTTTCCCATAGGTCCTTATTGTTTATTTTTGCTTTCCTCCTTCCACAGATAAAAACGTAGTAGGTCTTCAAAATAAACAAATGATACAAACTGCCCCTTTCTTTTTTTTAGAAAGACTTGTCCAAATGAACTCTGTCGTATTAGCTTCCTTGTTAGAATCCAAATATGAGTGTTTCTTGGAGGTCTGTTGTGATAAGCAAACACACAGTGACTTGCATCTCTTCTTTTTGTGCAGTGGGTTATCATTGAACAGGGATGCTATGCGTTCTCCATGGTGGTGGTGCCACTGTATGATACACTGGGAACTGAAGCAATTACATACATCGTGAACAAAGGTAGGACACTTTCAGTAGCTCAGCAACTGAATGTATGATGGCAGAGCTGACTGAGGGCAGAACTGTAGCCTTCTTCAGAAGAGTCTTCCATTACCGTGTTCTGAAGTATGTATGGATCTAGTCTAAACTCAACTTGCCATACTGATAACGTTCTCTTTCATCAGCTGACTTGTCATTGGTTTTCTGTGACAAACCTGACAAGGCCAAACTTCTGCTAACCAGTGTGGAAAAGGGGGAAACTCCAATACTCAACACCATTGTTATCATGGAGCCTTTTGGAGTGGATCTCGTGGAACGTGGCAAAAAGTGTGGGGTGGAAGTCTTCAGCATGAGAGAAATAGAGGTAAGCATGCTTAACCTACTTTACTGCTTTCATCCCGCTTACTTGTGGAGGAAAAAGACTGTCTGTTGAACAGAGTTTTAGGACTGAACAAAGTGTGGTGGATTAGTTTCAAAATACTTAACTATCTCTTGGACTGAAGTTTACACAAAAAAAATTTAAAAAAGGAAAACAACCTGCTAATAGTATTTCACAGTGCTCTAAATATAAAAGCGTGTATGCCAAGATGACAGAATGAAAGCTTGTTAACATAGTCCAGACTGAACATCAGATCTGAGTGTTAAGGCTTGCCCATGTGAAGCAGTAACATGATAATTATATACTGTGACTAATACTTCAGAAATACTTATGTCAAAAGTGTAGGTTTTGGTCTTGTGAAAAATGGCATCTTACCCTTTACACTGAATCTACAAAGTGTTTTCTGGGGGAGGAGGAAAATGGCAGTAAACTGTTCCAGGGTAAGATTATGGTAATGTAGGGAAATGAGACTTCCAGGTTTTGGAAGAAGAAACCATTTTTCTTAGCCACTTAATGTTCAAATGTTGGTTTTGCTTGTAGTTATTTTGACTGCATAGATCTCTTACGCAAGTCTGTTTTGTAACTTTACTATTTGGAGAACTCTGTCCCAGGATCAAATTGGACAAAGTGCATCTTTACTGTGAGATTATGAAACCAGGTTTAGCCTGGCTCCAGCTGGAATTCTGGTGAAGGCTTGGCTCACTAGGACTTGACTATCTCCAAATAAGTGTGCTTGACTTGTGCAGGTGTCAGTAACTGGTGCGAAATACTTCATTTCACTGAACTTGTTTTCACAGAAGTCTTAACTGCTATGTTAACAGGGCCACCTTCTGGTAAAGATACAAAAATGCCAGCATGTCTCTTAAAAGATGATTAACTGTATCGTAGCTAACTAGCCTCAGCAAGACTGCCAGGTTCAAATGGGGCTAAAAACATTATGCAGAGTAAGTGATCTACAGTGCTGTACCTCATTGGCAAAAGGGTTGGGTTAAACTTGGGAAAAGATTGGCCCAACCGCAAGTTGGTACACCAAAATCAGCTTCTTTCCTGGAGCTGAACTCCAGTTTTTGGCAGAGGAACATGCTTTCCACTGGATCTTCTAGCTACAGAAAAACAAAACCAGGGGGTGAATGTTATCTTTAAGTTAGATGTTTAGATGCTTAAGTAGTGACTTCCGGTAGTACTTTGTAGTTCTTAGTTAACAACAGCACTTGATGTTTGGATTAATGCAGTAATAGGTGCTTCAAGAGCCTCTTGTCTAAACCTCAGAAGTTAGGCAAACTTAAGCATTTCTAATAGTGTTTCAGTGAGCAGGAATAAGTTTTCTCACTTTTTTTCTGAGAGGTGGAGGCTTTTAGTGCCTCACAAAAGTCAACTAAGAACTATTTAGGATCTTAGATTAGAATAGAATGACTCTTTCTAGCTTTAAGTACTTGTTTTCTGGACTTCTGGCTTGAGCTTATCGCTCAGCTGTGCTTTATAGGTTATGTGACCACTTCCTCTGTGTATCTCCCAGGTGCCACAAGCTTGGTTTCTGATGCCTAATATCTGTATGTATGCTGTGGTTACTTAGAGCTGAGTAGCTGCAAATAAATGGCTCTTCAGTAGGAAGAGGTGTTGGAGTTCTGTTCTAGGATATCGAAAGATGTGTGTGGAGATCTTAGCTGTATATTCAGTAAATACCAGATCTTACTCAAACCAGGCTGTAAGAAACTATTGAGCTTCTGGTAGTACTTGAGATGCAGATGCTTTTGTTTTGAGCAGACAGCTGCGTTTTCATAGTGGCAAATTTTTGACTAACGGCACTCTTTCAAAAGGGCAGACTTACAGGTATGGGAATGTTAACTGTGTTTCCAGACAGTCCTTTGTTTTTCTTAAACGTCTTTGTGTAGTCTAAGAGGTACATCGTACTAAAGGAAGTCTAGGGCTAGTAAAGGAATGCATAGTGCTATCATTGTGTACTTGGAATGTAAAGGCAATGGTGAAGTTGATGTGCCTGCCCTCAAAGGGTGCTTCCGAAGCTATACTTAACAAAAGGTCCATTTTAATTTGCATAAGTCCTTAAGCTAGTATTGTTTCTACTCTTAAAATAGGCATAACAGTAATAAGTCTTGATTTGAAACTCTAAAGCTCATAGATATTGACACTTCAAATCTTTTCCCTTGATCATTATAACCTTGATGATAAAAGGTTCTTCTTGGTATCCATTCCCTTCTGTCTAAAAAAAACCTGACATCATTAATGGTCAGGCCTGAATAATTCTTAAGGAGGGAGAGGGGAGGAGAAGAGGTTCTGGAGAAGAGAATCTTGTGGTCTCCACTCTTCAGTATAAAAGGAGTACAAACCACCAATGACCCTTCATGGGGAAACTCAGTCTTTCTTCTCACGAGCAGTGATGTTGGTGTGAGGTGCTTACTGAGATGAATCTTGCATCATCTATTCAACGGTTGTCAGTGGCACGTGTCTTCTGCATGAGGTATAGGACTGATTGCCTGCTGTGGCTTGTCATAACACTGCTTAACCTTGAGCTTTTCCCGTGAGTGACTTCTGGTTCACTAGCTGGAAAAAAAAAACTGAGTTTTAGATTAGTTATCATTTTTGTATTTGTAGGACATGGTAGTTACTCTATATATCTTTAAAATGTCCTTTAAAGCCTTTGTTACTCTTCTTGTAAGTTAAAATGTCTTAGCAGGCAGTCTAAATAATGGAATATTATGGTGTTTGGTAATGCTTGTCTGGTAAACACTGAGAAGCGTTACATGCTCATGTCTAAACTGTCTCTCTCCCCTTTCTCTCCTTTCTGTAGGAGCTGGGAAGAACACACAGGCAAAAACCTATGGTAAGTATGAAATTAGTTCAAGTGACTGTCTGAAGCTGGATAGTTTGTAGATCAAACTAGCGAATTCCCCATCTCCCATAGCTCAAAAGTAACACTAGTATTTCAGTGTTTTGTCCAGGAAAATCTTTTTCCTTGCTATGTTAACCACACTAATACTTTCTTAACTCTCATAGCCTCCAAAGCCAGAAGATCTAGCAGTCATCTGTTTCACCAGTGGAACGACAGGTATACCTCATTACATTATGCAGAATTTATTATCCTGTGTGTGCAAAACTAATTCAGAAGCCCTCCTACTTTTTTTTTCAAGACTCTCCCCTGCTGCTGCATCTTTTTGGCAAGTAGTAGCTGGGGAAGTTTTATGGTAAGGCTCCCTTTGATTTTTCCCATTGATCAATACAGAGTTGCAGTATTAGGGGGTGGAGGTGTTACATTTTGGGGGCTTGGAAATAAATAGTGAACCTGTATTTCCATTATAATAAGGGCTCTACATCAGACTTTCAATTCTTCTGTAGTCTTTTTTGTACTGTATTAGCAAAATCTGTTCCTCTAGCTCTAAGCGACTTGCTGTAAGACTAAAACAGAAAGACTGTCTAGATGTCACACACTTGACATTTTTGAGTTAATATCCAACACAACGAGCAGAAGGGAAGAGTACAACGACAAGCTATGCTTTTAAAGCAGATGTGAGAACAGAAATTAGTCTGGGTTTCATAGCTGCCTCTTCACAGAAGTGTTGGATTTTGAATGAGAGAAGCTTATCCAAGAAACATGACAATTTCTTAAGGATTTATTCTCCTTATGAAATTTGAGGACTTCAACACAAACTTACTACTTAACTGTTACCAGCTATGCTTGAAAGTGTGTTAGCAAGTTCTCTGCCTTTGTTTAATTGAGCTACAAAGAGAGGTAATAATATTGAAGGAGTACTGATTGATTGAAATGCTATTAGATTAGTTTACCACTGCTTGGTAACTGAAAGGATCTAAAAAGTTCACTGTTGCATCCTGATATGCTTCTTCCTTAGGAAACCCCAAAGGAGCTATGATCACTCATCAAAACATAGTCAGCAATACTTCAGCTTTTGTGAAAACTACAGAGGTAAACTTCAAAGGTTAATGTTGTGGATTTGCATGAAGGGAAGAATCTCAGAAATAAACCCAACATTGAGAATTCATTAACTTCAGTCTTAACTTTCAGTAAGATCTAAGTGAACATGTAACTTGACAGCACTCTGTCCCTGCTAGGTCAGAAGTCAATACTTACTAGTTTCTTCTGTCAGGGTCAAGAACCTGACAGACTTACAACTTGGTCTGATCCAAGCAAAATGTTATAAAGGTCCTGATGTGGATATATATTACATTCTGCCATGGGCTTATAGTATTTGTCATTAGTGCAAGTTCTGTATCAGAGGGTTGATGTAGAGGCTAGCCTTTGGCACCTAAGGATGGGAGAAGCTATAATGTATTTTAATGCCCTTGCATAAATGAGCAAGAAGCATGACTCTGTATTTTTACTTGATACAGTGTTATCTTTTTTAGTTTACAGTAGGCTACTAAAGTTTGTCTGCAGGCTAGCTAAGAAGATGCTTCTAAGTTCTAATACATACCGGTGTAATTAAAAATACAATTGTACATATTTTGTCAAGTACTCTGCATAGAGAATTGTTTTTAAATTACGCAGCTGGTCTCACAATTAGATCATGTAAGGTACTTTTGATATCAACCTTATGGTAAACTGGATAAGCAAACTTTTGAAGATGAAAGTATATACGTATAGTTTTTTTAAACCCTGAAGGCATGCTATTTTAACTTTTTTGTTCCCTCTCCCTCTCAATGTATATAATGGAACTTACTGTGGTTTCTCTCAGAATTTGTTTCTATTCATAATGATATGAATGATAAGTTGTAGTAATTTAGTCACTGTACTCGACTTTAAAAGATTACCATTTCTGCAATGTGTGTTTATGCATGGTAGCAGTCATTGCTGTAATATTTTTAGCAAAAGATGACGCAGCTTCATTACAAACAAAACTGAAGCGAGGGCCATGCTCTAGAGTGTAGATGCCAGATTTCGTTGTTGTGTTCAACTTAAAGAATCAATGAGAATGAAACTTAATTTTACTAACACTTTCATTTTCAGAAAACATTTATACCCTCCTCTGATGATGTTCTGATATCATTCCTGCCCTTGGCTCATATGTTTGAGAGAATTGTTGAGGTAAGCATCTATTTGTTGTACTGAACTACTGAGAAGCTTGCTTTTCTTACAGAATGTATGTCTCTTGAATCCCAGTGATACATGCTGTTCCTTTTTGATGCTTGGCACACATATATGAAAGCTGGAGGTAAGGTTCAGGAAAACAATATCCCATAAATAACTTCTAGTGAGTACTAGACAATTGGTTTTCATGCTGAAATATAAACATTAACCTTGGAGCTAGGGTTAATAAGAAACTGGTTCACTAGAACATGAGACAATCCCTTGGCACACATACACTGCCTAGAAATTCCCTCTAACATAATCACTGCGCTATTAAAAAATCCATGCCATTCTTTAGTCTGCAAACTTTAAAAATTTATTTTATAATGTGGCATCCTGCTTGCTTACACAAAACTAATTTTGAGTTCGTTAAACTTGCCTTCGCTTCCAAGAAACTTCAATAAAAGGGAGAGGTTTTGTTTCAGTGGAGTAATCCTGCAGGAAATGAAAATGGCTTTTAATGCCATTTAATGACAAACTTTGAAGTTCTCTTGGATAGCTTGTTTTACCATATAGGAAAACCTGGGGCTTCATTTTTGAGGATGAGGGGGCTCAGGTTGTCTTAATACTGGCAGCCTTAGTAAGGACCTCTGAGCCCACAGTTAAGTGGTATGCATTATTGAAAAGATGCAATTTCCTGAAGCATCGTTATATACAGTAGAGGCACAGGTATTTAATTACTGTACTTATTGAAGTTGAATTAACACCTCTCTCTTATATGTATATTGAAGGTAGTCATGTCCCAATTTATGTAGGGAAATAAAAAGCCTCTGTGCAACTGTGAAAAGGCACACGGAGCCAGAAATTGTCCTGTGACTTCAGTTAGGAATCCTGAGCTTTCTACCAAAAAAGTGTGTCTGTATACATGTGGATAGAAATGTATGCATGTATATGTGTCTGTACATATATGTTATGAAGATTGGGAACGGAGCTTAACTGAGGTGTACAGGTGCCCAGAGGCTTTCCACCCTCTTTTTTTCTCCTGGTAACCTGGATACTTGTAATTTGTGTTCTAAAGGTTAAAATGAGAATAACGTGTTTGGATCTCAGTATTCCCCTGCTGTTTGAGGTCTTTACAAAGTAGGTGTTTACCTGTATATTTACATAAGGAGATTAAGCAAGGACACCTTTGGTAGTAAGGAGAAAAAGATTTATTACTGTTTGGGGTAGGTATGAACACAGGCTCTGTGAGAACCAAGCAGTCTTTAGAATCTGCCCCTCTTGTAAAGTTCATGTTTGCTGATTTTTTTTCTTTTTTTTTTTTTTTTTTTTTTTTTTTTTTTTTTGTTTTTCATGTAGTCATGGGGGACGGACGATTTNTTTTTTTTTTTTTTTTTTTTTTTTGGGCTTCCTAAGGAAGCTAGAGGGCCAGTGAACTTGACAGGGCAAACGTGTTCCCACCTAGCAAAGGCAGTTGCTGCTCACTCCATCTGGACTGTTGCATTTGCAGCTTTTTAGCAGATATTGGCAAAGTACAGGTGAAGGGGAAAAGTGACACTTTAGCACGTCTCATGTGCAGAAAAGATGAGACTGGATGGCAGGGAATGAAGGAAGGGGTGTTACAGAGGAAGCAGAAGAAATAAAAACAAGTAGGTATAGAGAAACACAAGAAGAGTAGGGATGTTATTAAAAAGAATAAATAAAACCCAAACAAAATAGGAAGAAAAGGAGTGTATAGGTGTAGGGAGTGGAGCTTCTAGACTCTTAACATAGAGAATATAGAACATGATAGGATTAAGTCTGCCTTCCTTGGTGTAGGTCATAAGTGATACAAAAATAATCAGTGGGTCTGCTAGATTCTTCCAAAGAACATCTTGATCACCTAACAAATCTGCTTGCATCAGTCTTGTGAAGCAAGAAGGAAAAACAGAGTGCAAGAGAATGAAAAGCAAGTAGCACAAGGCAGAAATCCCTGATGGACAAGTACATAGCACGTGCTGACTTTTTTAGTATATAGCAGGGAACAAAGTTCTAGTATTTTTAAATAAGTCTGATAAGTATTTAAAATAGGAAAGTTGGTTGGTGGGGTTTGTTTTTTTTTTTTTCAGTCTCTTGCTACCTCTGAGTTACTGGCATGGCCTTATTTGGCTAACTGCCCCTTTTTGGATAGGGCCTTTTGTGCTATATCTCATTCTGTCAAAGTCCTTGGCCTGTGTACACCAGGCATGTCTTGCTACTTGGTCTTTCCAGTCCCATCCTATAGTCTGAGAATGCTGCAGAACTTGTCCAGAAGCTGAGAGGATTTAAGGTGGGTACTGCACTGTCTGCTCTACATAGGATTGTCATACACATATAGCTAGAACACACTATACGTGTTGTGTTTTCAGGCTTTTTTACTTTTTTCTAACAGTGTGTGGTTCTGTGCCACGGAGCTCGGATAGGATTCTTTCAAGGGGATATCAGACTACTTATGGATGACCTAAAAACACTGCAACCAACTGTATTTCCTGTAGTACCAAGGCTATTGAACAGAATGTTTGACAAGGTAAGTCTACAGACCTGTGCAGGGCTTTAACAGAGTTTGTGAAGCCTGTGCTGACGTGGTAGGAGAAACTGTTGTGCTCTGGGGTGTATCTTTCTAAAATAGAGCTGAAAGTGCAGGGAGTAGTACTGGTTGTATTAAAACACTTTCAGGCAGCAAATAGTAGTGTACTAGTCAGTAAGACTGACTTAGGGGACCTGGTTCTCTCTAGCTTGATTAATGCCTTACTGTTTTGCTCTGAGCAAGTTATTTAAGTCCAGTCTACAACATGAACGCGAGGCTTAGCATCTGCATGCCACGCTTTTAGCATCTGACTCATGGAGTGGAATTTGCAAACCAAGGTCAGGTGTTTGCATGGACGCATATAAGTTTCCTACGCAGCAGCCAGCATGTTCTAGCAGGGACAATTATAAACCAGCCAGTTGGGAGTGCTGGGGAAGAGGGTGTGTCAGCAGCCCCAGTCTCTCCTGCGCTTGCTGCTTGCCTGCTCAGGGTCATCTAAGTAGATTCTTTCTTGAACTCAAGATTTTAAGTCACCCTTTTGCATGTGCATGACTGACTCTTCTTAGGATACAGCCAGAGGAGCTGAAGGATAGAGCAAGAAGTCCTGTGACTGCTAAAGAAATGACAGACCTGTCTATGCTGTCTTAGCTAGGACACTGCTCTAATCTTGAGACTAGAGGAACAGCAAGTAGTACAAGGTTCTGTTTGGCCCCAGGAACAAACAGTGCAACTCCGATACATTTGGAGGGAAGGAAATTCTAAGCCCTGCATGCAGAGCTTAAAACTTAGCCCCTCATTCTGCTTACGCATTCTGTACTGGAATTTGAGTCAAAAGCTTGGGACTGTCTTCTTTCACGATGTCATCTTGCTTGTTGCGTGCCCTGAGGCTTTCTTTCACAGTTCTATGGCACTGTTTCAACCTTGCCCAGCTTTGCAGTAACTTAGCATGTGAAGTTAAGTGGGAAACTGGAGGGGATGGGCTAATGCTGAAGAGCTGCTGGGTTTGTCTCTTTCCAATTGAATATACTAATCTGGTCTGCTGCTGAGTCTCCTCTGACTTGCTGAGAACAATCAGAAGGAGCCTTAGAAAAGTGATCTAAAAAGAAGGTTTATATATGCAAGGCAAATATCTCTGAAGGGACTCGCATCTCCTCAGAAAACCCCGTGGTACTTTACATATGATGAAGGTGTGCTCTTTAGGATATGTGAGGATTATATTTAATTCTGCTTTTGGTCAAACTGGAATAGAAAAGTAAAACATCCACTTTCATTCATACTTCTAATGAAGAAACTATACATTAAAAAAGCATCACACAGTTGGATGGAAAACAAGAATTAGTTAAGTGGTAATTTTGGTGGACATCTCTTGAACTGAGGTAAAGAGGGCAAAATCAAAATCCACAAGTATTTCTTATGAGAATTAAGATGCTTATCAATAAAAGTTGTTCAATTTATTTGGTTTTCACTGTTAAGAGTCTCTATGCATGTCTCTAAGAAATGGAATGGTAGTCTCTGAGGCTTCTAACCACAGATCACTTTTCTTAATAGATTTTTGGACAGGCAGATACCTCATTAAAGAGGTGGATGCTGGATTTTGCTTCCAAGAGGAAAGAAGCAGAACTCAGAAGTGGTATAGTTAGAAATAACAGTTTCTGGGATAAAGTCATCTTCCGCAAAATACAGGTATGCTTGAAAGCCTCTAAGAGTCTTTGTATGGTGGATGCTGGAACTTTTTTATTATGTTATTTATTTGCTCATGATTATTTTGAGAATAGAGCTCCAAATGTGCTTACTGTGTTACAGAACAGCAGTTGGGCATGTGTTTTAATATTGGAAGTGTGAAGCATCACTACATACACTAGTTCATAGGCATTAGTTTGCAATTGCTGAATTTCATATGAATGGTCATAATCTGGTATGTCTTTCATCACTGGTTAAAGACTACCTGGCTACTCAGAATAAAAACCCAAACTGTCTTTATTTCCAACTTCATTTTTCAATTCCCTAACTGTATTAGGGAGGCTTCTCTAAACCAGTCTGGTGCTTCTACCACTTTGAAAGCAAACACTGTCCTTCTGAAGGAGGAATGCTAAATGTGACTTAATGCCACCTGTAGCCCCTACTGTCTCCTCACTGTTGGTCACTAGTAAGTTATGCCTGCTATTATATCTGGCAGTCCTTGCTATGGCCCTAACCTTGGTTGTACAACATGCCCCTGTGGCTGCTTTTTATAGCATTCAGGATGTGCGAGAAGCTGATAGAAGGCAGTTAAAAATAGTCATTGCTGTAAGGCCATAACTTAAGCTCTTTTAGACTTTTGGCCAAGTGTGCGTTGCAGTGACACTACAGCATAGTCTTAGTAGATACTGTATGTTTGAGATACTGCTTTTTCCAGCCATTAATGAGATTAAACACACTGCAAGAAAGACAGCTTGCAATAGGAGACTAAACTTTCATCTCTAACACTTATGGGTGGCACTGTAGGTGAACAGTGGCTGAGGGTGGGATGGAAAAAGACTCTGGAAACTTCTCTAAAATGCTTTTGGTGTCCACAGTATCTTGTGTCTGTTGTAGGCAAGTTTGGGAGGAAAAGTAAGGCTCATGATCACAGGAGCGGCACCTGTATCTGCAAGTGTACTGACCTTCCTGAGAACAGCTCTTGGCTGTCAGGTGAGTTTCCTGGCCTGAATCCTAAAACATAAAGGATTTAGTACCTCGTTCCAGCTTTCATGTTAGAGCATTTCTAGTATTCTGACTATATGGTTAACTCTTTCTGGCATTCTTGAGACTACACAAGTGCATACTCCTTTCCAGAGTCTCTTTCTGTCCCCTGAGATTTCTGTATTCATTCCAAAGTCTTTATTATAACTAAATTAACCAACTGAGCTGTCTTAAGGGAAAGATTTTTGGGGGCTGCTGTAAGCAATAATTAATGTTCCTGGATTAAGTTTCTGGGACTTGCCTTGCTTACAGAAATACTCATAACTACTTGTAGAGAACCTAATCAACATGATAACTGTAGTATTCTTGCTTTGAAGATAAGACTGGGGAGAATAAGATTGCACATACTGCATTGACCTTCAGAGCCTCTTCGAAGTATATGCTTTTTGAGGTAAAATCTGAGTAACAATGGCACAGGGTGGAACAAATGCATTGAAATAAATTTCAAGGATAGAAAACACAAAACCTCTAAAATGTGAGGCTTCTGTGACTTCTTGAAGTTCTTCAGTACTGTGCTGGTGTAGCAATGCATTCTGCAGAGAAAAGGGAAGCCTGTCTTGTAGATAATAATCACAGACCTGTGATGAGGTATAGGGATTCTGTTCCAAGCTGTCTTGGGCAAAAATGTCCTTAAATGGTGTGAATGAAGTCATTGCCAATGCCGCTGTTCTTAGTTTCTTCCTCCTTGCTCCCTCTGTTGCTTTCTGTTTTGATCTATATAGGTGCCACATGGCATGTGAAATTGAGTGAAACTTTGAGTAAATATTGGAACTGAAATTGTGTATTGTGATAAAACTCTAATATGGTGATATTCTTTTTAGAATACGCTGGGGATTTTGCTAAACTAATATTTTGCTTCTTTTTCTAGTTGTTTAAATTTATTTCATTTTAATGAAGAAACTGTATGTTGAAAAGTAAGAATTTTAAATAATCTTCTGATTTCATGTCCTAGTTCTATGAAGGTTATGGACAGACTGAATGCACAGCTGGATGCTCACTGTCACTGCCTGGTGACTGGACAGCAGGTATGGCATTCAACGGTCTGCCTGTCTGTTAAATTTCAGGATGCTCTAGAGGTTCCTGATCACATTATTTAGTCTTCAGTACACTTATGAAGCATAAGATTCTGTTTTCCTTCAAGTGAAGTAAAAAAGTTTTGAAGGGATGCCGTGAAGCTTCTACCCCTAAATAGCTAGGAATGTTCAGTAACCCAAACTTTTAATAGGCTTTGTCCTTCTAAGTTGGAGTGAGTTTAGGAGAGGGGGAGGTCGTAGTATCAACCTTTGCAATTTTTACAGAATAGGAATCTGCTGTGTATAAACAGTGCTGGATACTTAAATGGCACTTTTTGGTGCTGGAACAAAGTCTGCATTTCTGTCAGCTGTTACATCTCTAGCTCCCTAACTGAAATAATACTGATAACTGAAACTATAGTGGGACTTTTGCTACTTAAATATGTCTATAGTGTGAGGATCCTGATTATAGGAAAAAGCAAGACTGAGCATACATGGTTCAGCTTATAACATTCTAGGGATCTCTGAGAATTTAATGTTTCAGTCCCAGCAAACTTAAGCTATTACTGTACTGGTATTGGTGTAGTACATTTCCAGAAATCAGCTTCCCATCTTTTTTTACTTTAGCATATAACCCGCTTATTGTTTTAAGAACCTGACTAGAAAGCAGTTCAGGCTATTGAAGTGTTACTGTCTTTAATAGGTCATGTTGGAGCACCCATGCCATGCAGTATCATCAAGCTTGTTGATGTACAAGAAATGAATTACTTGGCTGCCAAAGGAGAGGGTGAGGTAAGTAATTTCAAAAGGTCAATATAAGCCTCTTAGGAAATCTTGGAAAATGTTTTTTGTTCCTGAAATAACAATAACTGTCTTGAGCTTAGTAAAAGTGCTAAACGTGGCCCGCTACCTAAAATCAAAGACGCCTGCCTTGCCTGCATGCAATGTCAGCTAACAATTAACAGAAGCAAAACAGAATGTGTATTGGAGGGGAGAAAAAGCAGCTCACTGTGGGATACCAGATTACTATGTATTTATGGTTGTATGACCAACATGCCATCTTTCAGCTGTGGGATAGCGCAGAAGCCAGCTATCTCACACTGCATGTATCCTTCAGTAAAATGCTAGCAGAGGGCTTTCTCCCCTGCCAACCCCCACTGCCAAGTGCTGGAGAACAGCTGATGCATGTAGCTTGTTACCCAGCTTGTGATGGGTGAGATGAGGTAATTTAAAGTGGCTGGAACACCATTAAGAGAAATGGAGACAAAATGCCTTGAAGGCTGCAATGATTTATGACAACTGGCTGCACGTTATTCTGAATTTTTTTTCTGCAGCCTGCATAAATTGAACATGTATGTTTTACAAATTGCACTTTGAGGACTCAGCTTTGTATGTAATGCCATATGCTGTCTCTCTCAATATTTTTTCCAAGTAAAATATATACAGCTTGGACTTTGTGCATAGACTTTGAACAGATGTTGATGGAGTGACTTATTTCTTTCCCCAAACCCTGAAAGCAAATTAACTGGTGTCTTTCATATGCTTTCAAGAGGCCTTGGGGGCATTTGGTGGGTGAAAAATGGATAAATTAAAAAGTAGCCTAAGTGGGTAACTAATCTGTGACTATAAGCAATATGTAATTTTTGTTTTGGTGGTTATTTGTATGAGACTAGAGACAAATCATTGGGCTTTATTTCCCAGAAATACTGAAGGATTTAGTTGGGCTTGGTGGTGGGAAACTCTTTGCAAGTAGAGAACAATGTCAAGATTCTTTCCTGTCTTGCATATGACTCTGTTTAGTCTTCATTAGCAGTTTTTCCTTCACTTTAAATATGCTTTTAAAGCTTGGTCTGCTAGAGGAATTGAGTGTCAATTGTCATAATGAGAAACAGTTAAGTAGCTTTTTAAAAAAAAAAAAAAAAAAAACTTCTAAAAATGTTTGTTTGGCTTGTGCTTACTGGGTAAGTTTGCATTAGGAGTTTCTTTGGACTTGAACAAATACGGTAGCCCCTTAATATATCAGGTACCATCTTAATCTTTCAGTCCTGACTTCCTCAGTGTCAACTACTCTGAATTTAACAAATAAGCGTTATAACTTGTTTCATGGAACGGGAGACCATAGCTATAGAATTGGCTCTCATTATCCTTTGCCTAAAATAGATCTTGCTCCTCATTATCTGTCTGCTCTTCAGCTGGATTAAAGACTCCTAGTCCTCATTTCTGAGAGTAAGCTTTCGATATTTTCTGTTCTGTCAGCCTGCCTTTTCATTTTGCCGGTTATCCATGTTCAAGAAGGATAAATTTGTGAGTAGAATTACATATGCTTACATGCAGATGAGGTCTTAGTGCCAGTTAGCAGGATACAGATAAATGGTTTGCTGTCTCTACTGGGAAAAGCTGTCACCTACTGCCATCCTGTGATTGTAGGAGCCATGAAAAATGAAATGTTTGATCAGTCAGCCTCTTTGACTTGACTGGGATGTGTACTCACATCCTTCCCGATAAGCTCTGTTTTATAGCAGAAATTACTTGGTTCCTAAAACATGACCTTGGTTCGGTCATGAGTTTGGTACTATTTCTATGAGCTCATCAGAACCCTCACTAATACTCTGATCTCTCTCCTATTGATAACATCTCCTGTTCATTGTATTGTAGTTCACCAGCATGCCTATATTTTATGCTGAGGTAAGCACTGTGAAAGTACTTGGGATGAGTTTTTCAAGAATTGGTCTGTGAACTACATCAGTAATTTCTTCTAGTCTGAGAATTGATATTAGTGCCTGAAGATTCTTTAGCCAGTTCCTTGCCCATTTTATAATTGTACTAATCCCCTAGACTAATAGTTGGCCTAGTATTTTATCAGCCCCTATTGACATTTATTATCCTATTGATATTTATTATCCATTTGGACTTAAAACTGGACTTTCTATCCCATTCCTCTAGATTTGTTCTAGAGTCCTGATGCTATTGACGAGACTCTTCTTATTGTCTCCTGTCACCCACGCATGCCAAGCCACTCCCAAGCTGGTGTGATGGTTTGAATCCTTTGTTGCATCTGAGGACTCTTGTGTAGAGCTTTCAGGATTTTGGGAATCCTGACTCCCCAACAATTGTGTGCAGTGGGCATCTTTTAAGTTTCACTTCAATTTTTTTTATCTTGCCTATCTCTCTGTCCTTACTTCTAAGAAGGTATTTTATTGTCCTGCTGATCCTTAAATAACAAGAGTCCTGTCCTGTGTCCCTCCTCTCCCTACCAAAGAAAACTTAAACAACCTTGGGTGTTACATTGAGAAGAAAATACTTAAATCTGGGATCATCTCTGAATACTTCAGGCTCTCTACACCATGTTCCTGACTAGTTGCTTTACTTTTATGTTCTCTTACTATGGATTATTTTAATTTATCTTGTAAGGTCTGACCTGGTTCTCTGGCAACCTCTTCACCGATAAACTTTTAATCTTGTTGGTCCTTTTTTCATACCGTGTAAGCATGGTTTTTGATCCTAATAATGCCCGTGCATCCAGTTATATCCAGAGAAGTTGTTCTTAGTTTTCTACTTGCTACACAAATCCAGACAACCTTCAATTTAAAGAAATTGCAGGTTTCATTTATAGAGAAGTCTCGAGTGGTTCACTTTTGGACAACAAACAAGTGATTTCTTGATATACAGCTCTTTTGTCGCTAGTTTTAGCACAATGCCCCTGCTGCTTACCAAAGCTGAAATGAACACGTGGCCAGGCTGAGGGGTAGTATTTCTGAATCCAGCAGAATTTCTTCAGATTAAAAAAAATAAATTTCCCCTGATAAATTCAGATTATTCAAATAGCAGGTAGGAACACTGCTGTTAAACTGGAAGAGAACAGTTGCTTCCAATTGCTTCTTATTATATACTTTATACCGATGGAAAATGTTAGGTCCCCAAAACCCATAAGATTTCTGTACTAATGCATAAACTTCATCTTGTCTTTTTAGTGGGGGTTATTGAGAGCCATTGGAGAAAGCATTCATTGTGAATAGTGTTTGTTAACTTCCCTTCATAGTAGCATACATTAACAAATGGCTGTTTTCAGGTGTGTGTGAAAGGGCCAAATGTATTTCGTGGCTATTTGAAAGATCCAGAAAAAACAGCAGAAGCTCTGGACAAAGATGGCTGGCTTCATACAGGAGATATTGGGAAATGGCTACCAGTAAGTTAACTTGTATGGCTGAAATGTACTTCTGTAGTTATTAGCAGTAATTTAACAAATAAAATTAGAAAATATTTGGTATTAAACACAATGAATTAGGTGAAAGACAAGTAATTTTAGGAGCAGGATAATTACTGTTGTAGATAAATCGGTGTGCCTGGGGCTAAAGAAGTATTAGCAGTGCCAGTCCTGAGGCTTTCCCTAGTTTGGGTTAGATGGGTGCAGAGCCTGCTTTCTTCTAACATTAGTTAGGCAGTAGTCTGGCTCTAGCACTATTTTACTGTACTACCTAATCTAACTTAAATGAATAAACTGTCTTGGATCTTCCACAGCATTTAAATTTGTATTAAACCAGAATTCAGGCAATAGCACTTCTGGTCTGTTGTTGAAAGCTTAACAAAGGTTGCACAGTAATATCTGAAGTTGAAATACATAGAAATAAACTCTTGTTTGTATGTTTTAATTCTAGTACATTGTGATCTAGTGTGGCATGCTTAAGCTGTGTAGATTGTTTTTTCACTTGAAGTGCCTCTTCTGAGTGGAAGTTATTTCTGTCAACAGAATGGTACATTGAAGATCATTGACCGGAAAAAACACATATTTAAACTAGCCCAGGGAGAGTACATAGCACCAGAGAAAATAGAAAATGTGTATCTGAGATGTGAAGCACTTGCTCAAGTGTTTGTCCATGGAGAGAGCTTGCAGGTAAGCATTTTTCAGGTAATTTAAAAAATGAATGCAAGAGTAGACTGCAGAAAAGTGTTCCTTTCCTCCTTCCCCCCACCTCAAACTTCGGGACTGAAATCTTATTTTTTTTTTTTTTAACATTACACATTTTGGTTCTGAATACACTTTCAACTCCAGCATGTTTCTGGATTTAGTTTCAGACCAGGTAGTAGAGCTGGATTAATTTAACTGAGTATTAATGACTGTACATAAGTTGCTAACAGTGTGCAGGGAAAACTAAAAAAAACAAAACAAACAAACAAAAAAACCCAACCCAAGATGTATCTATGTTTTTGCCAGAGCAAATTGAAATGTGGGCCTTAAGAGAATTACTTTTAAGTGCAGGCTTCTGAACTGCACTCTTGTGTTCAGCTAGCAGAAAGCTGCTGACTTTACAGCAGGATCAGAACTGCTGTCCAAAACCTAACACTGACTAGTAAGAAAGGTGTAGGAACTGAAGTGCTGACTTTAAAAAGAAAAAAAAAAAAGCTTGACAAAAATTCCTTTTTAGGCCTTCTTAGTAGCTATTGTGGTACCTGATCCTGAGACTTTGCGCAACTGGGCCAAGAAAAAGGGAATTGAAGGCTCATATGAAGAGCTATGCAAAAACAAGGTGAGTCATATGTAACTAAACAGTTAGCTGTTCTGCATCAACTGTTTCAAGCTATACAATGTATTCCTGTATCCACAGGACCTCAAAAAACACATTCTGGAAGACATGCTGCGGGTTGGGAAAGAATCTGGTTTGAAGTCATTTGAACAGGTAAGATGGTAATGAGAATTGAAGACCTAATTCTTTAAACTTCTCAATACCAGTATTATATGACTCTGCAGAAACCAGTTTTAATTTGCATCTGGAAAATCTTTAAAAGTGCCCAGACATCATAACAAAGCACGTCAACTTTTTAATAGCCTTGTCTGTTCCAAGGAATGTAGCTTGGCTAGTAACTGTTTATTTTCCAGGTCAAAGACATCTTCATGCACAATGAAATGTTTTCTATTGAAAACGGCCTGCTGACACCAACACTGAAGGCGAAGAGACCAGAACTGCGAAAATATTTCCAGTCACAGATAGATGAACTCTATGCTAATGCCAAAATGTAACTGAGAATGGAAAGAGGAAAGTGGCACACGTCTGATGTCTACTGTTGGCCTTCATCTCTGTAATGTGACTACAGCAAACATAGGGAAGGAAACTGTGCAATCATTAACTTGTACAAAAATGGGTACTTGCCATAGGAACATTGAAGAAATGGAACACTGCCTTACTGTCAAGTTGTGTTGCATACTGTTTTTATGGTGACCTACAATTTCTAAAAAGAGCCTTAACTATAAATAGTAACTATATATAAGTTATTTAAGACTTCCTTGGCCAAAAAATGGGACTCTCCTTCACCAAGGAGCTAAGGTTTTCTTATTGCCAGCATGTTTGCTGTCTGCAGTGTTTCTTGCAGTTGTCAAAGGATTTGGCAGGTTTGAAAGCGCCTCTAAGTATCTTGCATCCTCAGAAGGATTACTTAATCTGTTCAAAAAAAAAAAACCCAACAACCCAACCCAACAACCAACAAAACAACACACACACACACCCACACACACACCCACACCTGTATAGCTATATAGCTCTGTATACAGTTGTATAGCTGGTATCACATCTTGCATTAGTCCTAACATTAACTGGGTCAAAGCATCTGAGTGTTTTTTCTCCCTTCTATATCTGCAGCCAGTTCTGAGATCTACTTTTATAAGGTAGAAGTCAGAACTCCACACAAAGGAGACTGAATACAAGTTCCTCAGAGTAAGTCTGCATATGGTGGTTCTGCACTGAAAGTGTGGATGCCGTTGATTCCACAAGCGTAGCCTTTGCTACATTAACACAAATCCAAAGTAATGCCAGCCCTGTAAATGCACAGATCCTAGCTCTGGCAAGAACACTAGAGACCTAAAAACAAAACCATTCAGGAGGCTGGGCTATGCTAACAGTCAGGTAAACATTGCACCTGTACTTGCCACTCGTTTCCCTGTAATGAATGTGTATTTAAGATGCATTTTTTAAAATGTGCCAGGTCCTCTATAAGCAGAAGAGCTTCTGATGTAACCTCTCAGTTTTCTGTGCTTTATGTATGAGCCACTGAGTATTCTTCACTGAATAGCAAAATAGGTCAGGTGGAATGTTTTTGCCTGATGCTTTGCAGCAATTGGAAGTATTTAAATATGACAACAGAACTGTGTGTTGGCACAGGATAGGTATTTGTTCAGGGATAAAAACCTAATTCCCAGATAAATTACAAAATAACTAGTTACCTTGTGAGAAATCAGCAGAAATAAGCCTTATTACAGCATAAGTCTTTTGCTATCCTTAACAGAGTTGGTTTTGCATTAGCATTCATTGCTGTTTTTTTGAAAACATGGATATATGTAAAATACAAGCACAACGAGGTTTGCACTAAGATTTGTGTGTGATTGTAATGCACTACTCTGTAGCATAATTTCATACATGTGTGCAATTAAGGTACACAAATTCGAGTCAACTGTTAGAGCAGTAGTTTGTTACATTGGAATTCAAATGTTTGCTTAGTGTTGGCTATTTCTATGTTTTATAAAACCAAAACAATTTTCAAAACCAATGAAGGAAACCAAAATAAATATTTCTGCATTTCAACTCAGTGAAGTGTTTGTTTATCAAGGAAAGATGCTGCTGACTAACAAGCCAAGGTGTAATTTGGTAACTGTGACAAGCTGTTAAACTCCACTGCTACAAACATACTAAATAGAGCATAAATGCTGGTTGTTGACTCTTTACTTTTGGAAAGTAACTTTCTGCTTTAGTCTGATATTTATGTGTAAGTTTTTTGGCCAATATCTGTAAGAAAGGGATGCTGTTTTATTTAACTTGCTCCATGTCTTCGCTACCTGTCAGAAACCATAGCCTTCTTACCATCATCATAAACAACTTCTGAGTGAAAACTGGAGTTTTCTTAAACTCTTATACTGTTTTGGGGTGGTGGGTGGTTCTCCTTCCCCTTCCCCCTTTATACCAGGCATCTGGCTTGAATGCATCTAGTTTTAATCAGCTGTATGGTATGAAAGACTTCATGGGCAGATTTATCAGACCATGCTAGATGAAGCATCACCACCAAGATAATGTTTAGAGCTGTCTTGATGTTACTGTGAAATACTAAGCACACTTCTTATCTTAGTCATGGTAGATCTACTCCTTTTGAGTAATTTCTTATGTTCCTTTATACATTCCTTCCCTAGCGAAGGAACTCTAAGCCAAATTTTTTGTCACTTACTCCATACCATATGCTGCTTGGAAAGACAGAGTGAAGTGTTACTGTGCCTCTCTGAGATAGGAGATGGCTAAGAGATGGTTGAGAGCTGGATCTAAGGTTTATGTTCTTAACACATCCCATCAAAGACAGCTTTCTGGAAGAGCCACTTTTCACAACAGAAACAAAGCTATGTGGTGTGTAGTCTGTACTACTGCTCCATACCTTCAGCTCCTGGACTGCTAAATGGGGCTGGGTGCTGTAGCTGGCACACTGTAGGTATAGAAACCGCTCCGCCTGTTAATCCTAAAGTGGTATTTCACCCTGTTTTACCTTATTTGGTTGGAGGGGGGGCAGGAGCAGACCACTGAAGAACACCCTTACCTGTGCCATGACAAGGGCCCCTCCAACTAGTAAGTTGACATATCACTCAACCTCCTATTAGCAATTAAATTGCTGAGCAACTGAATGCCAGAGATCTGGAATTACGACTTTCCTATTCTGAATCCTGCTTTTTTTTTTTNTTTTCTTTTTTTAACTCTTTTTTTTTTTTTTTTTTTTTTTTTTGCATGCTATTATAGCAAGTAATACTTCTTGTATGTTTTGAATCAACTTCTTTTTAACTGCTGCAAGTTTTTTGACCTTAGACTTCAGGCTATCTTTGTAGAAATGATCTTGTTTGCTTGTTTTTTCTAGATAGGTAGGAAGTCTGGGTGTAGGAAGCAATGTCTCGAGAAGAAAACCTGGGTGGGTTCGTTGGTTTGTTCGGTTGGTGTTTTTAGCATAGTTTGTACGGGGAAAAAATGGTCAGCAGAGCACTGGTGAGGTGAATTCTTCTGGAGCACTGAATCCAGAACGTGCTGCTGGATATGCCTGGGCACTGGGAAGCGGGGGGGGAATAGCTTTTCCTCCTCATTCGTCTCATTCTCCATTT
>VYXH01008174.1:209866-226829 GCA_013397275.1 Burhinus bistriatus
GGGGGGGGAGTAGCTGCTAGTGCACAGGTACCTCAGTACTCCATTTTAGAACGACTGGCGGTGGGCCATTTCCTCACACCAGCGCTCCCTCCTGCTTGTCTCTCCTGCCTTCCCGCCCAGGGCTCCACTCGCCCCGGCGGCCAGGCCCCCTTCGGGCCTGGGCTGGCGACGGCCGCGGCCCAGGGTGGAGGTGACGGCCCTGTCATGGCGCCTCCGCCGCTGTGCCGCTTCCCCTTCCGGCGCTCCGCCGCCTCGGCGCACCTCCCCTTCCCTCCCTTCCCCTTCCCTTCCCGCCGGTCCGTTTGAATCGCGGCGGAAAGGCGGGTGGGTGCGCTGAGGGGGCCGGTGTCCGCGGGCACCCCGGGAGAGCGGTGGGGCTGCTGGCCGCCATTTCCGCGCCTGAGGCGGCGGGCCCGGCCCCTGCCTGAGAGAAACGGCAACTGTGAAGCAAAAATAAAGGTGGAAATAACGTTACGTGTTGTCTTGCTTTAACTTTTTAATGTGTATGTCTTGTTACTAACTCATAGGTGCTATGTCAGGTCGTTGGGGTGGTCTAATAAAGTGAGTTTTACTGCTTTTAAAGTGAGTTATGCATAATACGTTGAATTAACAAAGATTTCCCATTCTCTCCCAGGTATTGAGACAGAGAAAGCAGATTCATACTGGGGACAATTTTTTTTCAGGTAACTTTCAGTGTCCTCGGTAACTTTATCCTCAGTTGTACGTTTATCAGCGTATACGAACAGAGAAATGTCCTCAAAGAAGAAAACGAAGAGAAATCATTCAGGAAATCAATCGAAGGTAAGTTTTGCTAGGTTGAGCAGAATTAAACCAGCGAGTGTTGTGTTGTGGCATTGGCTCTGGAGGTGGACGTGCAGGCGTTAACCTGGGGCTTTGCTGGGAATGTGCTGTGCAGGTTTGGGGTGCCTGGGGCTTTTCTTTTCCTACTTTTTTTATTTTATTTTTTTTCTTTAGGAATAGTACATCATCAGGCACAGCGGGCCATTGACTTTCAAACAGGCAAAAGTTTGAAAGCAGTCTTGTAAAACTAAAGAGAACAGCTGAAAGAGGAAATAGTTGATGTGTCTATGTTCAGTACCATAGCAAAGCTTTGAGGTGCTGCAAAGTGCTAGTAAAATTAAAAGCTCAGGAAGCTGGTGTTTTCTTCTTGTCATTCCCTTTCCATGCACCCACACACAAACGAGTGAGGAAATTTACTCCTGCACTTAGGGTGTGAATGACACATTTGCAAATATTTCATAAGGTAGTGCCGTTCTCCCCTACCCTTCTGCTCTACACGCATAGCTTTTCCTTTTTTAAAGTAAGACTCATTAGATTGGACAAAGATGGACATTCATGTAATACAGAGGTGAAAGAAGGAATATTTTAATGCCTCAAAAGAAAAAGGCTACAGATCATAGAAACCAGATATTAGACTGTTATAAGATTTCTAAGCTTACATGCTTAGTTTTATAAAATAAGGCTCACGCTACAGTATAGTATCAAATAGGAGAATAGATCAGTCTTGCACCTTCGTTTCTCTTAGGGGAAAAAAACCATAGCCTGAGGAAAAAACATATGCTTCAAGTACTTTATGTGATAGCTGATTAGTCAATACGGTCCTGGTTAAATGTATTTCTAGTCAAATGTTTGTGAAATTCATTGTCATATTTAATCTGTTTTACATTCAAAAAGCTGGATGAACTACCTATTTATTAATTTCATACCCATCCAGGAACACGAAGCCACCTCCCATCCTTGCTGGAAATTGCTTCCGCCTGAGGAACCAGATGTCTCAAGGATATTGAAGGTAGCGGAAGCAAATCAACTTGAGGAGCTTGACGATTCATTTGGTTAGTATTAACTTGAATGTCATTTAATGTATGATTTTCGTGAACAAACCATATGTGCAAAATATTGCGCTGCTTACCTAGGAAAAGATATTGTTTCTTTGGCAGAGAAAGTTATGGGCGGGAGAGACAGAGTTTTTTGTGAAAGTGGTGTTATTTTCTGTCATTTAGGAAGTAACACGAATAATGCTGTAATATGTGCAAATAAAAGAAAGATGCTGGCTATTCAAGTTTTATAGTCTGAAAGGTAGAATTTCGCACGATATAACATTGCAGTTGTGTAAGACTACATTTTAAAAAGAACATTCAATGTCTTCAGGTACTCTCTATTAAATTAGACAAATTATGAAGTGAAATTTTTTGCTATTGTAAGAGTACACATGGCAGCAAAACTTAGACGTTCACAGGGATGTTGTTCTACTTAAAAAGTAACATCATAAAAACACTATTTTTGGTGAAGCATTAAAACCACTTTCATGCTCTGTGTGGGACTTGTGCAGTGAGGCCTCAGTGTACTGGAAGAGAATCAGTTTAGATGGAGTATGTACCCCTGCGTGAAGTTCTCTATTTTTAAATATATATAGCTTTTATATGTCAGTGTCGGTAAGAAGAATCTTAGAAAAACTGTGTAGTTAGAAGTTGTAGAGAAAATGCTCAGAGCTGTTTCTCAGCTGTAATAGTTGTTTCTCAGCTGTAATATTTATTTCTCTAAAAAAGCTATGGAAATATAGATGTAACTACTAGAAACAACATTGAAAATGAGCTATAAAGAACAATATAGCAAAAGGGTTGTCATAAGGGAAAGTCCTCAAAATGAAAAGCTCTTCCTCACTTCTGTGATATGTGTTAAAAACTATAAAAAGGACGCCCACTAACACTGAGGTAAGCTAACACTAAACTTGTGGCAACGTGCTTGAAAAAAGAAGTATATACTATGGAAGGCAGGCTATAACCTTAAGGCTTTCAGAGTTTTAATCTATTCTGGTAGTTACCTTCAAGAATTCTGCTTCTACAAACTTTCTGTAGCAGCTCTGTCTTCTTATAGCATCCAATAAAGCAGCTAAAAAATCCATGTTTAAAAAAATAGATAAAATTTAGAAAGTAGTTGTTTAAATGTATGGGAGATTGGTGTATGCTATAGCAAAGAGAGTCTTTAAATAAACTGTACAAAATGTTTTGCTTGCTATATGCCATACGTATGTACTGAGCTTTCGTGCACCTTTGGTTTCAGTTTGTAAAGAAATAACAGGTGGATGAGTATAGAAACTATGAAGCTTTTCACTATATATATATTTTTTTTTCTCCTAATCCTCAGATAATCCTTTTAACAAGACTTCCTTTGTATTAGTGAGCAAACTACAAATATTCTAACTAAATGCTTAATGGCAGGGGGTACTGGCATGTCCCTGCTCTTTGCCTGAACAGATGGGAACAATTTTCGTAGGGCTTATTTTCTGTTCTTTATAGATCACCCTTTGCACAGTACTGCCGTGGATGCTTATGGAGAGGAACACTCACAAAACGAGTCACTTGGTCGTGTTTCAGCACAGCAAAGGAAAAATACAGAAAGAAGGTCTGGTGAAAAAAACAATTGCCGGCATTTAATTTCATCTTTAGATTTTTAGATTACATGGGAAAAATGTTCAGTTTGTCAGGTTCCCCTCGTTACTTATTAAACAGATGCTTTAACTTAAAATTTCAGAGATGAGAAACCAAAAGAGTAAGTAAGATTGGGGGCTGTAGAAGAGAAATGGGAGAATAAATTAGTGTTTGCCTTTTGCAAGCAGTACATTGATTTCAGTACTTGCTCTAATTTTTTTCCAGATTAAAAGATTTTAAAATATCTTTGTGAGATATTAATTAGTCCTCTAAATGCTGATGTCTTTAAAATTAAAAAGTCAAAAAAATGAGAAATAGGTAAAAGCCAGTTAAACTATACGTAACAAAATTAATTAAAAATCTTTTAATACAAATTTTAGTGTGTTTCTCATTTGTTAAATCAAATTTGGTTTAAATGAAATAGTTCTTATTTGAATGAAATAGAAAGACAATAATAGAGCTTGTATGAGAGTATGTATTTTTTTGTGTTTTGATTTCTAACACAGCCCTGCCACCAAGAAAGTCTTCTCCTTTCCTGCTAAAATATCCTCAATAATAATTTTGTTTCTGTTTCGAAGTTTCTTCTCAAAACACCATGGCTATCCCAGTGGTCAGTTAGTAATGGATTTCTAATTGTCGCAAGGGTTGCTGTTGAGGGATAAAGATTCTATTCCCTTTATATGCCATTTGCAACTTTTTACGTAGTTGATTTAGGAGACACAGTCTGAATGACATAGCAATACAAAATGTTCCCCAGACCCTAAGATTTTTGTTGTTTATATGGTTGAAGATCATTCTTTCTCAGTGTGTTGTGGGTTTACATATGGATATTTTTCTTTTCCTAGTAAAAAACTGTATCGGTCGAAAACATCTGATGGTGATGTTCGGAAATTCAGCACAGCTGATCCTGAAGATGAACCCCTTAAGGAGAATGTGGTACAGAGAAAGTTGCATGAGTATATCGGTCAATTTAGTTTTAACTTCATGCTATGCCTGCGTTAGAGAGGAGGGGAGAGCAAGACCTTTCGTTTGTCTCTTAGTACTTCCTAAGTACTTAGTTGTGTCCCGAATAATTAATCCTCAGAGTATTCCTGTGAGATGGCTAAGTGAAATGCTTAAAGTTACAGTCACCGTGTCAATGGGGAATACAATAGCCAGGTATTCCTGTGTACTGTAGCCCATTCTCTTGCTCATTTGGAATATGTTCTTTTCTTCTTTCAAATATATTCTTTATATATGGAATATATGTTCTTAAAGAATGGCATACTAAATGGAATATAAATCCCTCGTACTTGTTCAGTATTGAAGTAAGAACATATTTATGAGAGAATTTAATTTTTCATGGGTAAAATTAATTTTGAGTATATAAGTGAGTGTTTTTCCCCACTTAGACTGCAATTAGTGTAAAATGCTGTTGGCCCACTTAGCTTTCACTCAGACAGGGGAAGAGTTAACTGACTGCAGACCTGAGAAAGTAGGCCTATGATAAAAGAAGCTATGCAGCATTTTGCATAAAAGTGTTTTACATACTGAAATTCCTTGGAATTGTTGAAAATCCTTTTGTAAGATTCATTACAGAGCGGTAGTCTTTCATCAGGAAACTGCATGTGTGCAGCAGTCTTGTAGAGCTGTTGTTGGTGTCACGAAGTAGTCTAAAGTAGAGAAAGAATTGGGACAGAACGTGGGTGAAAAGGAAGGTAAGGAGGCACTGTTAATTAGAGAACTGTTAATACTGGGTGATGACTATGCTGAACCAAGGATCCCTACGCTCCTTAAAATGTTCCTCCCGCTGTATAGCCAGCAGCTCGCGTGTCGGTTGGTCATTGCAGTCGGGCAGCTGCTGTCCCTCAGCAGTGTGATGGCTGTGCTGTGGTTCTGGCAAAATAGCCCTCAGTGAACATGACTGACGTTTCAATCCCGAAAAGCTGAAATACTTTCACGTGTTCTGCCAAATTGCCATCTCTCAGAATTTTAAATGAGTAAACCTAGGGATTTTTTTGACGTTAATCTGCTTTTTATACCACAGAAGGCTCTGAATACCACTCAATTCCAGGCAAAAAAGAAGAAGCGGCCTTCAGAGAATAACACATCAGATCCTTCTGGTAAAGTAGACTTTTCAAAACTCCCGTATGGCTTTTCCTCATTCAAGATGAGCGCTTTTCCATAACTCAATGGTTTTCGTTTCTGATACGTAGCAGCTTCTAGAAGTGGGAAGTTCTAGTTTTGGTCTCCACACTCATTAGCAGTAGTTAAATTGAGGAGCTGGTGTGCCACACAGCTCTGATCACCGTGCTTTGCATCCCTGAACTTGCTTGTTACTCCCCTGAAGGGGTGAAGTCTGGGTGTGTGTTTATCCCTCACATGCAGCCTGGTTCCCGTTGGAGGGAAGCCTGGGTCCATGGCTATGGAGCTGTGAGACACTTCAGTATGTCCCTTGGTCTGGAAGCCTGGAGCGCCAAGCTGTGGGGCAGCGCTTGGGTGCCCCTGCCTTACAGTGTAGGCACTGTGGTTCGTATAAAGACCTTTGAGATAGGGACCTTCAAGGCACTGGCATTTTTTGGTATAGAGAAGCTGTTTCTTGGGTGTCATCTTGCTTCCTTTGAACTGCACCCCGTCACATTCAAGTGCTAGATTTACATTTGGGAGCGTGTAAAGAAACATGGTTAAGGTTTTGTGGAATTAGCTAATAATACTATTGCAAAGTTTAAAGAAACATACTTGTATATAGCTTTTTTTGAAGCATATATGGTATTAATACAAAATGTGTACAAATATGATATAACAACTCATGATTCTTTGAGTCATAGAGGTTGCCCAAACTCAGGCTAATAGTTTTTACAGCACAAACAGCTATTATCTACAGTACACTGTATAGTTTATCAGTTAGTGTAATCATGTGCTCCTGGACTTGTTTGAAATGATGAAGAATAAGAAATAAGTTGTATATAATTGAGCATCCGAATTCTAAAGTGTTCCCAGATAAGTCTATCATAGTTGCTCAGCCAAAGACAGATGAAATAATTCATACTTCTTTCTTGTCAAGTTTCATACTAAAATATTCATAACTTTTAGATGGTTATTTTAATAGTGGGCACAATAACTTTTCTATTAATTTAGAACACGTACCTGAATTGTACAGTGCTTGTCTTTATTCTGTTGTTTCAGTGGATAGCCCATATTCTGTACAGGTTTGGTGTCCCAAAGAGCTGAAGAGATCTCCCAGGGATATCACAGAACTGGATGTTGTTCTGGCTGAATTTGAGAAGATAGCAGCAAATTACAGGTAAATATTCTGCTTTCCTATGGCTGAATACTCAACGTTTTAAAAACAAATCACCTGTGTTTTTGCTACTGGACTGTCCTTTAGCGAATGCAGTATTGCATGGTCACATTCTGATGTTATTTTAATGATTACTAGGTTTCTGTGATACAGCTGCCCAGAGAAGCTGTGGCTGCCCCATCCCTGGAGGTGTTCAAGGCCAGGTTGGATGGGGCTTGGAGCAACCTGGTGTAGTGAGAGATGTCCCTGCCCATGGCAGGGGGGTTGGAACTGGGTGATCTTTAAGGTCCCTTCCAACCTAAACCATTCTATGATTTTATGAAATATTTTTCGTATGTGATCTTGAGGTGGTCTCCAGGAATTTGATATTTTTTCAAACATAAGAACAGCACATCTCAGCTGATGTTTTTCAATGTAGAAATTGAGCTATTGCTAGTACATGAAAGATCTGCAGTTGCCTGTGCAAAAACAGGCAAACACTGGGGTTTATTCATTACTCAGGGGAATGTTTCAGGATGAGATTTCTCCTTTACTAAACCATATGGGTTGTGTTTTGTCCCTCTGACTTCTCCAGACAAAGCGTAGAATCAAATGTTTGCAGAAAAGCTGTCAATGGCTTCTGTTCTGCTTTCAAGGACCAAATCACCGATCTTGTAAGTAAACCATAAATAAAATCGATTTTGTGGTAGTGATTAGAACTGTATATCACACTGTCATCAAAATGCCTATGGTTTTATGTTGTCCTTTACACTTTTATTTGTATGATACTTTAAATTTTTTAATCTCTTGTCAGGATAAATAATATGAAAACAGTTGTTTGCATGCAGCCTCTGTGCTGGCTTTCATGAGAATTGTCTTTAGACACAATACTGCTGTCAAACAAATACCTTGCAAAATTGTCAGCTTTTGAGAATAGGGAAACATCAATATTTGTATCTAAAGCATTGTGTAGTAAAACTGGAGAGCTGCATAATTTGAATGAGTAAGCAGTTATGTCAAACGCTGTTTTAAAAGCTCGTGGACTAGAGTTTTAAAAGGTTGTTGATTTAATCTTTATACTGCGTCTCAGTGACCCTTGTATAGAGGCCTGACTAAGGCTTCCAACATAGTTCAGGGAAAATCATCCTTTTTTAATAAACAGTTTGAACCTAACTGTAAAAAGCTTATTAGCTTGGGAAGACTAAGATTTCTTCTCACTAATTACGATCAGTAAAAGAAACTCAGAACTTTGTAGGAGTTGTGATAAGTACAATGGCTAAGTACTAAAACTGTAGTTCTAAGTGATTCATTAGAATGGACAAGTCTTAAAATTACTAGATCTGTACGTTTTATATAAAGTAATAGAAAAATTAAGCTAGGTAATATTGCACTAATTGGTACAAGGAGTATTACTTGCACGAGGAGGGCCATGAAGATGGTTGGAGGGCTGGAGCACCTCTGCTGTGAGGACAGGCTGAGAGAGTTGGGGTTGTTCAGCCTGGAGAAGAGAAGGCTCCAGGGAGACCTTAGAGCCCCTTCCAGTACCTACAGGGGGCCTACAGGAAAGCTGGAGAGGGGCTTTTGACAAGGGCATGTAGTGACAGGACAAGGGGTAATGGCTTCAAACTGGAAGAGGGAAGATTTAGATTAGGTCTCAGGAAGAAATTTTTTACACTGAGAGTGGTGAGGCACTGGCCCAGGTTGCCCAGGGAAGCTGCGGCTGCCCCATCCCTGGAGGTGTTCAAGGCCAGGTTGGATGGGGCTTTGAGCAACCTGGTCTAGTGGGAGGTGTCCCTGCCCATGGCCCTGCTCTAAGGCCCCTGCCAACCCAAACCACTCTATGATTCTAACTGGTGCAAGGTGACTAATTTTGTGCAAAAGTTGCCTTCTGGCATGAGGAGAGAGGAAAGAATTGATATACAACTGATACACTTGTAATCTTCCTTTGGAACCAGTGTTGGGGTTTTTTTTCAATAGCTTTTTATGTTATTCCAAAGTAATTCTTGCATGCAACTGTGTTTTTAGGAGGCTAGAGATGAAATCAAGATCCATAATCAATCTGTAATTTTTCTTTTCCTCTATAGATAGTGGAAGTCCAGGAATTAAAGAATATGAAGAAAAAAAATGCTAAGGTAAATACTTATATATCACTAGATTGTACAGCATACAGACGTGGGCATTGAAATGTCAAGAAGTTGCGTAGAAGAAATAAAATAATTTCCAAAAATTGTACTGTACTACAGAATCAACTGCACAAATAGAGGATAGGGAGCCACCGGAGGTTTTTGGGGAAAGATCTGAGTAAATATGATGGATTGCAAACTTCATATGTATACCGCTGTACTAGTGTAAAAAGAAGGAATGCACATTAGGATGTGTACCTATCTATGCATGAGAATTGTTTTTTTTGTTTGTTTGTTTGTTTTTTTTTTTTTGTAAATGAGGACTAGTGAGCCCTCTGGAGAGCCAATTAAATATTGAGAGCTAATGTTCAATGAACATAGATGAATACAAAATCTAGGAGAGCAGCAAAGATGGTGACCTGTAAGGGTAGAATTGGACTGCTTAGTTTAAAGGAGAGAAGTCCAAGGGAGCTGCTTTCCTTAAATATATGCAAAATTTTTGTTCAGAGGAAGGCAGTTCCTCTGTTCATTCAGAGCAAGTAGTAACTGACTGAAAACGCAACGGGGGTGTGTCGGCAGGAGGAGGAGCTAGTGTAAGAGCAGGAAAACATTGCAGTGGTCTCATCAGGAGAGAGGTGACTGCCCTGCAGCAGAGAGATTTAAGAGGCTTTCTGCCCATATCACCTCTTCCACAAACTTTTCGAAGACAAAATAGCTTTTAACAAGTAAAGTCAACAGAAAGCTTATTCTGGGAGGTAGCACTTAATGTGCTAAAGTCTTGTTAATTTGAGGTGATACGGTAAGCTACTCTGCATGTAAAATGAAAATTTTAATACACATCTAGCATTCACAGCTGCTCAGAGTTATCCTTGTTTTGCCTCTTACACATTTGTTTAAAATCAGATTTGTTAGTTGCTAAATTGAGATTTATGATTAGTTTTGTTTTTGTTTTAAATTGGACGTTGTAGTAAAGCTTAATTATGCTTAGTTCCTTAGGTATGGCAATCATACTGAACATACGTTTGTTTTAGTCTGCATTTTTAAAAAAGAAACAAACAAAAACCTGCTGGAGTTGGGCATGTTTGAGTTCAAAATGTCACAAACTCCTTTTGTATGCTTGTAAATCCAGTGTTCCTTAAGAGAAAATTTGGATGGAGATGAGAGTTTAACACTTTAAAGTTCTTTTAAAATGTTTAAAATATCTCAAATATGGCAGTCAGTGTGATCTGGTGTCTTGGAATCTTCCACACCCAGAATCAGAAGCATAAAGCCTCAAAGTGAAAAAGCCAATGAAATTTGAGTTGTTTGCCTTTGAAGTCACAGAAAGCCTTTCAGAGACTTTCCTCACTATTTGTTTCAGGTAATAACAGACATCAAAAGGAAAAGGCAGCGACTGTTGCAACTCAGGGAAGAGCTAATTGGGTATGTTTCTAATGATGCACAATAATAGCCTGAAGAACTTAAGGAGTCTGGTATTTTGTAACTCAGAAGTGAAAGTAACTTTTTTTGTTCTTTCATTTTATTTTGATGGAACTCTACTTCTGTGTTGCTTTCTTACAAAAGCCCAGGATAACCTCTTCTTTCCACATTTCAGTTGCCTGGATAGTCATTCTTACAAGTTCTCTTCGCTAACTGGTAACTGGGATGGTATTTCAGACCATACGTTCCAAAGAAAAACACTAACGTTACAATTGGAATTGCAAAGGGGATGAATCGTAAATTTGCAAAGGTAGTACAGAGAGCTTTTTTGATTTTGAGGTTGGAAAGTGTATTTCACCTCTGCAGTTTGGCAGGGATGCCTCTGAGTACACGGTTTGCTTCCATCTCATGTGGCCACACGATTCTCCTTCTCTAAATTGGTGTTAGTCTTAAGTATCATTTAGATACATGACACAGAAATTATGTTGTTTGGAAGCACCGTTGGACTTCCCCAGATCCAGCTGGTTACTAGTGACAAGCTTTACACTGAAGCTGTGTATAACATACACACCAGAAGTTAACTGTAGGGAACCGTGGGCTTGGATCCACACAGGCAGACTAAAAGCCCTTTCTTTCTCTGTGGCCATGAGAGTCTGGTTTTCTTTGCGGTAAATACTATGGACAAACTTCACTCAAGGAAATACATAAAGGCATCCCTCAATACGGGTTTGAACCCCCTCACACATTGCAGGCCATCCTCACATTTTTTTATTGGTTCTGTTTTAACCCTTTGATCATCTTAAGAAAGCTTTTTTGCTGCAACACTGTTAAGTGAAAATGGCTGTTGTTGTTCCCTTTTTGGAGTGCTAATTTAAGGGATCGAGCCCTCCTGTTCACTCAGGCAGAGGCGTGTCTCGTTTGTAGATCCCGAGTACGCTTCAGCGTAAGCACCGAACACCTCGTGTGCAGATGCAGAACACCGGGTACTTACGAAACTGCACTTGAAAAACTTCAGTGCTTAAGAGAGAGCAGCTGTTTCCTCAGACTCAAACATGAGATGTGGAAAAAAGTCTGGGTTGTTTTTGTGGATTTGGACCTGTGCTCCTGTTTAAATACTATATTAGTTGTCTGATTAAACAGTATGTTATACTAACCTGTGCTTTGTATTGCTGACCAACCTTTCCCCTGAAGCCTTCTTCAGAGGAAATACGTTTGTAGTTACTCATGAAATAAATATGTAGATGTAGTCATCAAAGCCTTGATCTTTTTCAGAGCTGAACCACAACTGATACAACTACAAAGAGAATATGCTGAGATGCAGGAAAGGAAATCTTCCTTGAGGCAGGCAACCGAACTACTTACTGATTTAAAGGAGCTACAGCAAGACTGTTTGGATTATATAGAAGAAAACCCAAAAGAAAAAGTGCTGGTAAGTACCTATTTTGTGTGTGTTTCTGAACTGTTCTGGATTTTTATTCCTGGACTGGTGGGCATTTCTGTTAATGTTTAACTTACATTGAATAGCAATATTTTGTTAATTGTCTTTGTGGAAGCAACTTGAGAATCATTGCTGTAACTGTACTGCAGTATCTCACTCATTTTTTTGGTTTCATGTAAGAAACTAAAGTATTTCAGAGAGGATTCTGCTCCCTTGCTGTCTATGTCCAGGAATTCAAAGGACATAGAAGGGTAATAGTGGTCCTCACGTTTAACATTTTTTTATAGACATTGAAGAAAGATTAACAGTGAGAAACAAGTAATCAAATTCTTTTGTTGCTATTGTTCCGAGGTGGGGAAAGCTCTGGTACTTACATATCTGTTCTGTAAGGTAGCTAATGCTAAGAACAGCGCTTGTATTTCATGACCAGAGGAACTTCTCGTGTAGTCTGGGAACTCCTTCCCTTTTACTGGGCTCAGGACCTGGGGTGGTGTTTTCTGTTTCTACGTGCCTGCCAGGTGTAAGGAAATCCTGCCATTTCAGAAGACTCTCTAATGTTGGCTCTTCTTCATTTTTAAAAATCAAGTTGCATCATTTCAGATAGAGGAAAAATAAATACAGATACGTAAGTGATTTTTCCAAGAGTTAAAAATGTTGCCTTGCAATTTTATTTCCTTAACAACAGTATGGAACTTCCAGCCTCCCAGCTCTTCTGGTGGAGTCGCGGAGAATTCTAGGAGCAGAAAGACACTTTCAGAAAATTAATATGAAACTGGAAGAGGCTCTGGCTGTACAAAGAGGGAAGTTATCAAAGAAACATTGAGTTGTTTTAATAGACTTTGACATTCATTAGGAACAATTATTAGAATGGTCAGTGCTTAAAGCTTGCTTAATCATTGTTGCTGTATTTTGCTTCAATGTTTAAAAGAAGTCAGTGACTTAATCAAAGATTGTACCCTTCTGTTATCAAACAGTCTGTGTGAGAATTTACTCGGAATGTCAGGGAAATTAATGAAATAGCAATTCCAGTTAAAGTAGTAAAACTTTTCTATGCTCTGTTAACAATGTTGTTTTTTAATCTTGAGCTATTAAAGTAATGTGATCTTGAAAGCTTTTTAAAAGAGAACACAAACATTGGTCGAACTATTGATAGACAAATCTTTTTATTAAATTTGTATTTTAAATAAAGGATTTCCTCCCATTTCTGGAAGTAAAGAAAACTATTTTACTTGGCTTATCAGTAAAAGTTGGACATACAGCTAACAAAATAGAAACGGTACAGCGGTGAGTGTGAAAAGTGCTAAACCTGGAGCAGCATTCATGACGACTTTGCAGTCCAGTACTCTTCAGCCCCCGTGTAATCTTCCATGATCTCCTCATGCTTGTTGAAGATCAGCCAGCTGTGAGGACACTTGTTACTCAGTTCTTTGTCTTGCAGCTCTGGAAGAGCATTTTTGAACTGTGTGGCAGTACCTTTTGCAGAAGACATGCCATACGCACCTTGTCTTAAAGCTGGTTTCAGTGCGAGCGGTCTGTTTGCTAGCCAAGTCTGTGGTTAGCTGCTGCCTTTAGTGCGGATGTCCTCTTTCCTTAAAGCTTCCAGAAGAACTTCATCAGGAATTTCTTCCGTGGCATAATTTAGACTATCGCTTGCAGCTTCAGCTAGTTCCACGTCATCAGTAGCTTCTAAGAAACAGGCATCGTCGCTTGCATTGTCCCACTCACTGTCTGACAACAGGAAGTCTTGAGACAAGCTTTTTTCTAGAGATACTGAGCTTTCTGACAGGTCTAATGCGCTAGAACGTGGTTTCACTTTTTCTTCTGTGTTCCCCCTTTCATCCATCAGTGTACACTCTTCTTCCTTTTAGAAACAATAATACTGTTTATTCCGTATGAAAATGGTATTCACACCTTTAACTGCTCTGATCTCAAAGTTTGAAACTCATACTGTCACGTATAATGGATACTATAGAAAGCTGGCCAACAAGACGGGTTAATTTATAGCGACATTACCCTGTGGAAGCCTATTTTAATAGAATAGAAACTTTGCTGTTTTTTTCTAGCAAACTACAAGTAGTCTGTTGTATACAGCTTCTTAAAATAATACAAGGTTAAAACTAATTTTAGTGTCTGTTTAAAGATACTTTCAGGATCTGAAAATGCATTTAAATTACACTTTCTATGAAATAATCAGATCATCAATAGCTATTAGTGTTAAATAGAGCTTTGTGTGCCATTCCGGAGTATGACATTTGAAAGTGTAAAGTGTAAATTTAGAAGTTGCAAAGATGCCAACTCTTGCTGTGTATTCAGTGGAAAAGAACTATTATGTTCAGGGCTTAGAGTCTAGGTGCAGTATTGGGTCGGTTTAAATATTCTACCCGTGTGGGCAAACATAGCTGCTTTAATACACTAAAATGGAGTTAAGCGAACTTCAGATTTGGGGGTCACTGTCTTAGATGTGACTCTGACTCACGTGTTCCAGGATCACTTCTATTTTAGCTGGCCCAGCAGAGCTTTCCACTCTGTACTGGCGGTGGTCTTGTGGTTTATGCACTGGGAGCTGCTCTTCAGACCACAACGGAAGAAAGTCTTTAATGCCAGGTGAAGTCAGGCTATTCCAGTAACTTAGCTTTAGCTGCACTGACCGTTTTTGTGCTAGATCAGCTGCTGGAGAACTTACAAATGACTATATGGAGCTGCCGCCCCAGCACAGCTGCTCCGGGGAGCTCTTCTATACCAGCGTAACTCCCGTACAGAGCTCAACAGACTGTGTTAGCAGGGATTTGCAGTGACTTCCAGAGACAGCTTTACTCACAAGAACTTCAGCATATCGATAAGACAAAACCATACCTCTTTGAAAAGAACAGGGAGACATATCCGAGGTGGTAATGGAAAACCTAAATCAAATATATGGCATTAAGTAAAGTTAACATTCCAAAAAGTATTCAGCATAATTGCTTTGAAATCACAGAATACGTACTTTGTGATTTAAAGTTTTTTTCTCTGCAGACTGGATCGTGACACTTTTGATACCAGACTTCCTTCTTTAGATCTACCAGAATCCTAAGAATGAAATAACTTAGTTTTTAGTAACAATATATAAATTAAGTGAAGACATAAAGTATGAAACTCTGACACTAAATGAGCAGGTTTTGTTTGTTCCCTGTCTATGGATATTGCTTTCATACTCTGACATACTTACTACATACTTTCAATAGACTTCCGTTATTATTATAACTGAATTTATTATTTAATATTAAAATTATTAAAATTAATTATTAATTAATAATATTAATATAAGTTTAAAATATATTTCTTTTAAGACTAACATTTGAAAATGAAATTTAGTTAACTTCATTACATTAAGCTTGGAAGAAAGAGTCATTAAAGTAAGGTTCGTACATGGGACCTAACTGTAAGATAAGATTTTGTTGCTGCTGCTGTTACAGATAATTTAATTATAAAAGCCAGATAAAAATCACTATTTCCTGTCAACTGATCAGACTACCCAGCTTTTCCAGCTGTGCTTGAGAAACGCCAAGTTCACTGAGCCTAGTGGCTGTGGTTTTTTGTTTTGTTTTTTGTTTGCTTTTAATATTTCTCAAAAATAACATTCCTTATCTTTCAGTTATTTTAAATGTTATGTACAACTATTTTTAAGTTAAAAATATTTCTACTAGTGATATACTGCAATTCTAAAGTCCTGACTTTTCAACACTTCTTTTGCTAAAACGGTAAGAAATCCGAGTCCTTGTAGAGTCACTGGCAAAACTCATCTTGACCAAAGCGGTGGCAGGAGTTACCTTTGTCATTTTAATAACATAAGAATGTAATTTAAGATGCATTGTAAATGAAATTGAGTGGTCTGGTTTTTTTATCTTATTGTTCAGCTTCCTAGCTAAGAAGCATCAGAACATCGTAGCACTTAACAGCTTTAACCTACTTTTGTATGTTAGCATCTTTAGGCAGGTGTTTTAAATAGCATGAAGATGACTTCACAGAAATATTAGAAATACAAGTTCAGTTATCACAAAGTAAATTTAGGGGGGAAAAAAGGTTGTGTGTTTGTTTTGGGGTTTTTTTTTTGTTATAACAGTTGAGCAGGAAAATAAATAAAGGGGTTTTAAAGTGGATAGTTAAAGAACATACATTATGTTGTTACTTTTGTGAGCTCTTCCAATATTTTCACACCAACGGTAACCAGAAATATCATATACAAGTATTTCTTCCAGAGAGAAATAATTCCATCGCCGTATCCCTGGGGGAGGGGGGTGTGGAAATTAAAATTAGCTCTTTAAAAATACTGCTGCGGAAAACTCATTTGTAAATGGTAAAGTGGTCTTTACCTCCTTGTACCCCGTCTTTATTAACCAATGAACGAACAAAATCATCAATTTCTGGATATGGTGAATCCTGATAACCTTCCATGGAATCTGTTAAAACAGACCACAGGTACATACCGTCACTGGTTTTGTCATTGTAACGGTTACACATTATATAGACCACAGACGCAAAATGCACATGAATCACACCAAATCCTTCAATAAAACCTGGGTAAACCCACAGGGGCAGAGGGGGCTGGGACACAGCCTGACAGCGACGGGAGCAGGAGGATAAGTGGCAGAGCATCCTTCGGCAGAGCTGCGTGCAGCCTCCTGCGGGGAGCCAGCTGAAGAGCCCGCCTAGAGGTTATCTGGTGTGTGAGTCACAGCACATCAAATTTAAAAGTACTTTTTTTTCTATACAGTAGCAAAGGCTTGAGGTACCTCTACTGCTTCTGGTAGTTTTACTGTGTAAAGAAGCAGGCATTCTTCTCGCCTCCTCTGGAAACTCTGATGACAGAACTTTCGTGTCATCCCTCACTCTGAAGAAAAGAGAGAACACAAAATAAAAGGGGTGATTCTTACCGCACGACACGGTATGGTGTAACACGACACGACACAGTCCGGGGCCACTGGCTCTCGGTGGCCCTGCTGGAGCAGGGGCTTGGGCCTCCACGCTCCCTGCCAACCTCAGCCATCCTGTCATTCTGAGGCCACCTCCCACTCTCCCCGCAGCACTTTTTCTTCTCATTTTGCCCGTTTCCTCTGACACTAGCACCAGCAGAGGTCAGGGTTTCCTCCTCCAGAAGAGCAACATTTGGCTCCTGGCAAAAATCCCAGGACCCAGCCATTTGAAGACTGCTGGGCCACACGCTTACAGCCGTGTTTGCTCTAGATGTAATATTTATGCAGATATACCCTTTGAAAGGTTTCTTGTCTTCCCCCCCCCA
>VYXH01008174.1:227131-242978 GCA_013397275.1 Burhinus bistriatus
CTACAATGAACTACTTTTCTTTGCTGTATTACTAGCTGGAAGCCAGACGATCACAGAAGATGATAAATTCAGCACAGCAGAATGTCTCATCCGTGCTGATGACAGACTCGGCCGATACCTGTGATCTGAACACAGGACAGGATTTGTGCTACGGGGCAACTGGCATCAGTTCAGGATAATGAACATGTCAGGACATAAAAACTGAAGTCACAACAAAGACATGTTTTCAATAAAAATATTATATGTCATATCATACAGAGGGATGTGCCATTTTAACCTTCTTTCTGCTGCAGTAATGATTAGAATCATCTTAAGATGATCAGTGCAGGGTAAGACATATCGGAGGTTTAGATTAGATACAGAAAACTTGATTATTGTACGTACCAGTACCCAACCTAGGGAGGCATCTGTGCCAAACAGGAAATCTGGTATGCGAGTAAACATTGACAAAACCCCTTTTTTATTTTTTTAATCACAGTCCAGAAAATATTTAGAATCTTCATATTTAATTTACTGGAAATCTGTAATTTTTCCTTTCAGAACTACACAGAATGTAACCAAACTCAGTAATGGTTACATTTCGGCATTTTGAGTGCATATAGAAAAATGAGGCACAACTCAGAAGCCATACCACATGTTCTTTAAACATTTGAAGGTAGGTTAAAAAAAACCTAATTTTTTTTTCTTCAAAAACAAGGAATTCTACTGGAAACTCCTAAATTACACTGTAACAATGTTCATGGAATAACTGCCCATTGATAGTAGTTACTCGTAACTGCTGCAGGAGAAAAATCACTAAAATCACTGAAATACATATTTTAAAATATTTTCAAATACATTGGCATTAAACAGTTACCTAATGTTGCAGATCAAAGAGGAAAGAAAATATGCTTCTTCCAAGGCAACACTCTCTTCACAGTGAGGGACAAACTTATTATCCTCTGCTATCTTCAGAATCACATTTTTTCCTGCTTTTGATGATTTATACATCCGGAAATTTCTATTCTTTGTGTAAACTCCTACAGGAAAACAAGTATTTCTTAACATAACAATGCTGGCGAGGATTTAAGATACTTAGTAATTGTAAATTAAACAGTTTTCCTTAGACCCAGCTAAGGGTCTAAGGAACGGACAAAAACTCTTAACTGACTTCGGCTCACATCCCATAGAAGAAATGCAACAAAGCAAGACCATGCGCACACGTACATTGTTATGTTATAGAAGAATTAAGACAAACGCTCAACACCTCTACAAAGGCATTCTAATCATTCTGACATCATCATTGCTAAAAGTTTCCCTTCAGTATACGAAATCGGTGCTTTCGCACTAACTTTGTGAAATACAACTGAGCATAAAAGGCTGCACAATTAGTTTAACCAGAAAGGACTGGAGAGTCATCAAACCTTTTGTTTTCTGTGGACCAGACACCACTTGTCTGAAACATCCATCAGAAAAATTTAATTTCAACCTCAAAAACAAACAACAACAAAAATGAACAGGTATCTTTAACACTGCCTAATCCATCTAAGAATTCATTGAGGTGGGTGCTTTCTTTGTGGGTTGCATTTAATTTTCGTGAAGATAAAAGAACTTAAAGAACTCGTACAACAGGAATGTCACACAGCTTTCTATTGCTGCAGCCTCGTGATGGAATTCAGTATTCCAGCTCTTTTGATTTTAGCTTTCCAGTTTTGAGGTAATGTGCGTAACATAAATACTGAGGAAGGCTGATTTTTGGGGAGTAACATCAAATTCTTACAGGGCGACGCAGTAAATACTTTGGTTTTAATTTCCGTTCACAAATATGTTTGAAGGAATTTTGAACAAAGTAATCCTTCTGAATCAGTAATGGAGAAGCCTACTGTAGGGCCAACTTGGGGATTGCGTTTCAACAAGTCAGAGATAGTGAAGAGGCCAGCAATAAAAGTGATCCTGAATTCCATGAGAATTTGAAGGAATGGGGGTTCTTCAGAGAAGTCTGAGAAAAAGCAAGATAAAGTCCTCAAGTACATAACACACTGCTTTCGTACAAAAGCACGCTAAGCTATTTTCATTTCACTGAGACAGGGCAAAAAGCAGAGAAACCAGCTATGGGCATGGAGAAGGGTGGAACTCTCAAACTTTGGTTTGATTATGGGTGTTGTACTCCTGGAGATTTTTGACATTTTAATACCATGAATGGGTTAAGCCTAGCTGGGGCATGAAGTGCCCAACCCAAATGTTCTGTTATTCTGTCATTAAAATCAAACAACTGCCATTCCAAACAGGGGAAGAAGGCTCAATTCACACATGTAGAACAATACAGAAGGCCACGCCTGAAGACTTGTTCCATAACTAAGCAGCTTCTAATTCAACTGAAATGACAAAAAAGCAATATATGCTATCCTCTTTTAATTCAAATAGGAGTCTTGTGTGGCAAGAGTTTCTTCAAACTTCAGAACAAAAGTCATTAAATGTAGTAATATAAGAAGTTCCATGGACCAAGAATCTAAGGCTCCTTCCAAGTACAGCATTTATGATCACAGTTTCAGCACATATTGTATTTGGTCTGAACTCTGACCGTAGGGACAACAATAAGAACACTGTTGTCGTTTAAGGAACATCTCATTTAACATTTGTTGCATCCCAAAAAGGTTTAAAAGCACATCTCATATTTACCTAGATCCACAAAAAGTTGCTTGTCTCCTCCTTTATCATTTACTATCAGAAAGGAAAATTCTGAATTTTCTCCCTGGTGTGACGTTTCCATATCCTCTGTTTTGCGAGCAATGGCTGGCCAGCCTTTGGAAGCATCTTTGATGGCTGCGAGGTTTGTAAGAGAACTATCTAACCCAACTGCTTCTGCACAACACTGGAAAACGTGGCCTGCTCCTTCTTCTGGAATCACAACAGCAGCTTTGTTCTCCATTAACCTTATGGCAGGCTGCAAAATTGTCCTCACAAAGTTACCTTAAAAACAAAACCCAAAAGCAGATATCATCATTTATAAGAAAGAACTTAATAGTTCCTGTGCAAACATTTTTCAAAACAGCCAAGACAGAAGTGGTTGAGTTTGGGTTTTTTTTTCCCCGTCTTGGATTTTTTAAAAGAATCTTTTGGACCAGCCCAGCACACAAAATAGTTCTGGTGAGTACCTAAGAAACCCATGCTTGGCAAGAATTTTTGCTAAACTTTTTTTTAAAAAGAAAACAAACACAAAACCATGAGAAAATAAACAGTTGTGCACATATTCATTGTATCATACAGCCACAATCTTGCCCTTTGCAATTTTACTACTGAGAACAGAGAGAACTGAGAAGCGAGTTGGCTTAGCAAAAACTTTTTTAGGAATAAAGACAACTAAACAAAACCAAACCACACAGGCTGTCACTACAATTTCCCAAACTAAATTCAAAGTCCCGAATAAAAGTGCAAAATTGAAATAAATGTCTTTTGTATCTTCCAAAAGAATTTCTCCTACCCATCACCTGTAGTGTTGCAGCTATTAAGGCCTCTGACAGACGAGATCTCAAGCTGTTCCCATGCTTGGAGCACAAAGGATCTTGACTTAATGATTAATACGAGGAAGACTTTTGCACTGAAATTTCTGTGAATCTGAATTTTCCACTAGAATGTCAGAAACTTACTGAACAAGTTCAGTTTGGGTCTTCGTGCTAGCTTAGCAGGAACATTTTTGCATAAGAACTAGGCTGTTAATAGTAAGACTTATTCGTATGTTTAATCCAGGGACCATTTTGTTAATGACAGCAACATCAAAAAATAAGTAAAGTAGTCAAGGTCCCTTATAAAACCTAGTCGGATTTAATATTTCAAGTACCACTTAGTGAAACTCTTCAATACATGAATAAAGCATTTATACAGCTTTGCTATTACACAACTTATTTTTTTATCCAATCATAGGTAGTTTTTAATCATTTAACTGAATGTTTTTGCAGTAGTGAACAACAGCATGCGATGACATCAATAAGCTCAGATTTAGGATTCTGAAGAGCTTGTGGTTGTCCCTCTCACTACTGCTTTCCCTAATTTCACTTTCAGAATAATTAAAAAGGTTTACTTGTAGCTTCATGCTATATTAACTGATGTAACAGTTTGACCAGAGCTTCCTCGAACAACAAATTACTTTTACAAAATTATTTTGTAATGACTTTTCAAACTCCCAGTATGGTAATCCAGCTCCTGTTGTACTCCAGGCTCTGCTAGATGGTAACCACAGACAGACAGACAAATTAAAACCATGGCCAAAGTATTTGCAGGGAGAAAGAAGAGAATAAATACAGATGTGGAAAAAAACCAACTATGAAGTGGAAGGAATACTGGCAAGGAGAATTCTGCAGTTGTTGGCTGAAGCTTCAATGGGGAACCTGAAGAATATGAACTAGAGGTCCTCCTGTGCTACATATCAGCAGAATGGCTCGGTGTGTCAAGCTTTAACATCACCATCCTCGTAATTCATTACAGGACTACTGAGGCACACAAATGATTCATAGCCATAGACAGCGTTTTAACCCCGTGTGGTCAAATAAGCACACAGAATTTCTCAGGCTTGTAACAACAGTTACTCAGATCTTCAGGGAGAAAATGTGCCTACTTCAGAACTGAAGTTTATTTCAATCATTGTAAAAGTTTAAGTATCTTTGAAAGTCCTGTTGACCACTTCCTTTTTTTGTCTGTGTAATTAAGTAACAATCACTCTGGTGTCAGAATAGCAAGGTTTTTGTCAGTAGAATATTATTTTGGGAGTTAGTTCTTGATCATTCACACACACCTTTGTTTTCTCTCTTCCCATTTCTTCTAACTGGTCAGATGGGGGAACTGAACCCTGCATTTCACACTTTAGATCCTTGACTCTATTTTGTATTTTTATATTTGGGATTTGTCAACCATGTGGATCAATGTAAATTCATTGATCTCCACAGCTCTCCTTGTTGACCTACAAGACCTCCTGCACTTTCTTACATGAGCTATGAAATCAGTCCCTGTATTTTAATTCTAACGAGTAACTAATTCCAAATATTAGATACTAAATGTTTTTAATCTTATTTCACTTTAAGCCCACGCACTTTGTGTGTGACTTCTGACATAAAATGCTTATGAAACAATGTCATCCAAGATGTAGTAGTTCATATTCTAGTTTATCCCACATAAATACCAACTCAAAGTAATTTTTATTAAACACAACACAATGATGAATTTAAAAAAACCCCAACACTTGAATGTGTCTGAAAAATATGTTAATGCTTTTAAGTTTAGTGTTAGACAAAATCCGTCACCTCAAAGAAGAAATATATGTATTTTCATATAGATTCTGTGAAATTACTTTATGAAGTTATCTGCATTTTTAGTTATTTACTACAGCACAGTATTTTGTACAAAGTACAAAGCTAATACATCTTAAGCCAGGTTTGTCAAGCAGGTTACTAAAATGCATTAATGAAAAGTGTAGAGCATAATATTATTGGTAACCATGAATTTAACACTAACATTTACATATCTCAATTATAAAAAAAAAAAATTAAAAAAAAAATCAATTTTTACTGCAACTTCAACATCTTGTTGAAAAGGGAAAGGCAGAAGATGAATACACAATCTCTGAGTATATTTTAAGTCTGACAGTAAACATGTCAAATTTACGTCACGGTGGAGACACAGAACACAACCAATGGACTAGAATAAACACTTCTAGCTCCTACTGAAAGAACTGACTAATGTAATTTAGTTATCAAGATCACAGGCTAAAATCACTGTCATACCAAATTATTTATCATCCATGTATTACTTAAGAGTTTTATAGTGGCAGAGGAGTTAAAGACCATACTCTTGAACCAAAAATTGCACTAATCCCATTTAAGTCTTCAGGGTTTGGAGCTGTTACCATGGTGTCACACAAGAAATAACTGCTCTGTGTCACACCTGGGGCTGGCAGCCCAATATTATAAGCATTTGCTTAAAACTTTGACAATCTGCTTAGCTTGCTGTGTCACCTACTCCTCAAAAGGTTTAGGGACACAGATTCCACTTCTCCGAAGAAAGAGAAATAGGTTTTCTAATGTTAAAAAAAAGCTAAAAAAAATTGGTTCAGAAAAACTCTACAGCCTCTTTGTGTTGGAGTAAGGATCTGAATTTTGGCTTGAAGTCATGCTTAGGCCACGGACCATGTGTATTTATTAAAAATAATTTGGAAAAAAAAATTTTGTACATGCACGCAGGCCTACAAGATCCAGCCTCTCCTTACAGTTTGGTCTCTCCTCCGGCTGTTCATGCTGACAAGGCCTTTCACAGATGATTCCTCAAAGCAACACAAAACCTGTGTCAACCCTACATAACTTTGATACAACAGTACATGTGTACTGCCCATGAAATAACTAGACAATTCAAAAGGAAAATATGATTTTTGCTAATGCTGTACTGAGCTAGAAAGAAGCCCAGCACTGTGCTTTCACTAAGTACTAAAAGCAAAGAGCCCATCTTCCCTGTGCTCTTCCACAATCCCCTGCTAGGACACATACAGTGCACAGTAAGAAGCTACTTAAAAAACACAGGAGGTATAAAAGAAGAAGAAATAGAGTACAAGATTTACTCAAGACTGGAACGAGGGAAGGTGCAGAGCTAGAAAAAGAGGTAAGGAAGAGAAAAGAAAAGGAAGACTGGGCATGAAGACAGTCAGACAGATTGTGACCAAGCAGACAGCAGAGTAAAAGTGGAACCTATGTGGGACTAAAACTATGAACCCAACCTCCTCAGCTCTTCCTGTTCTACTGCCAGTGGAAACCCAGTAACGAAGCACATAATTTCTTTCTCTCTGATGCATGTAATTCTGCTGCTGTTGTCACAGTTCCTCCTGAACACAAATGGTAGAGCTAAATGTCACAAATTTAAATTTCACCCTGAGATTATTAATATGGTAACTCTCTAACAGCATTTCTGCTTCTTCTCCCTCACCCTATTTGTTTGTTTAAAACAAACACGATAAGGAACAAAAAATCAAACACTCAAATATTAAGAAATGACAAAACCAAGGCTGCAGGTGCAATGCTAAATAACCACAACTTCTGCATTTGTAGGTCCATACAGATTTTAATTCCACTACTGGACAAGCTGTTTTCCATCAGTTCCTGCTTCACTCAGACAAAACTCAGCTGATATTCTATTGTGTCCTCATTGTTCAATGTATATCTATAAGCCCGCTTTACTGCACACCACACAGAATATATATACACAAGATGAAAAAATTAATTTCAACATTAACTTTTCTTAATGCTCACCAACAGCACCTCAGTGCTTCATAAACAGTATTTTAAAAGTATGTTCAAAATACTTCTGTGAAGTGAGCAGGTATTATTATACTTATTTTTAAAATGGAGTCAAGACAACCCTGAGCTGGCAATTCTTTGTGTTGGAGTTGCTATATGCTATGAAATCCCAACTTATATCAACAATTAAAATTGCTTTTGGCTTTTCCTTCATCATGTTTGAAACCATCTTTGTCCTGCCTTTCTGATCCTGTGCTGAGCATAAACCAACTGTATTTAGACCCAATAATCTTAGCTTCAATTGTTAAGACTGACATTAACTTGAAAATTAAGGAGTCATCATGTAAAACAATTTTTAAGCCAAACGCCACTCTTGCCAGTAGTTTCGTAAACAAAACATACAGGCACAAAAAAAAAATAAATTACGTTTTTGCAAATACAAATGCTAATTATAGAAAAAGGAAGTAGAAGACAAGCTGAGAAATAATGAGGCTTAACAAAATAGAAAGAGAGAGTAATTTCTGCTGGGAATAGATATTTGTTTCCACATATAATTCCATTAAAATAAACATGCAAACCTGAGATGGCACTGTACAAAGTCAAAACCTCACCATTTATTTCGAGGTGTAAGAAAAGAAGACACTTACCAACATGAATATTATCCTTAAATACAGTCTTTTGAGGCAGAAATATTAAGTGTCGACTAAATTTTTCATCAGTACTGGAATCTAAATTCAAGACATCTTTGGCCGAACAATTTACATCATAAAGTTCTTTTAATTTTTGGCTGACAAGCTGAAATTATAAATATTAATTAGGCTATTTTCTCCAGCATTTTTAATAGCGGTATCTATAAAACCTAACACAAATGCAGATTCTACTTTTTTTTTTTCCCCAAGGTTTTTTTTCCTCTTTTTGAGCATACAATTAATTGTAATTCAACCTAACTCATAACATAGCAAATTTAAACCAAATTTGACACAGACTGTATTTCCTGAAATAAGCAAGTCACTGACTATACTAACAGTGGTAAGCTGAGCAGATTTCCAGTTTTTCAGGTCAAAGCCTAATCTTCTGGGTTTTTTCCACCACAAAGCAGTTCACACCACCACTGACAATGTTTGCAATGCAGGCTTACCTACAATGGAAGACAGAGGCTATCATGACATAAAGGGTTGGTACCCTAATTCACTGTTATGATTTAGCTACTTCATTGGTATGACCCAATGATCACTAACTAAGCAGAAAACATAAGATGTCTGGCTCTAAAATAGCTCTAAAACCCATCCATAAGCTAGGCTTGCGATTAACTCATGTTTAGGACTCGGACTCAGAAGCGAAGGGTCTGGAAGCTTAGGATTTTAGCATCTCGGATCCCCCATGCAGCAAATCCAAAGTTTTCTTCTTAAACTGAGGAATCTCTAGATTTCAGAATTGATCCGCAATGGCATAAACCCTTCCGGGTTCTGTATCAATGAAGAGTTCTTTATGAAGGAATACTTCAATCGTGTTTTTCTTTCTTTCTCTCCTTTCTAGCTAGGGACATGTAGGCATCAGAAGTCCCACAAATAAATGGCCACTCACAAAGAGATTTTTATTGCAACAGAAGATATTCTTCTAAAAAATTCCTTTATTTTCCACCTCTGACATACCGAATTTGCAGTGCAGCTCATTTTCCAATTGAATTTGCAATAAAATGGAAATTTGCACTATTTAAGAAAATGGATAATTAGCAAAGATATTTAACTTTAGGTATCAAATTAATAAGTGTGGTCACCTGATGTTCTCTACATCATCATCAAACTCAACTATAATGAACTGCCACCTGAAGGCACCTAAAATCAGGAGGGATTTATCTAAGCCTCGATATATTACAGCACCAGCTGGGAAAGGAAATGAACTGCGGAGTATCTGAAAGGAACTTTTATTGATGCTACTCTGAAGAATACCTAAACACTCCTTCAGTTTTACAGCTTCAAAGTGGCAGAGCACATAAAACAATCTGCAAAAGCAAACTTACCATATCAGTAAACCTACAGTGAATACAAGCATTCCAACAACCATCATTCTCTATTTTTTCCTTTCACCTTCACATTCTCTATTTTTTCCTTTCATTTTGCTTTAATTAAAACAGTACTCTTTACTTCATTAAAAATAACGACTAGGTCTACAATTCTTTTTCATTTCACTACAGAATAATCAAGATAAAGTGCTAAATACTTTGATTTCATATTAAATCAACAACAAATTCATATTAATCTACAACATGTTAATATGTTAATTAATCCAGTTTACCGCAATTAACTTCGCAACCATACTCTTGCCATCTGCACCAGGATTTGCTGGTTTGTAGAACTCCAAATCAAAATAAAGTTTGCAAGCATCTCTCTCAGGAATTACTTCATAGCAATGCATAAGACTTGTTTTATAACCTTTGCTAAGGAAAAACAAAAACAAATTACAACCTCTCAGGATAAACATTATACATACTTATCAGTTGCAAACAAGGATCACACAAGTCCTAAATATTCTTTAATTTTTCAATCAACCACCCATATTAAAAAAAGTAGCAGCCCTATAATGCTTTGAAAAAATTGTAACTAACTTCATCATCAAATCGCAACAAAGATATCTGTCTGGCCTAGAATTTGTAAAGTATTCTCCTCCCCATCCCCACCCCCCCCAAGTCTTACAATACATACTATCAACAGAAATGCCATTGAGAATTTAAGGAACAACGGAAACTACAGTAAAAAACTTTAATAAGTTATCACTGATACGTCTTAAGCACTAAAATTGAGATTACATAGACTTTTTTCCAACCATATTAAAAATAAATCTCATTTCCAAATTGAGGAAAAAAAATAAAATCAAGCTTACTTTTAATTTAAAAATTGACTCTTAAGATTTCTTTTCTTTCACAACCAAATATTTTATTGTAAAACAAAAAATTGGGGAAAAAAAAAAGTTCAGCACACAATCAAATTGTCCATACTTGAAACTACATCACGCAAATACAAAACCATAAATTGGTAACCGGACATTTATATTAATGCCCATGTAAATGGATATGTGACTATTCATAGAAATATGTTTGTCACGCGTTGGTATGATCCCCTGAGGAAAGTTGACAGCAGAAGCAAATTGACTGCTATTAGATTTAAGTTCAATAGACGGGGTCCTTAATTCCCAGGAAATAATGGCAGTCTGCAACTTAAAAGAAAGTTGAAACCCACTCTAGAATAGATTGGTTTGTCCTTACGAAGATTTTCCCCATGGCCAAGATCAAACCTCAGGCCACCCCTTACAGCCCTGTGCTACTCAGAGCCAGCAGAAGGCTACTGAGGAGAGCTATCCAGTAATAGCTATTACTAGCTAATAGTATATCCAGTATACGACTGTCTTATAGTAACATATAGGGTACCTTTTCAAACACTCACGTGTAATAAAACCAAAGCTCTTTATAGGTTGTGACAAGGTAAAACCTCTGTCCACTTTGTGTGTTCTTTTCCAAGGCAAATACATGAGCATCCTTTTAAAATAAAAACATTGAAGTTTTTTTTACTCAAAGAACCAGTTAAAGTCTTCAGAAGTTCCTATTTCACATTAATTTATTTGATCGAAATTTAGTAAATACCAGAAAACTTCAAGTAGATCACTTATCCTTTTTCAAACTAAGTAGCATGTTTTTAATTAAGAACATCATTCTGATTTCAGTTACATGAGTCAAAATTTGAAGCTTTTCTTTGCTTTACATTAATGTAAACTCTGTTTTCTCTGTAAAGTCTTTTTTTTTTTTTTTTCTAAGCAGTGGCAAGTGCATCTAATGGGAGGAAGAACAATGTCCTGAAAAGAACGGCCTCATGGACATGATGCAGCATATGGCTTCATAGCAGATATTCTTTAGACTCTCTATTATTTAAATCCAAAAATGGAAATCTGAAAAGAAAACAAAAAAACCCCCACCTACTGCCAAACCAGTGACCCTGCATTTTGGCAAACAGACTGTCAGGATTATTTAAACACCTAAAACAGCATGGAGAAAAACCTGGTGCTTTCTTTAAAAGCAGCAATCAATTTGAAAAGTATTAAACTGAAAACAGAGGGTACATTTTGTGTACCATTTATTTAGCTCATTACTTATCATCTGAACTTGCTACTCTGATGCCAGTGGAGAGTTGTATTGTTTTTTATTTTGTCTCTGCCTCCTGTTTATCTCTTTTTCTTCCTCAGTTTTTCCCTCCTCTTTCTTCCCAGTTAACTCTCACTACCTTCCCATTCTCTTGCTAATCCTGACAGCTTGCTCATCTTCAAAAGGAACAAATCTATCACTACAATGTTACCAAAAAGCACTTTTGCTGTTAGAGGTTAACACCACATAACAATTTGTATGTTAGAACTAGTACTTATTAGAGCTACCTCCAATGCAGCATGATCTCGTACAAAGACAAAACAAACCCCTTGCTGTTTCAGGACTGGGGAGAATTAAAAAAAAAAAAAAGTCTTGCAATCTGATAAAGACTTTACTGTCAACCAAGTTTTTAAGTTAAGTTCAACCTTGAAAGTCCTTAAGAGTAGAGACATTCACCTAACAAATAATTTACCTCTTTGCAGGTTTTTACATAATTGAAAGCTTCAGCCTGACGACAAAATATTTTCCAAACAGAGGATGGCAGAAAGGGTTTGGACAGTTTTGGTCTATAAACTGGAGGAAGAGGGTTTCTTTCATAGTGAGAAGCTAGTTCTTCCACTTTCTTCAGTCTTTCTTCCCATTTTCTCTTCATTTGTCCTAACGCAATTAGAAATAGTCAAATCAGTACCAATTTCTGTTTGTCACTCACTTAAAATACGCTGTACACATCATTGCTTTTGATTCTGGTTTTGTTGAGCGTACTTTATTTATTAACTGAAAGTAGCCAATATTCCAAATCAACACCCAACCTTGCTTTGATACTCATTTTAACATTGATTGTTTCCACACAGTTTTTGAAGTAAAAGATTTTCATATTAATACTATCAAAGGTAGACACAACAGAATAGGCACAATAAGGGAAGGCCTATGAAGTTTCATTTTTGTTTACAGAATGGTATTACATTCCTCCTCAAAAAGTATAAAAACTGTGTTAATTACCCACACAACATTAGTAAGGAGTGAGAAAATACTATTGTTTGTGCTTTATGGTTGGAGAGACAAATGAGATAATTAATTTGTATGGGTAGTACAGCAGTTGAGATCCTGAGAAAAATTAAGATTTCAGTGACTCTAGCTCTGAGCTCTGTACCTCAAAGCACTGAAATCCAAAATAAGGGCTCCATTCTCCACTGCCGACCTTTGCTACTGATCAGTAATACGTTCACCTGCCTTAAAATCTCATGTACTTTCTTGCAAACTTAAAATACCAACCTTATCTCTTTTCAAGAAATAGCACTTGATGCACTAATGCTTGCTATCTTGCAACCTTTAAACTTCTAGACACACAAAGGAACTCAAATGCTACAAAGTAATGTAGTAAAGCATGAACACATATTAACAGATGCATAATTATTTGTAAGTTTGATTAACTTTTTTCCTGGGAAAATTCATTGCCCCTCTGAACACCTGCAAATCGGTAAAGAGCATTGCTAAGAAACTGTGAAACAGATGAAGAGAGGCAAGAAGTAAAAAAAGATGAAGATGCATCTTTTTGCTCTGTCCAGCATAACCACTTAACCTTCTCAAAACAACCTCCCAGTTACAATGAAAGATAAAAATGAAACTGACTATATCAGAAGTATTCAAACCTTTAACAAGCTGGATCCCCATGGTGAGTTGAATTATTTAAATATTCTTGTGGGCCCCAAAGCCCAGATTTTAAATCCTCCGAATCCCCCTCCAAGTTTTCCACGGTAAAAGTTCCTGGACATCTACATTTCTGCCCACGGTACGTCTAAGCCTGCCTATGTTTTGACAGTTTAGTGCCTATGTCAAGTCTAAATAACGGAACGTTTTTTCCTATTACAAGGGTCAGACATATTACCTCTCTGGCCTTGTCAGTCTTCTGACCTGTGAATTTCCTCCACTCCCTTTCTTTTCTTGTAATTAGTTTCTTCTTTGGGAATGAAAAATGAAATTACAGACAGTAATCAGCATTTTTCAGAACTGCTAGGAGAACCCTCGGTTTCATTTTGATACCGTTGGCTCTGCTGTAAATTAATTGGGTGCAAAAGTCATTCCCTACATCAGCACTTTCCCACAAGGTGACCATTAAAAAGAAGGGAAGCAAAGGACAATTCCCGTAATTCTCTACTAATTTTAAACCTCCTAGTTAGATCAGGACATATTTTTGCAGAAACATGGCTGGGAGGATACCTGAACCTGGCCGAAGGCTGATGACCTTTACTTTAAGCTCAGATCTATCACTGTTCTTGCAGTCCAAACACTCTCAGATCCTCAGCAGCCCGACGTGTTAGGTCTTTGCAAGGTAACTTCAGTTCCTGTATCAACCATGCCTAACACAACGCATCTATTTAGAGGACATACAATTTACACCTACAGATGAGGTGTAACCACAGACTAAGCCTTCCAAGTTCACTGGTAAATTCCCACTTTATTGTCCTCTCTTCTGTCCCACCAGAAGTAAAGGGAGTAATTTTTTTATTTCACTTGCCAGAAAGAAATTTTGTCACCACCATGTTTAGACATCAGTGTTTTTGACTCAGCAGGATAATCGCACAAAGACCCTGGGAAAAATGTATCTCCTGGGAGATGACCTCACTTGCTATTTTATTCCCCACCTTTGATGGAAGACTATTTCTTTTTCAGTGATGAGGATAGTGGACATCTTATATTTTTATACCTCAGGTGGTTGTTGGTTGGTGGAGTTTTTTAAATCAATGGACTCACCATTTCAGAAAGGGCAATTTTCTGCCTTGTGCTACAGGGGAAAGACAAACACAAATGTATAATTTCATCGTATGTGTCCCTATGTTTTTGTTAAAAACAAACAAACAAACATACTCAAAAATCTGTGATGATTATGGCCAAAACACACTACACACACCTGCTGAGAAACGAACCTTAGATATGCAAATCAACCACTGCTCAAAATAACATGATTACCTTGGTTTCCTGGCCAGTGTGTACAATGCAACATAGCTCTATGGCAGAACAGAGCTCCTCAATACTCCTGAGTTCATGATCCTCAACACCAATAAATCCATGAGATTTTCTCCCTAGATTCTCCCTGAATCTCTCCTGATTCAGCCTTAGAAGAACTTATTAAATAACCTTCTCCCTAGTGCTAACTTCCTTAATGTTAGCGAAAATTAGCTTAGTTATCCTTATGTCAAGCTGAACTGTGGCATACTGACTAGCACTACTCATCTTCCCTCAACAAAAACAAGAAGCATCAAATTTTCATCTTGCACTCCTACAAGGAGAAGAAGCTTCTACAATTAAGGTTTCAGGAATGTTGTGCAAAATGCAGGATATTAGACCTGGTGATAAGGCCTCAAAAAACAGGCTAAGGACTGTTGCGAGAAGCTGGAAAACTTAAGTTTCTAAGGTTAAACTTACTCTGACTCGTGCTACCAAAGGTCAACGTACAAATATGAAACTAACTGACCTGGAAGTTGATGATGAAGCCGAAACCAGCCCTCAGCTTCAGAGGGCTGTTGCGTGAGGCTGAAGACGGGCAGGGCAGGAGGCAGGTATGTTCAGACTGCATTTGTCGATCAACTGTACGATTTCCGAGCTTTCCTCATGCAGCTTTGGGGGATAAACCCCACTGTAAGCGGAAGGTCCTGCTCTGACACAGCCTGGTACATCCGCGCTTACCTACCTCGCTAAAATCTGAAAGATTGCGGTAATCATCCCCCAAAATTACTGAAGGTGGCGATTATCTCTATAAACCACCAACCTGTCAGAGAAGTAAGTTCTTTCAGCACGCAGAGGAACTAAAAGACAAAAAAAACCCAACAAAACAAAACAAAACAAAACAAAAACCAACAGGGTTTGGGTTACACCAAGTCACACACGACAGGCGTCCCCGTCGGGCAGCTGCGACAGGCTCAGCACCCAAACCCTGGCGTGGGCTCTCCCACACGCGTGGTGCGGGGGCAGAACGGCAGCCAAAGGGCTCGGTTCTCTATGTGTCCCCACCGTGTGACAGAGTTACACCGAAGGGCACGGCACGGCCCGGCCCGCCACAGCAAACCCCGCGCCTCCTCAGCCATGGCGCCTCCTCGGCCCCTCAGCCATGGCGCCCCCTCAGCCGCGGCGCCCCGGCCCGCCCTCACACCGCCTTCCCCTCGGGGCCGGGAGCCCCCTGGCACAGCGGGGAACGGCCTGGGTAGGGTACGGGGAAGGTCAGCCTCCCTACACCGACTCACCGCCATAGCCCGCGCGCTGCCGCCGTTGGCGTTTGAACGACGTGCCGTTACGGGCGGGCTCCCCCGCCCCGCGGGGGGAGGAGGCAGAGGGGCCGTGAAGCCATCGCGGATACCGGCGGTCCTCCCTCCGCTCCGAGCCCTGGGGAAGGCGGGTCGGAGCACAGCGGCGGTGGAGCGGGCAGGCGGCACAGCCGGTGGGTGCAGGGCGGCGGGCTGCGGGCGCG
>VYXH01008174.1:243392-269728 GCA_013397275.1 Burhinus bistriatus
GGGGGGGGGGAAGAAAGCTTTAATTTTAAACTGCTTTCTGGTGTCCCTCCGATAGACTGTTAACTAACTGGAACCGCAAGGGTCAGAAGCTGCGTTTGGATCTGGCAAAATCAAGCTTTGGAGGCAGCGGGTTAAAGCTCACGGGGAAATCGGCTCTGCAAAGAGTGGGTGTGCGGTAGCTGAGGGGCAGCGCCCCGAGGTGAGGGGCGGCGGTACCGACCCTCCCCTCTGTCGTACGGACCCTGCTGGGGCAGCCGAAGCATGCTCGAGGCCTTCACAGACACCGTGACCGATTTTTTACAGCATGTAGAAGGCCCTGTGCGGGGTGTTGACAGTCAACCCTGGTAGGTTGAAGGATAGTGCTGGTAATCTGGTTTTTTACCCTCCAACTGGTAATTCTCTCCTTTAATTGTTCTCGCTACGGGAGGGACATTGAGGTGCTGGAGCGTGTCCAGAGAAGGGCAACAGAGCTGGTGAAGGGTCTGGAGAACAAGTGGTATGAGGAGCGGCTGAGGGAACTGGGGTTGTTTAGCCTGGAGAAGAGGAGGCTGAGGGGAGACCTTATCGCTCTCCACAACTACCTGAGAGGAGGTTGTAGCCAGGTGGGAGTCGGCCTCTTAGAATCACAGCATCATAGAATGGTTTAGGTTGGAAGAGACCTTAAAGATCATCTAGTTCCAACCCCCCTGCCATGGGCAGGGACACCTCCCACTAGACCAGGTTGCTCAAAGCCCCATCCAACCTGGCCTTGAACCCCTCCAGGCATGGGGCAGCCACAGCTTCTCTGGGCAATTTGTTCAGTGCCTCACTCTTCTCCCAAGTAACAAGAGACAGGGCAAGAGGAAACAGCCTCGAGTTGCGCCAGGGGAGGTTTAGATTGGGTATTAGGAAAAATTTCTTCACCAAAAGGGCTGTCAAGCATTGGAACAGGCTGCCCAGGGAAGTGGTTGAATTGCCATCGCTGGAGGTGTTTAAAAAAAACAACCCTGTAGTGCTAAGGGACATGGTTTAGTGGTAACTTGACAGTCTTAGGTTGATGGTTGGTCTCAATGATCTTAAAGGTCTCTTCCAACCAAAACGATTCTATGATTCTGTTTCTCATCAGTTGGTAGGTTTGAAAATAACGCACCTTGCCCGTAACATTAAGGAACCTGACAAGGCTGTTATCTGTTGTGGTGGTGATGTGGTTAATAGGTATAGGTGAATTAATAAGCAAACGTCCCATCTACTTTCAGAATAATTTCAGGTCTTGCTGATTTTGCAGATTAATGCTGACTAACTAAAAGTCTGTTTGCCTTTGGAAGATCAGAGTGCTGGCCCCCAAAGATCTCATCTAGACCAGAAGTAATGTGGAGGGCTGTCACAGACAGTACGGGCATACTTCTGTCAGTGGTAGTAGTATTTAATAGTAGCAGTATCTAATAGTAGTATAAGGCCACATATAAAATATAATGGTACATTTCAAATGTTTTTAGGTTTTTTTCACACAGTCAGCTTCTATATTTTCCTTCCATTACTAATTAGATAATTATAAATTATCATTATACATGGTAGAATGGAAAATTAGAGTTGCATGTCTGCATTAGTATTGCAATGTGCCATGTACGTATTTATGTACATAAAATACCTGCTTTGAATGCTTGACGCTTTCTGTTGCAGTCATGTGAGGTGGAAAACTCTGCCCTTTTCTAATCTTTAAAGACGTGTTTTACGATACTGGTTTCTGTTTTGGACATGTATTTTAATAGTGCTACAATCATTGCTTTGTAGCAGCTGACATATACTGAACATGTGTTGTCTTGTCTCCTGTGGTTTGCATATTTCAAGATACAGTTGGTAACTAGAGACAATTCAGTTATTTGCTTCCTTCCGTGTCTGAGAAGCTTTGGTATTATTTTTATCACTATATCATTAATTGCCTTGTTGGCTCACAGTTCAAATAAATATTGCTTTAAAAAGAAAGCTGATGGTTCTTATGGCAGTGGTGATATACGATGGTGTGAACTTATTTTCATTAGGTCCAGGTAGAATAAGTAAATCCAGGCTGGAATGGAGTAAAAACGTTGTTTTATTTATCATTTTCATATCAAAAGAAAAGCATTGGAAGAACTGCACTTATATAATGCAAAATACATTTTTGCTTTTATTGCTATACAGAGAGACTTTGGTCATTTTTGATAGCTTGCTGAGCAGAGTTTTGGACCTTTTTGAACCACTTATTTTTTACGACTTAGTACGTATAAAGGTCATTATAGCATCATCTTTATATTCACTATCTCTGTCTCATTGAGTTTTTAAAAAACTTTATATTTTTTTGAGATAAAATATTGTATAATAAGCTTCCTAAAACCTACAGAACATATTCTGCTAGATTAGAAAAATGCTGTCACTTGTTTCACCTACTTGTTTTTTAAGTTTCCTTACAGTGGAAAGCTTGTCTTACCTAAGCTTTCAGAGAAAAGAATATCAAGAAGCAGAATAACAATTTTTAATTAAATTCTTAGTGCATTGTCCTGATCCCCCCGCTCCATCCCTAACAGCATGAGATCATCCTCTGCAGGGAAATGTGTATTCTGCTTGATAGAACATGACATCATTGCATTACCTAAACCAAGATGAGGCAATTCTTAGTAGTCTGTTAGAATCAGCACCGTCCTCCAGAGAGCGTTGCTGTTACCCTGACTGGTGCTTTAGAGCAGAAGACATACTGCTGATTAAAAGATGCATTTGAGAGCCTAGCAACAAAACAGATACCTCTTTGTGGATGTCTTTTGTTCTTTAAAGAAGTGCAGGTGACTTGGTGCGTTAAGGTGCTCAGAAATTGATGGATATTAGAGGTGAGTTACAGGTTCTATTATGAAGATAAAGCATGCGTATTTTAAATACCTAACGTATTACGCCCAGTTTTTCTTCACTGCCTCTCTGGCTTCTGTAAACACTCTTAGGCAAGCTGCAGTCATGATGCAGTAGAATGCAGTAAGCTCTATCAGTTCATTAAACAATTGAAACTGTAGGGCTGTGAGCAAGGCTTGCAAAGGCTTTAGTAAGAAATATTTTTATGATATGGTATTACAAAATGTATTTTATATTTTTCAGAAACAAAGTACTGTAGCTCATTGTAACTGTAGGTTTTGCTAGCTACTTCTTCAGATTTCATTGTTCCTTTGGTGTTGGATCAAGGATGACAGTTTGAGAGTTCTAAGGCTGCAAAAGGGTTGAGGAGAAAAATCTTAATTTAAGATCACTTAAATGTTGAAGATCTTTCTTATTGTTTGCAGCATGCTTTAACGTTTGTGTTATAGAAGCATTCAGTGGTCCCAGTCTGTTAGGTCTCCAGTTTGCCTACTGAAGTCTGCTGTTCACCAGTGTTATTCCCACCAGCTTACCAAAACCAGTCCCTAACGGGATGCAACAGTTTGGTTGGAGCACACCTGATCTGAACCCAAGGCAGCCTAATGATCCACTTACCCTCCCTAATGATCCCAAGGTCTCATCTGTTGGCCGGGGAGTTGTTAGATTTCCCAATGCTTTAGCTGAGTCTTTCTCTAAGTAGTTATTGATAGCCTAGGCTGGCTCGTATGATAGACAGGAGATGACCACAGCTCAGGTAGGCACATATTTACTAGTTTGCGCTAGCTGGTTCAGATACTTGCAGCACTGGCACTGAAGATTTTCACAGTGCTGGACAGCTGGGATAAACACCTGGGCTTTTAGCAGAAGCTGAATTCCATGCTGACATGGCTACATTGCTCTCAGTACGCCTGCTGGCTCATTTTGATAACAGAGTTGGTACGTGATAGTGTGCTTTTTTATATGGTGTGGTTTTTCATTACTGTTGACAAAGAACAAACAAGGAAGAAAGTTAACCTTTTCCCTGTTACTCCTATTAATCCCAGCCACAGTGAAGGGTTTGAGTTGTGCTTCTGCACAACAATTGTCACTCTAGACTAGACTTTGTTGTCAATACTAATGCTCCCTGCCCAATGATAAGGCATAGGGTTGGATCACTGTCATGCCACAGGTCTTAGGTACTTGAATTGCCCTTGGGGAGTGCTTGTCTTTTTTCACATAGGGAACTTTTAAGGCATTAGACTTTGAAGTTAGGATGAATGAATCCAGGTCATGGTGCTAGGCATGCAAGTTCAGCACCGTAGATGTAGCTCCTGCCCCATGATACTGTCTTTAAAGCGAATTTCTAAAATACGAAGCCATAATGTATTTTAGAAATTTTATTTCTAAAATACCGAGCTTATTTGATACTTTTGTAATTTGGTTTTCAGGAAATTTCCTGTGTGCTGCTGATTTACACAATACAGTTCTCGAGTCTGGAATAATTTTATGAGCAAGAAGATTTCTTAATTACATCAGTGCTCCAAGATACAAAGAAATAGTATTCAGAGTAACCTTGAAGATCTTTTAAAGTCACTAAAAATGTAAGTAAATGTCTTTTAAGAAACACGGAAAGAAAAAGGGTTATACATACCCAGATTAGTGCTTCTGATGCATCAGTAATTGTTGACACAGAAAATGGATGTTTGTGGTCTACTAGCTAGAGAACAGATATGAAGAGACCTAATATAATGATATTATGATGGTGTAAGATGGCAGATACAGCTTGCCACCAAAGAACCTACACCTTAAATAAGAATCTTCATCATATCTGACCAGCAGATCTTGCTACTTGGTCTGGTTATTTATACATCCGTATTTACCATAAATATATCTGCTAAGTAAGTTTCTTTAAAATTCTTGCCTTGTAGTGCCTTGTTTGTTTCTTGAGGTCTAAACACTTATTTCACTTCTAAGCATTTATTACTTTGTCCTGTCTGGCAATTTGACTTTATGATGCTTAATCCTTTTCTGAATCCTGAGTTAAAGGTAACTTGTGGTATTGTGTTCCATGAGTACACACAGAGTAATTGGGAGGGAGGTTTATTGCTTTTAAATTGATTTCTGCTTTGGTATCAATCATCGTTTCTTGTCCTGTGTTCTGATTGAAAGTAAATAGCAGCCAACAGCATAGAGTTCATTTCGTCAACTATTTAAAGTTATATTGTTGTTAATGTTATTTTTTATTGTTTTATGTTATTTGTATTGCAGTTGCATTCACATACCCCAATTAGGATTGGATACAGTGATGTTTCATTTGAAACAGAATGCAGAGAAGTTATTTATTTCTCACAATACTATGATCCAAAAATCTAATCTTCTATGTTAGTCTTTGCACACACCCAATAACTTGTATAGCTTCGGTTTGGATTTCAATTTCTGTTTTACAGAGATGGAAGGATCCATATATGACACAATATTCATAATACTAAAATGCTACTAATGCATGTGGGGACATTACAATATTTTAAAGATTGTTTTCAATTTGTTTGTCTCTTCCCCTGCTTTTTGTACGCACTTTCAATGATTTGGTCACAGGGATCTGCAGACTATTTTTCCCAGAGTTGTTTTAGAATGCAATAATTTAGAAAAATATTTCATGCTCTTCTTTCAAATATAAGATATGTAGGAATTACTCAGAAATGTTATTTTTGCCTACTAATACTGTTAGGCTAAAGTTATTCTGTGTGACTATCCCCTTTTAACATTCCTGTTTTCTCTATAATTCTGAAAAATTGCTGTCTGATTGTGTAAGGCTTTAAGGAAACCTAACAAAAATTAAGCAATCTGAAGGCATTATTTCATATAAAAATTAACTGTCATCTATTCCTATTTTCTTATTCAAGCTGATAATTGAGAGCCATAATGACAGACGTAGGAGATGGACCACATTTGGGGGAAGATCTGACAGATGCAAAATCTATTCCTGGTTCCAAAGGGTAAGTGAGGTACTTTTGGTTTAAGTCTTCAGTTTAAGTCTTGAGGAACCTTGTACTGTAACAAAAGGCGAGAGCCATAGAAGCAATAATGCTAAAAGGAAAAATTTCAATTATGGTAAATTATAATAATTATAAACACCTGTTAGAGTTGTACTGACTTTGAAAATACACAGTCTCTGACAGAACAGGCCACGTGTATGTACAAGGAACTAAAAAGCAAAACACTTGAGGTGCAGTTAGACTTGGCTTAACAGCGTTATCAAGTGGTTAGCTGTTCTTGAAAAGAGACTTTTCTGTCTCACCCTGGGCTATATGTTCACCCTTTTCCTTGCACTGCTTCTAGAGCTCACCTGAACCTGTGGCAGCCAGTTCAGCTGCTTGATCTGACCTGCTGCAGGGTTTTATGTGTGGAAGCACAAGTGCAAGGGGAACTTACAGGGGTGGAAGGGAGGAAACGCAAGCCTGTTCTTCCTAGTGATAGCTAGTTGTTACGCTGGTGTAGCACTGTCATCAGATTACGCTCTCTCTGGGAAGTTAATTTGTTTCTGAAGTCATTCTTTTTAGTATTTCAATGAAAATTAAATTTAAGAACATTACAAACATTGTATTTGTAGAATACAATGATAGCGAGCCCCAATCTTGTAACCACTTACCCATGTGCTTAAACGAGAAAATCCATAACACCTTCAACATATATGGACGGAGTAAAATTGACAGCCATTGCAGAGTCATGAGTTGGTGTGCATGTTAAGGCAGAATTACAGCTGCCTAGAGAGTCTTGGTCATTTTCTACGTTTTGAATGTTTACTTGTGAAAATTCAATGGTAATATGACTTTTGGTTAGAATTCAGATTAGATTTACAATCTCAGATCTGATCTTGCCTCCAGGTACTTAGCTTTCAAAAGATGAGACGTTATCATTTTAAACATAGTTCTTCCTTGAATCTTTAAAGTTGAAGTTCATAACAACTTGCACAAAAGATTACTACAAATACAAATGCCCCTGACTCGTTACTTTTTTTTTAATTATTTGTGTATGTGCACATTTTACCAAACTTGAAACAAAAGTTTCTATGTACTATACAAAGCAGTTTTATTTATTTTAACCTCTGGGCAAATACAGTCTTCACGAATCTAAAATCAGATCTACCAAGTGATTTCACAGACATAACTTAGAATCATAGAATGGTTTAGGTTGGAAGAGACCTTAAAGATCACCGAGTTCCAACCCCCCTGCCCTGGGCAGGGACACCTCCCACTAGACCATGTTGCTCAAAGCCCCATCCAACCTGGCCTNTTTCATCCCCCAGTACCCCCAAGTCCTTCTTGGCAGGGCTGCTCTCCATCCCTTCATCCCCCAGCCTGTATTGATACCGGGGGTTGCCCCGACCCGTGTGCAGGACCCTGCACTTGGCCTTGTTGAACCTCATGAGGTTCACAGGGGCCCACTTCTCCAGCCTGTCCAGGTCCCTCTGGATGGCATCCCATCCCTCAGGCGCGTCAACTGCACCACTTAGCTTGGTGTCATTGACAAACTTCTGAGGGAACTGCTAAGGAACAAGTAGCAAACCTTACCAGTTTCATTGGTTTTGCTAAAATAACCTTATTTTGATATTATTTTGAAACTAGAGAAGAGAGATCAGAAATTAACACCTAAAGTTTGTCTGATTTCTATACAGAATGAACCTACCTGCTAGCAAGTCTATGGACTCTGGAATTCTACCAGACTACAGTTATAGAATGGATTATCCAGAGATGGGGCAATGTATAATAATAAACAATAAGAACTTCCACAGACAGACAGGTACCACTTTCAAATTTTTAAGTTTTTTTCCTTTATTTAGATAAATCAGTGGCATGTATTATTCTTCAAAAATAAGTATGCAGACCTATTTTGATTGCAGTCTAAAATTAAGTGGCTTGAATGGGGGTGATTCATTTCAGTGCATTCTTCCTAATATGCTTAGAGGGAACACATTAGGGTATAGCAGTAATGGGGAGAAAAATTGATAGGCAGTACAAGTCCATCTTACATTTTAGTTATGATTTCTCTTTTGCAAATGAAATCCTTTTTATGTCTTTACATAGTTAGGTAGATACAAAGATGAGGAGTAGATAAGTCTACAGTATAGGTACAGAGAGAGGGAGATGGTGTGCATGTATAACAGTGCAATGTTTTTTCTGTTAGAGTGGATCTGGAATAATGGAAGAATATTCCAGACTGATACAGGTATAACTGAGAAGAGAGTTTGGCTCAATCAGACCGTGCCATCTATATCATATAAAAAATAATACATTTCTCTTATTTGTAGGGATGTCACCCCGTTCGGGCACTGATGCAGATGCTGCAAGTGTCAGAGAAGTTTTTATGAAGTTGGGATATAAAATAAAGATCAACAATGATCTTTCATGTGGGGACATTTTTAAATTATTGAAAAATGGTAAGTAATAATATGTTCAGTGTGTGTATTAAATCAACTACTGTTTCCAAATACATCTCTAGTCTTCAAATCTCTTCTTCCATGGTTCTTTTAGATGATATTTCACACCTGCCGGTGGTTTATTGCTAAGGACGGCATGTACATCATAGTTTCTATGTTTATTCGTCTTTGCTGTCTCTCCATCTTTTGTGCCATGACTGTTGTCTTCGTATCCTTTCTCATCTTCTAAAGAAGGCTGGAAAAAAGGCTGAAACTTAAATGCAGACTGATTTATATTCTGACCCTGGGATCACTCAAGCTCTGTGAGTTGGAAAGAAACCTGCTTAACTGGGTAGAGGGGTTCTGTGCTATATGCTTAGTGGTGTGGCTCAAGAGGTGTTCTTATTTGGGGGGCCTTCTGATGGAGGGACCAGAACTGCCAGTGTGTGGACTGAATTACTCTTTTAGAGAAACAACTTGTGTTCTGTTTGACTTGTGAAACAAACCACCCTTCTGTCAAGTGAGAGCTTTATACTACTGCTTGTGTTAGTCCTGCTTTGTTTGGACTTGGCTGCATCTAGACCGGTGAATTAAATGGTGCCTGTAGGTATCTGTAGCCCTGGAACACAGTCTGTTCTAGTTAACTGTTGGAAGGTTCTCTGGCGTGACTGTGGCTCATGCCTACTAGCACTCTCCCAGACTGTTCCAGGTCACAGTTCAACAGTAAAAGTGTTCCAGGGATTATTCCCAACAGCCAGTTAGCCTGCAGCAATCCTGTTTCCTTTTTTTTTTTTTTTTTTTTTCTCTTTCCTAAAATGTGTTTGCTAACATAGAGGTAGGTTCCTTAGTGCCGTTTAGTGTTTATGCCCAAGAACGCTCCCAGGCATGGTTAATTTATTAGTATAGTTGCAGCCTGTCTGTTGACAGTAGCTGAAAGTGGAAAGTCAGATTCTCTGACTCAAGGCCTCTGTCTTACCTGTGGTATAAGGCCTCCAAATAGACAGTGTAAGCTACAGACTGCAGCCTGACTAGACATTCCCAAAAAACAGCCTTTCCTAACTCTTCTAGGTGTAGTGCTTGTCCATAGATTGTAGAAATGCCTGAGTGTGCATTGTTTGAGAAAAATCTAAATAGTTCAGTTTTTCCAGAATAGAAGTTCAGTGTTTTGGCAAGCTCTAAACAGAAGACTTTGGCTTTTGGGATTATTACACTTTTCATCTACAAACTCTTGCATCTTCTTGAGTTTCCTACTCGGAATTCCTTTTGGATCCTTTCTTTTAAACCATGTTTGTATCTTTTCATATATTTAAAAGAATCATCTTGGTCCTCAAGTACAATCTCCACAATGTCAGGCAACAAAGGCATCGGAGAATATCTGTTCTATGCTCTTTGTGTGCCGCAGGATGGAAAAAAAATACACATCTACAAACACTTCATATCAAGCTTAAATGCATTTAAGTACAAAATTCCGTGCCTTGAAAAATCTTTCTACACCTTGCTACAGGGCAAGAGTGAGAGAGAGGGGTAATGCTAGTGTCTAGGTCCCTGCAGCAGCAATAACTTTCATGATGCATTTTGTTCCTGTGTAATCCAAGTAGTTGAAGCATCTGTGATAGGAATGAGAGGTAAGACTTCCCAAAACTCAGAACTTCCCATCAGTCTGATCCCAGATCACAAGACTGTTGCCCATTACTGCATGAGTGAGGTGTACCGCTCAGACTTTGAGACACTGTGGGAACACCAGCTTTGTCTTCTCACGGTGTTCCTGGCCTAGTTTTGTGGCTGTGTCTCAGAATGGGCAGGGTTGGCCTTTAATTTGGGGTTTTCTGTGTCCAGCTTCCTGAAGTAAAGTAGGCTGTCTGCTTTTGCTCAGAAGTGAAAACTGGTTGGAGGTTTCTAAACACGGGAGTTAGTTCTTAAAGACTTCTGTCACATAGGAAGCATCAAATGTTCAAAGCTTTTAGGGAATGCAAGAAGTTAAGATAATTCTTCTTTTTTCTTTCAAGTGTCTGAAGAAGATCACAGCAAGCGAAGCAGTTTTGTTTGTGTGTTGCTAAGCCATGGTGATGAAGGATTAATCTATGGTACAGATGGCCCTCTTGAACTGAAAGCACTAACAAGCCTTTTCAGAGGTGACAGGTGCAGAAGTTTAGCAGGAAAACCCAAGCTCTTTTTCATTCAGGTGATGTACAGCTGAACGATGATCATCAAATCAGCTGGATACTTTAAAAAAAAAAAAGTTTTCCCATTACTTATTAGTGTAAAAAAGTTAATTATTTCTTAAATTGATGTAAATGGAATTACTTTCAGAATAAGATTATCTTCAGGACTAAAGGTGGCACAGTCTGCCCTATTAGGTAGGCAGTATTTGTAATAGCTGAGCCCGCACTACCTTTGTTCTATGGATTAAGTAAAATCTTTCTGAATGCACTTTTGAATGAATATCTATCTTAACCAAGTTGTGTAGTTGATTTAAATAAAAGCTAGTTACTTTTCTTCTGAGTACGTCTAATGGAAATGTGACATAAATTCTTGTTAATTTTGCAGTTTTTAATTGGGATATTATTGTCTTTAAAACAGAAGAAAAATAATCAGTATTCTGATCATGATCACTGCTTTTATTCCTTTATTTTTTTTTTTTTTTCCATTTTTCTTTCCACCAAATAGGCTTGTAGAGGGACGGAATTAGATTCCGGTATTGAGGCAGACAGTGGACCGGAGGAAACAATGTGCCAGAAGATACCTGTAGAAGCAGACTTCCTGTATGCATATTCTACAGCTCCAGGTGAGAGAGACAGACTTGCAAAGGAATTGTTGTTTCTGAAATTGTGTCTATATATCAGCTTGTATTGATATTGTAAATGACAATTTGCAGTTGTATCCAGTCAGTGGGTGGCTACTTCATTTGTTCTCTTTCATGGAAATACGAATTTTCTTCCCTCAATCATTTTTCTCCCCTGATTTGATTTCTTTTTGAGGTAGTTGCTATTCTCAGTTCCTACAAAAAAAACACCGCTAAACCCTGAATATACATCTTTCTCACTAGCAAACCCTCAAATGTTCATCAGTTAATCTGAGTCATGCAAATTTACAGCAGGAAGTAAAAGGTATTATTAGTTCTGAGAGAACAAAGCATCAGATATCTGTAGATGCATATACAGAAGTGGGTGATAAACACCAGCATATTATTTGCCTATCAACTCTATTTTTCATTGCATCCTTAAGCAAAATTAGGAGTGGCAGAGCACTTAGTATGCCCTTTACATTATCAGTTAGCAGAAGTAGATTCCAGTCTTTAAATCATGCATGTGGTCCTGAAGATAGTGACACTGAAATCCATTTTGCGTCTCGGTTCCATCTGTACTGTCACCTCTCCTTCGTATATGTGTACTCCGTAAAGAAGTAGGAGGTGATAAGTGGCTAAGACTGTTCCAGCAGAAGATAGTTTTCCTGCCTTTTGATTTTGTACCAACTTAAAGTTTTTTCTTAGATTAGAAAAGGTAAGAGGATAAGAAAAATTTTTTGAGTTGGATTTTCTGGGTTAGTGGCTTTGAGTTTTTATTTTAAAACATTGTTTGCTGTTGGAAACAATGCATTGTTCCTCTAACTGCTCTCCTGTCCTGTATCAGAGGCTGCTACATCTGATGAATTTGACATCTCTCTCTTCCACAGGCTATTACTCCTGGAGGAATTCAGCTGAAGGCTCCTGGTTTATTCAGTCACTGTGTAAAATGCTGAAGGAACATGCAAGGAAACTTGAACTCATGCAGATTTTAACTCGTGTAAATCGCAAAGTGGCAGAGTATGAGTCCTGCTCAACTCGGCAGGATTTTAATGCAAAGAAGCAGATTCCATGCATTGTCTCTATGCTCACCAAAGAATTTTACTTCCCTTGCTAAAAGAATTTCACCTTGGAATTTTTCAGTTCATGTTTTTATCTGTAATTTATATGCAATGTTAGTATGGAATACCATTTAAAAATCTGAATTACCGTTCACTGCTGCGTGTGGCATAATGAACTGTCTCAAAGTTAGGTATGTCCGTTATTAGAAGTAGAACATAGTATGGCTATGTTAGAAATGCAAACCTGCGTAGCTGAAGCACAGGCAAATTTGAAAGTAGTGCTCTGAGTATCTCGAAAAATTAGGAAGAGGAGACTGAAGAAAGATCAGATCACTTATCAGATCTATTTGGTGCTACATTTCTCTTTGCTGCAGGGGCAGAGAAAAGAAACAGTTCTTGTAAATAGTTTGGTTTCATATCTTTGCCAATAGGAAAGAGATTCAGAATGTGATATGTTTACTAATGATGGTAATATGATAGCAGCGTTGTCATACATTTCGTCTTAAATCGAGTTCTTAAAGTTTAGGTTATAAACTAACCTAAACTGTTCTTATAACTTAAGGGCATAAACTGTGGAAAACAGCCATTTCATTTTTTACATACAATTAGGAAGCATATTTAGAATACAGTCAGTTTTTTCCTGATTGTTTTATAACTTTTCGTATGGAGTATTAGGTTATACAATTCTATCAACAAGGTAGCTGTTTCAAAATAAATTTTGTATTCTGACCTTGAAGCTGAGCGTCTTCCAAAACGTCTGCAGTTCCCTAAGGGGTAGCTGTTGGGGCATATTTTGGGCTTCAGCATCGGTGCAAAAGGAAGTCTACATTCTGAATAGTCTGCTTTCCTCTTTCTGGCCATGAATAAGAGTGGGTTTGCTTTGTGCTGTGTGCGTACCACATTTAATCCGTGTGGAAACCTAGATTTATGGTACTGGAGAAATTTCACTTCTTAACTCTAATATTGATTTGAGTTAATTACAAGACTTTAGCTAAAATATGTTAACAAATAGTAAATTTAAATCTTGACTCTGAATTTTGTGGAATGGGCTTTTACGAAATTGTAAAACATTTTTGTTGGTGTTTCAGCTTGTGGCAGTCTTTTTAAGATAGGGGAAGACAGAGTGGTAAACAACTATAGGGTGCTTACAAAACAAGACTTAAAACTCTTCATATTGTGCAGCATAAACAGTGTTAGAAAATTGATGTTCACTTCCGGAGGCATTTGGGGTTTTTTAACTTAAATTAAATACTGTTTCCTAAGTTGTATCATGCTTTTCTATGTGTATTATTTGTTTAGGCTTGGATAATATTTGCAAATTAACTTTAATTATGTCCCTTTTTCTCAGACTACTACTTTCCCTTTCCTTCCCCATCTGCCTTACCACCTGAAGCTGCAAAGAAGCTGCTTCAAAGCATTGTCTACCGTATAGCCAGGTAATACGAGTAGCGATTGAGACATGGGAAATGCAGGTTCAAAAGTTATGCAGAGGAGGCAGTTTTAAACATTGTAGAAGAGTTCTCTGCTGGCTGCCTGCTGAATAGGAGGAATCTTGTCTCTGTCTTGTCCAAGTGTTTTGTGAGAGAGGATTAGTCTGTTTCCACTGATTAAAACTTCAGTTCCAGGCAGATTTATTACCCGCGCTTCTGTTGGAAAACTAAATAGGCCCCTGTTAAACATACCTGAAAATAACATTTACAAAAACCTATGTGTAGGTTCCTTCAGGTAGGTTGTGAACTACAAGAAGCAGCTGCACAGTTATATGTTGTAAATGAGTGACAGGACTTCTGTTAATCTACTTCAAAGTAATTGGGAATAGGAATGTTCCTCGAATTCTCAGTTATTTTGCTGTGAACAAGTCTTCCCATGGAGTTTGCTCTTCCCTTAGATTTAATAGGTTCTGGTCTTGATCCTTCTTGGTCCTTTAAAGGAAAAATGATTCTACAACTTTTCCAATCATCTTTAAAATAGAGCAAAACAAAATCAAAGCTAAGCTACAATGAGTAACTGGTCATTTGGGAAGACGTAGAGGTAGGGCTTAGGGAAAGAGGTAATATTCCTGCCAGTCCTTTCATCTCGGGATACGAGCTGCATTTTACTCCAAGTCAGTAAATTCCTTCACAGTGCCGAGAAGGCTTCTGGGTGCTTCTAGCTGAGGGCTGGTGTTCCAGTCGGTGGAACTCTTGGGTAGAGACGGCTCCTGTTGGAGAAGGGAGAGGGCGAGGCGAGAACATCCTTGAACCCTCACTCAGTTTGGCAAGGAGGTCTGGCTAGAGCTGGTGAGCTAAGCTCATGGTAACTGGGAAAACGTGGTCTAGTCAAAAGGTTGGATTCGGGGAAAGGCAGGGGGATGGAAGATTATAATAGGGTAAGCGGTTAGGAAAGATGTGAGGAAAATAGGACAACTTAAACGGTTGTTGATAGGGTGATGCTTCAAAATAGATGAGGGCCATAGTGTAGAGGCACAGTTGCCAGTTAATCATTGCTGTAGGTGTTGGCTGGATAAATCACAGAAAAGTAGAAAATTAAGGTAGAGGACTGGAAGCAAAGTGAAAGGAGGGATTGCACAATGTAATGAGAAAAGAGGCAGCTGCCTTACTTTAAGTGAAGCTGAAGGAGAAAGGAAAAGGTGATTTATCCTAAAATCCTATCAGGAAGCACATGTCAGTTTTACAACAGGTTCCACTGGTAAAGGGGCGGTGGAATTGTCTTTTTATTGTCAGGTTACATGATAAAAGCTCGTCTGCACACCCACAAAGGAGCACAGAAAGACAAAGGCAGGAGGGGAAGCCTAAATAATACCCTGGGGGGAAGATGCAGGGGGAGAGCATTTGGGGATTACACAGGATTTATTATGGGATGTTTAGGGAAGGAACCAAAGGCAGGAAAAGGGATGGATTTAGGTGATTTGGGGAGGAACAACTGTGGGGAAGGCCTTCATGCCAAGCGTGGCTGCTGTTTCCAAGCTGAGCTGGAAAGCACATGCCTGTGTTGTCACCTGAAGACACATATATTTGCATGGCTAACTGGATCACCAGTTAAATCATGTCCAAAAGGCTACTAAAAAGTATTTTGCTGATTTGAAAAGCCACCAGAACCACAAATCTTTCATAAATCAATGATGAAATTAACAAAGATGGCATATGAGACACCTAATGATTTTTAGTGTTTGCTAAAAAACCACAATTTTTAAATTTGTTTTAAATGCATTTGATGCTTAGCAATGGAAGGATGAAGAAGATGAAGACCCAGGCTGAAACTGGGGAAGCAATTCATGCTGCCTGGTTTATACCAGGTCAAGTACTCCCTTCTGGCTGAGCAAATCCTTAGGTTGAATGCAGTCAGTCTGCCCTCGTCCCGCAACAGCCTCCGAGAGTGTGTTTTTCAAATCTGGTTTTGTTAAAGGAAAAAAAAAAAAGGCAAGTCAGTGATGCTGCTAAGTCTCATGGAAACAGTCTATCCTTGAGAATAGAATCCATGCTTTTGGTACTCTGCTCCATAACAGAAGAAAACCCACGCAACTTACTCAAAATATAAATTTGAGATTGTTCAGCCTGGAGAAGAGAAGGCTCTGGGGAGACCTTATAGCCCCTTCCAGTACCTAAAGGGGGCTTTAGAAGAAAGATGGGGAGGGACTTTTTTTATCAGAGCCTGTTGCGATAGGACAAGGGGTAATGGCTTTAGACCAAAAGAGGGAAGATTCGGAGTAGATACAAGGAAGAAATTTTTTACTGTGAGGGTGGTGAAACACTGGCCCAGGTTGCCCAGAGAGGTGGTAGATGCCCCATCCCTGGAAACATTCCAGGCCAGGTTGGACGGGGCTCTGAGCAACCTGATCCAGTTGAAGATGTCCCTGCTCATGGCAGGGGGGTTGGACCAGATGGCCTTTTTTATACATAAGGCATTCCTCTTGGAAATATATATGGTTTCTCTATACATTTTAAACTCAATTACTATACATTCATATGCAATTTATATTTTTAACCATAATCTCACATTTATTTATTTTCTGCTTAAGCTAGGCAGTATGCATATGATACCACTTTCGGAAATATTAACAGTATAAATAATAATGGATAAATTATAACAATAACAGCAAAAGACTTGTCTCCATATCCTATAAGGAATTCTACTCATAATCGGGAAAAGCTGCCTTTCAGCTGCGTATTTCCTCCTGCCAATGACTGCAGGCAGCAGGACAGTCACAGTGGAACTGCTCTGGTTTTTTGAGATACTGGGGTGAGAGAGAAACTACTGCTTCATCACCACAGGGTGTCACTGCAGATAGCACAATAATCTCCAAAACTCACATTAATGAGACATTTAAAACCAAAACCAAAAGCCTCCTGAATGAAGCAACCCTTTCGCATCTCTCAGTGGCTGGTTGCTGTCTGTCAGCTTGAGTGTTTATCGCATCCTGGGATTTGCATCTCGGAGTACGTGAGAACATCGCATTGCTGCTTCCCAAGAAAACCTCCCCATCTTTCTCATGTCACAGTACACCAGAATCAGCTCCTTTTGAGGCAAAAAAGGGTTGTCTCTGTTGTCCGAGACTTACCCAGAGAACACTTCCAACTATGCAGCATCTCCCCCTGCAGATCCCTGCTGTACCACTGGTAGTCCTGTAAAGTTTAATAACAAAAACCACCACAGCACCCCCCAAAAAAGCTGCTGCCATGCCTGTGTTGATGGTCTTCAGGCAGAAGGATGGTGCAATAGCTTGCTTTGCTTGCATCATGAAAGGCCATTACTGGAAACAGAGGGAAGAACTTGCCTTGTAAGCTCTTTAATTTTATTTTTATGTCTTAAAAATTGAATGCTGATGTTGGGATTTTCCTGGATAATCACAAATTAAGACCTGACTTTTCCAACCCAATGAAACATAATGGTTTGCTCTTGCTAGAGACCAGGATGTTCTGTCATGAAGGCAGTTGTGTAATTAAAGCGCCTCAAAAGACAACAAGGTGCACAGTGGCGTTTCCGAAAGCGTTTTTGTTTAGTGTTTGCAGGCAAGATTTGTCATCGGGTTCAATAGCTCCCCACTGCCGCCCCCAGCATCAGAGGACCAGCGATGGTGCTCGGCCTCTGCCTGCCGCGCACGAGGCCAAAATGCTTCTGCCCAGCTGAACGAACGTGGGGAGCTCCATAGTGAAATTCAGTAGTATGGGGTGTGTGGTAGACCAACCTGGATGATCTAATAGGTCCTCCGGGCTTCAAATTGGATACAGAAAGGGGCCACGCCAAGCCGTCTCACTACCTCTGAAGCAGGACCAGATGACAGGTTTTCCTGTGTAGGCATAAAGCTGTAGTAATATTAGCTGGGTGGTTTGAGAGTATCTGATGCAAAGGTGTACCTACGGACGAAGAGTGCTATCACAGAACTCCCTGACCATTAAGAAAATATTGGTTCTGTTGATTTAACCACAAGACCTTTAAAGAGAGCAGTGGAAACAACCATCACTGTGCAATTTACACGCTTCTGTGTAAAACCGTGAGTCATACTAAACACTAACTTACAGGGGGATATAAATTTGAAGGATCCTTCTTAACAGACACAAGCATTTCCTCTTTTTCCCCTTGTCTACTTCTGGTACTGAAACCAGAACATCTTGGGTTCCCTTTTATCCCATTCAGCTAAAAGCAGCTTCCTCAAACGCACAGCCCGCACCTCTCCTGCATCATGCAATGCAAAAAGGCCGGTTAAAGGCAGACGTAACCTTCTCTGGATAGAGGGGTTCTCCTGCAAAGCCCCTTCACCCTTCTTTGCCTCCTTGTCCTCAGCTGGTTCCTCGCACTCAGCTCTCCCACCTTGCCTCGGCTGAGGCTATGAGCTTTCTGGGCAAGGGCTGACCTTCAGGTGATGGGGACGCTACTGCTGCTGCAGGAGGTCCTAAGCCCGGCCGTGCACTTAGGGGACCACAGCTTCCTCACCTGATGTCTGGTCCCATTGGCCAGACTGCTGGTAAGACCGGTGACCCCACGTGTGTGGCCTTCTCCATTCAGCCCACCTGTTATTAAGACCTCAGGAAGGCAATAAAAAACCCCAAGTGAGCTGTGGTCTCTCTGGCCTTCAGGCTTGACATTTAAAGCAGACATAGGTTCACCCAAGAGTCCATAATTCTTAGTTAACCTTTTCTTGGCCAGGATAGGATCTATATGAGATTACATGACACAACTATGATAAAAATGTCTCCTGAGGTCTATGGAAGATGGGAGAAGCATAGGAAGAAAGAACCAGCTTTATCGAGTCTCCAGCAGCACACCGGGAGATCGTACCACCTCTGCCTTACGCTTATTAGTTGCTGCTTGCTGAAATGCTGCGGAGTGAAGGCACCTAGGGGCAAAATGAAAACCAGACCTTCCCCACCCTTTCACTAGTCCCCGTATTTTATGCCTGCAACCCTCCCGGGGGCTGTATGTGATGTAGAAGCCTTCCTGGCCGGCACCCTGCTGTAGTGGGGCTTCATGGTCTCGCTGTAGACCACCTCTAAGAGCCAGCACTGTGCAGGTCTCAGTGGCCTGCAGGACTTCGGGTTTCTGTAGGCAAGCCCAAAGGGTGGCACTGGCTCACTTTTGTAAGTAAGTCATGGAAAAAGAGTGGGGTTTTGGGTCGTGCTGAAATCAGTTAAAAAACAGCACGTGGCTTAGCTGCCCAAAGTGACCTGGGTCTGTGATGATGGCAGGACAACAGCCATCTACTGCCAAAACCCTGAGCAGCAGGGAGGGACAGGAGCCCGGCGAGCATCCTCACCTGTTCCTCAGGTCCCCAGCTGGGTGCTGGGAGGGCTGTATCCCAGAGGCTGGTGAGGCACTGGAACAGGTTGCCCAGAGAAGCTGTGGCTGCCCCATCCCTGGAGGTGTTCAAGGCCAGGTTGGATGGGGCTTTGAGCAACCTGGTCTAGTGGGAGGTGTCCCTGCCCAGGGCAGGGGGGTTGGAACTAGATGATCTTTAAGGTCCCTTCCAACCCAAACCATTCTATGATTCTGTGATCTCCTCGGGGCAGTCTGGGTGAGCTGGGGAGACCGTGCTGGGGTATCTGGTACGCTGGCTTGACCCACTGGGGCATGTCAACGCAGGTACTTTTTGACCAGCTTTCCTCAAAGGTACCTCTGTGGGGGGCAGCGGGGAGGGCAGGGGGAGCCGATAGGAGCACCAGTGAAGTGGGAGACCTGGGAGAGAGGTGGCACCTCCAGCTGCCACCTTTAAATACAGCCCAGCAGCTCTGGAAACCTCTGGGGGAGAGGAGGCTTTGCAGCGGTATATCAGCTAGTCCGAGTCTTTTAACTCAGGACATTGACCTTAGGAATGTAATCAGAGAGCTGATTATAAATAGTTTGTGCAGTTGTTGATGAGATTAAAATGTGCTGCGGCAGGCGGTTGGAAGCAGAGGGTTACTCCAGTGTGTGCCCGGGATGCTGTACCCTCAGTCATCTGCGGCTGCACGGCAAGCCTGAAAAAGGGAAGTGGCTAAAAAAAAGGCTCAGAAAATGATCCCAGGAAGTGGGGGGGGGAAGGAGGAAGCAGCCTGGCTTACAAAACAAGGGGGGAACAAGGGGAAATGAGCCAGGGAGCAGAGAAAATTAAGGAGGAAGGAGGACAGTCACTGCGAGGGATCACAGTCCAGGCATGGACTTGCCTTAGAGCTAAAAAATGTCCTGCAAGGAAAAAGGCTAAACGAGCAAAACCCCCAAACCTGGGGAATGCCCTGAACAGCAGAAGTAAAAACCTGCAGGTAAACCGTCGGTGTTAATTTGTGTTCAGACGGCAGCGTGTGATGGAGCTGGGGAGAAAGAGAGGGCAAAGGAGGTGGCGAAGGAGAAGAGCAAGAGGTGGGTGACCCAGCAGGTCGGGGCACCTGCTCTAGCCGAGAGCTGCGGCAGCACCACGAGATGGGCACAAAACGTCCCCTGGAATGGCCGATTGTATCAGCCATGAGTTTGGGCAGGAGTTGTTGCCAGATCTGCGCTGCCTTGGTGAGTGGAGGAAAGCTACTGCCTCCTGGAAAGCCCCAAACTTTACAATGTCAAAGACTCCTCAAGCGAAGGACAGGGAAGGAAACAGCAGGCAGGTCCAGTGGGGCAGGAAAAGGAGGCGAGGAGATGGTGGTGGGCAGTGTCAAAGGCAGCGGTATCAACCTGCTGTGGGGTTTTCTGCAGTTACTGTGCAGAGTTTTAAGGAGAGATGCCAGGAGCGGTGCGGGATGCTGCTCTAGAGCATCATCCAAATGGGGGTGGCAGCTGGGAAGAAAGCAGAAGAGCGCTTGTCGGGCAGCGGGGCAAGGATGGCTTCGGTGGGCAATGGGGACCAGGAAAGGCCTTGAAAGCGAAGACAAGCTGGCTGTGTCAGAAAACCGCATTTGGAAGAGAACGGTGAAGCAGCAGAGAGATGCGAGAGGAATTGGCCGATGACCAATGGTGGGCTGGGAAAGCCACCACAACAGCCACCTCCAGGAAGCTGTCCACGGGGAAAACCACCTGCACCAGGCCCCAGCAAAGTATTGGCGGTGGCCAAGATGTGGAGCTCTTGAGCAAGAGTTGTAGCTGGTTGGATGCCCTGGAAAGGCCAGATTCTTTGCAAGCGAGCGTGTAGGCAAGGTGAGCTCTGCTGGCGTCCCTCACCGGCTGCTCCCACATTTGGAGAGCTGCTGAGGTCCCACCATGCTGGTTCCATTATTCAGGAAGGATGGACCTGGAAGCTCCAGGTTTCTCTCTGTCCTGCCTTTGAGGACCATCTGGTTTTCAGTTTGGCAGGAGAATGGTGCTGGACCAGAGAGTGGATCCGTCAGTCAGCACCACCAGGGATGGAGTGGGGTTTGTGTTTGTGGATGAAGAAATCCCCGTGCAAAGGTGTGTCAGGACAAGAGGAGGAGAGAAATATGGGGCGCCCCTCGTTCACTGCTGAAAGCTGGAGGATTTGGGAGAAAAACTGCTCATCTGTGTAATTCATAGATGGGAGGACTTTGCTGAGAGAAGCAGTGAAAAAAATGTTATGAAGGATTAAAAGGAGTGCTCTGAGAGACGCTACAAAGCACATTATTTTCTCCCCCTTACTTCAAAATAAAACAGTAGTTACCAGCCTGGTGACTGAAACGCATAGAGGTACTGAAGGATGTCTTATTCCTGACACCTGAGTGCACGCACAACGTGACAGCAGCAACTTTCACAGATGCCAAGCTCCAGCTCTATAAACCCATTTAAATCAATACAACATTCCCATCGAGCCAGTCTTCCCATGTTCTGGCTGGAGCTGCGTCCCTACGGCTGGACTTCGGCATCCCTCGCTATGAATTTTTAGGGCTCGGCGTTACCAGGTTGTAACGTTGGGGGAGGCAGAACGTAAAGCAATCCACAACCTAAAGGGACGATATTTTTCCTACCCAAGGTCTGAGCAGAGTGAGAAAATGAATGCTCTTTACTGACGGAAGACACGGCAGTAGAGCTAGTAAAAATAATGCTTCTATGAACAGTGAAACTTCAGTCATCGAATTTCCTGTGGCTTTATGCTTCCTGTTTATGTTCCTTTCATGCCAGGCGTACGAAGGGGTGAGCTCTCCTCTCTCAGGGCTCTTTGGGTGCTCTGCATGGTCCTACCTGCCTTGGCCGGTGCCCATGGCTCTCCTGGAAGGAGGTCCTCAGTGCCGCAGCTCCTCTGCACCTCTCCTCTGTGTGGCAGCGGGTGGAGGAGCCAGTCGGGATGCTGAGCGCCAGGGAGAAGGGGCATTGAGAAAATGCAGTCACAAATGTGGCCTCTTTTCTCTAGGAAAACAAAAGCAAAATACAAACCTGTGTCAGAACAAATGACTCCTGCACACATATTCCTTCTCCAGGGAGAGGGTGACGGTGACAGCTGCCATGGGTGATTTGTTCTTGCGCTGATGGTCACGGGGGTCTCCAGCACCCCAGAAATTAACACGGCGTGGAAACCTGTGTGCAGCGGAGCAGCGTGCAAGCAGTGCGAAGAGAGCACGACCTTCCAGGATTGATTCGTTTTAATGCTGCGGGTGATTTAAAAAGAAAACCAAACCTGCATTTCACAGGATTGACAACGGCCCCACTAAACCAGCCGCCTTCCTTTTGCTACCTAGCATTCAGGCTGCGAGTACGAAGCATTGGGGAGCTTCATGGGGAGCCAATTCACTCGTCGGCTTTACTCCGAGTTTAAGCTGAAAGCCACATCGCTTACAGTCAGACCTGCAGCTGAGTCGTGACAGGAGCGGAATAAACCCTACCATCGGTGGTATCAAGCTGGGAAACGAGATTCCAGTGTGGATGTACGTGCCAATGCTGGCACTGAGCGACGAGGCGTTTCTGTGCGAGGGCCCTGCAAAAGGTCGGAGCAAAATGTCACAAACTTCTGGAACTCAAAGATATGAATTGAAAAAGTGTAAAAATGCAGAGGCAAGCTTCCTCTGCCTCAGGCTTCTTGTTTTGACTGTATCCTGATCTCTCCATAGCTGCAAGAGATAAGGTATCTGCAGTGGAGTTCACCATTTGCCTCCTTTCTAAAACAGAGGACCGTTTGTTTTGCCATCTTGCAAAATGTTGCAAAACACTCCAAACACTGGCTGCAGGCGTAAGTCAACAGCATTGCTGGTGCCACCCAATTCCAGGCTGCTTTTACTCCACGTCTTGGAAGCGTCTATGAGAGACAGTAGCAGAGCCACAGCAAAACTCGTGCAACTCAACTTGCTGAGGTCCCGCGGGGATTTTGGTTGGGAAATGGGAAAACTGAAACTCAGATCTAATGAGGTTACAGTGAGATCCTGAGGGGCGGGAGAACCATCAAGGAGAATTTAGCCCAGGATTTTTGACGTTGTTTTAAGGTGCAGGCAGCCCTGCCAGCCTCACCGGCATTGTGGTGGCCAGCGAGAAGTCTTACTGCCGGGGTACCTGGCAGTGCATCAGGGCTTGCTGTATTCCAGGGATTTAATTTCCAGATGGGATTAGCTGGTTTTGGCTGGCTAAAATCCAAGAAGCTGTGGCAGGTCAGGTGGGCCGAGGACTGCGTCTTCGCCGTTCCTGGTTTACCATAAACATGGACTAACAGTGACGGCCCGTGGCCAGAAGGAGCCCTGCGAGGACGGACACTCAACGAGCCCTCCAAGCCCCGTGGCTTTTGTCCTTTAGGCATTTCCTTCAAGTCAGCAACAGAACCAGCAGTTCCACATGCAAGCAACGGCATCTGAGTTCTGGTGGGGAGTGGGAGACGAGGAGATGAGGAGCAACCTCACAATGCCGGGCTTGGAGAAAGGGGTCATGTCTTTCACCAGAACCGCTAATAAAGCGTGAGAAAGGGGCATTTTGAGCAACCTGTCTTCTTTTGCCTTTCTCATGTCCTCAGCTCATCAGGACTACCACAACCCAGAGCCTGTGACTTAAGGATGAAAAACAATAGTGCATCTTGATCTTTTTTGGTTGATATTATAGCTTAGCTGTGCTCTCAGGTCCAGGGACAGAAAAGCAAGGGTGAAGTTAACGTACTTGATGTGAGTGATCAGATGGGACGATAGGCCAAGCAACGAAGCTCTTCTCAGAGCTGCCTTCTGTGTCTGTTCCCTTTTGCCCACGAAACTGTTTAATGCAGCACCATTTGGCTTTGGCCAAGGGGGAGAAGCCATTCAGCTGGACAGGCTGCGACTTCTCGCTTGGAGAAGTGAGAGATGCGAAAAATCTCACCGCTTTGGACAACCAGCCACGGACCAGCACCTTCGGAGGAGCAAGTACTTGCAAATGAGCCGAAATCTTCTTGGTAAAGAACCAGATTCCCCTGCTTGGGAAGAGAGGGGAGATAATGTGACGAGAACTTTAAATACACAGTCGGAAAAAAGCTGGGAAGCCTGTGCGAACACCACCAGATCATCTGCTAACAGCTTTTGTGTAAATGTTCCCTGCAACTCTTCCACAAACTATTTACAACTGGTTTATGTGCATTAAGTGTTGGCTTGCCAAGCGATGAAACATTACCCTTTCTTTGAAGCTGACTGGGAACTATTAACACCTGCTTATCAGGCTTTTACATATCTAGCCCAAGGTATAATTTTATAAGGCTTTCCAACACAGAGAATTCTTGACTCTTCAGCCAGATCCACTCCACAAGTGAAATGGCGGTGCGGGAGGAAAAGGAATGCAGTGAAATTATACATAATTGCTTTTTTTCTCCACCTCTGCCATACAGGGAGCAGGTGAGTCAGCATTCCCATAGACCTACTTTACTGGGAAAGGAGGAGCTCTGCCTCCGCCTGGCAGCCGTCTGCCCTCGCCTCTGCTTTTGATAGCTGCATACTAAAACTTTCCTGCAGGGCTGGTTGCTGCTTATCAGCGCCATAACACGCATACCTGTGGAGCGCTCCTTTCTTCTTTCATTAGGAGGAGGATTTGCCACCCCACATGCAATTATTTAAAGCAAGGTGCAAATAAGCAAATCGTAACCGCAAGCATCTGAGTGGTGTTTGTCAAAATAGTCCCACTAATTTCATGTACTGCCAAAGTCCGGTTGGGTTCATGGGTCCAGGTGTCATGTCATGACTTGCAGAGCTGAGGAAGCAAGCCTTCTCCGAGCTTTCAATCACCTAAATAGCTGCTTCTGGTTGTTGCTGTTGTTTATTTCTTTGAGATACTGAAAACACAAGTACGGATACATTGTGCTACTGGAGAACCACTGTACAGAGCAATATTATTTCTTGTAGCACCGTACAAAAGCAAGGTTCCTGAGAAAGGGAGACACGTTTGTACCAGGCACTGTAAAACTGAATAAGATGAGACAGCTGTTATCTCCGGGAGCTTATCATCCACACGGATATAGAAGACAAAGTCTGAGAGAAATAAGAGCAATGGGGAAACATCACGGCAGGCAGGTAAGGCTGGGAAGGTAACAAATTTCCCGAGTCTGAGCTGGCACTGACTCCACTAGCCCACATCCAGAGACCGTCTCTCTGAAGATCAAGGTTGATTGATCTCCTGGTTATTTTTTTAATTTGAGCATTTTAGCTTGGCCTATTTAAAACGCCCCTGCATGGCAATGGTTTTTTATCTGTCTGCCTCTCTCTGATCTGCGCTTGGGAAGTCAGCAGGTAGAGCGCCTCGCGAGCCTTGCTTCTGCATTGCATGTCACTAATTAAAGAAACCATTCAAAATAAAGCTCCTACTCATATTCTCTATTAATAGCTAACAGTTTTTCTCCTCCCTCCCCTCCCACAACCTCTTTCTTTTAAAGTGATAAAGCAACCCTGCCCAGATTAGATATTAGGAAGAGATTCTTTACTGTGAGGGTGTTGAGACACTGGCCCAGGTTGCCCAGAGAAGCTGTGGCTGCCCCATCCCTGGAGGTGTTCAAGGCCAGGTTGGATGGGGCTTTGAGCAACCTGGTCTAGTGGGAGGTGTCCCTGCCCATGGCAGGGGGGCTGGAACTGGGTGATCTTTAAGGTCCCTTCCAACTCGGACCATTCTGTGATTCCATGATCCCTTGCACTCAGATACCGACTCAGCACCTTTTCAGCTGCATTACAATAGCATTCTCCAAGACGGTTTCCCCATAAATATGCCCCCTCAATACTCCAGTAGCCCCATCAATACCCCAGTAACGATGGCAAATTCTGGGAATGCATGACTTAAAACTGATGTCAGCTTTTACTACGCCATGAAAGGTTTCTTGTTCAGTCTCTGACACCGATTATCCGCTTGCCTCTGAAAGAGTCCCTCCTCAGTTGTGTGGGCTTAGCAAACCTGAGAGCGGGGCAACGGTCAGAGCGACAGAAATGACTTGTCAAAAGAGAAGTGCAGCGAGAGGGGCTGCAGGAGAGATGAGTCACGGGTGAGCTGCGCTCCAGAAACAGCTCAGCAGGGCCAGCTGCTGCCTTTCAGAGAACGAACTTGTTGGACTCAACGGGCCAGCACCAAAGGTGCAACGGAGGAGCTCAGCTTCAGCGAGTCCCGTGCAGTCAGGAGAAGCTGCATCTGCTCGAGCGTTGGGAGGACAGTCAGCTGGGTGTGCAGAGGCTGTGGAGAAGCTCTCTGGAGATCGGTGTCGCCAGGTCAAATACACGCAGGCAATCAAGCAGACGGGACTCATTATCCAAAAATTGCTCTGCTGTTAATAATTAAACACTGATCAGGAAAGGTAAAAGAGCCAAAGCTTTAAAGAGGGTGCCGACTTGGAAATGGATTTGTAACTTCCAGTGACGATTTTCACTTAAGGTAGAAGAGCCTTAAATTAAATGTTTGTCATTGGCTCTTCTTTTTTTTTTTT